>ML660247.1:6081095-6169779 GCA_007570785.1 Antilocapra americana
GCAGATCTGCCAGAGAGAATGCTCCCTGGTATTCAGAAACCTTTCTCCTCTTTTTTTTTTTTTTTTTCCTCTTTATTCCAGACTCCCCTTCTGGGACGGAACCCGTCCCCAGCTCTTTGTCTCTCCCTCTACTTTTTTTTTTCTTTTCTTTCTTTTGTCCTACCTACTCACGTCGGCAATGGGTCACCTCTCCAGATGCCCGATGTCCTCTGCCAGCATTCAGTTCCTGTTTTTTGGAGTTTGCTCGGCCTTTAAAAGTTCTTTTGGTATATTTATTGGGGAGAGAGTGTTCTCCCCGTCCTATTCCTCCGCCATCTTAGTTTCCTCTCAATATCTGAACTTTTAAATCCAAACGTATTCCATCTCCTCTGGGGTACCATCGTTAACCTTGCACTGGCAGGTGGGTTGGCATTTTTGTTTTTTCACGCTTATTTGCCTTTGTGGCCTTATTGCTTTGCTGGATAATTTGATGTGATCTCAAGGTCATGTGACCCACTGAAAGAAAGGCAAGTTTAAGCAAAGCATCTAATGAAGACTGATGCAGTCTAGTGGGCCCTCTCCTCTGCTCACCAAAATTCTGACTGTAGTGGTTCCTTGGAGTTCACAGACCCAGATATCTATCTAAATATTAAATATTCCACTTAATCTGGAGCTAAAAGATTCAGCAGAGAAGTTAAAAAGTGGAAAAAGAATGCAACATTTACTATAGAGTTAAATTTAGCAAAGGTGTATGTACTGACGTGCATGTTTGCTTACATGTTAAGGCACTTCAGTCATGTCTGAGTCTTTGCAACCCCATAGACTATTGCCCGCCAGGCTCCTCTGCCCATGGGGTTCTCCAGGCAAGAATACTGGAGTGGGTTGCCATGCCCTCCTCCAGGAACCCACATGCGTATATGATGGCTACTCCCTCCTCATGAAAGACTTACTGAAATCTTTTTCATATGTGGCTACAGAATATCCTTCAGTCCCATTCCAGTGTAGAGTCTCTTATTACCCACCCATCTGTTTACTCTCTGTTTAGTTTTTTCATATCTTCTGCCTTTGCTTTAGAATACTGTTTCTTTAATTAAAGACTTTAAGGATTTTAAAATATTAATTGCAGAGATTTTCCAGTGAGGCTGAAGTCTTCTCTGCCACACTCTACTGTGGGATGTGGACCAGTGCCCTACCACTCCGGACATTCAGTGGGCACATCTATGAAGTGGGGACACCAGCATCCACCTCCCCACGTTGTTGTGGGGCTCACGCCCTCTGCAAGCACACACAGTCTGACCCAGGAAGAAGCAATGAAAAGGTGTAGGGAAAATGAGCCCTATTCTGTAACATATATGTAAGAGAAGGGGTTCTGATGAAGGTGGCTCTGTGTGAATGACTAGTGTGAAGGATATTTTCAAAGGGTGGGATTATTATTTTTTTTTTTTTTGGCGTGGTGCCAGCCCTGTGGTTGAGCTTATAGCCTGTCTACCTCTGTTGAACACAAGTGGTGTATCCAGCATGCAGATGGAATGTTAATAAATACATTTGTACTGCGCAGTCCACCATGTTTTCCTTTTCCAATTAATGCCAGATTGGTGACTTAAAAGTAAAGTGAAACATGTGAGTCTACCGTTAGGGGTGGATTAGGTGTACACAGGGTCTGTATCAGACAATGGCCAATTGAGGGTGGACCACTCCCAGGAAGCCCTTTCTGTTTTGGGAAGCAGTGATGATAAAATAAAAAACAACTGCTCTGCAGCCAGACATGCTGAGAATTAAGCCCTAGTTCTGACCTCAGCTGCGTGACCGCAGAGAAGTCACTTTACCTCTCTGAAAAGTGAGAGAACACCATACCTTCTTCTGACAGTCACTTGATCTTTGTGTTTTAATCATGACTTTTGATGTTTCTCTGAGGACTTGACCTTTGCATTTGGGATCCAAAACTGATATATTGAACACTTCATGATAAACCACTGTGTCACCCATGCCCTGTTACGTCTCACCCCAGTGGAAAGGCCTGAGCTTTCTTGATGGCACTTCAGTCATCACTGTTGATAAGCTTCCTGTCACCCAGGCACATCATGGTGACAGTTCTTTCTGAGCAATACTGAATCTGCATGATTGCTCAGTAATTAATTCTGTGCAATGACTGTGATCCTTGCTCCTCCCCATCTAGGGATGTCCAGCTGAGGTCCCTGTTTATCCTGCTCCACAAGGGGTCACCACTTGCACTGGTTTTTCCTCAGTGGGGCTTCTGCCCCCAATTCCTGCCTTTGCTCCATCTCTGAACTAGAAAATGCGGAAGGAAATCCCAAGGTTCTCTTTCAGTTTCTCCTTTAAAAGACATCAGAGAGACATCAGTTCTAACCACTAAGCTCTTTTTCTTAAGATTCTGTCCTGGTCTCTCTTGCCCTCTTCTGAGCTAAGGGCCTTCCCACATGGAAAACAGTCTAATCTAAGAGTCTTGGCAGCCCAAAGGCTACTTCTGTCCAAGAGCCCCCCCAAACGGCACTCTCTGAAGCCACTTTACTCTTCCTACAGGCACTTTCTACCACCAGATCTGTGGTGTCTTATTGAAAGGGAGGAAAGATGGGGTTGAGTTCATCCCTGGATGCCTCTTACCTCTGCTCTTGTTTGCTGTTGCCCCTTTCTGTGAGTCGACTCTGGAGAGAGGGGGCAGGGGCCGGAGCTGGGGGGCATTCAGATTATGGGGGCATGGGTGTCAGCCACAGGTGCCGGAGGATATTGTGACTTTCAAGGTCCCATTTTCAGACCAGCTCACTCAGCTGGGCTGAGTTCATATAGCTCATAATAATGCCTGGGGGAGGGAAAGATCAAAGCCTGCCGAGCACCAACACATACCAGGGATTTTATGTGTCTCCTGTAGCTCTCACAGAAACTCCTCATGCAAACTATTATACTCTGAACTTTAAAAAATCCACTTTACTGAGACACAATCGACATACAAAGGACAGTGCATATTTATATGTACACATACACGCATATATATATACACATGTGTATGGGCTTAATGTCCGTAACTTGATGATAATAGAGATAAATGTATTATTAACGCATCCCTGAAACCATCACTGCCATACACAAATTCAACATGTTCAAAATTTTTTTCTCCTCCTCTTTACTTATTATTATTTTCTTAATGATTAAGAGTACTCAATATACCCTTCAAGCACATTTTTCAGGACACGATATAACACTGATAACTAGGTCTGTGCAGTTGATCTCCAGGATGCCGTCATCTCCCATAACTGAAATTTTGACCTTGTTACTCACACCTCTCTCACAGCTGCTGGTAATCACCATTCTCTTCTCTGTTTCTGTGAGTTTGATCATTTTAGATCCCCTAGTGGTTTCCCCCAGATCACACACAGAGGCTCTGTATGAGCCTTTTAGGAGGCCTGCATTAGTCTGCTAATCCGCACCATCTCCCATTTTGACAAAATACACCGTTCGTCCTATTTGGATGTTACCCCCCAAACCAGCCCTCAGGAGGGGGTCGTGGGTGACGTTTTGCCGATGAAGAGGTGGGTGCCCATGGGCTGTGCATGGGTCAGGGAACGGGATCTTTTGGCTTTAAGTCCAACCAGCGGAGTCACTGCAATCAGTCAAGACATGTTCTTGAGTGATTCTGTAGGTAGCATGGAGCCCAGAGGGAAGGGACATAGACGGGCTTTTGAGTGAACAAGTGGGAAGAGTGAGCCCCTAATGGGAGCGGGCCACGAGGTCTGCCACTGCCTGGTGAGCTACAGTTGTATTGAAGGTGGCCGACCAACTCTAAGTACCTGTGGCTTGTGGTTCCAGGATTTTCTTCCTTCCTTTCACAGAATTATAGACCATCTTACCCTGATGCCAAGATCGAGAACCAGTGTCTCAGTGTTCCAAGTGCCTTACCATTGCAAACTTGGAGGACGGAGGCCATAAATGATTCATCTAGTGCTCCCAAGAATTCCGACTGCTTTGCCTATTGGCTTTCTGCATTTGGCAACAGCCAGCCTGCTCTGTGGGGTATGATTTTGACTGCAATCCATATTACAGAGAATCTACTCTTTTGTTTAAAAATCTCATCAGTTTTCTAAACTTGGAAAATACTGCTCTGAAATGCACAACCCTAGACGCTCTTACAGCCTAAAAAAAGAATGTCAGCATTAACTGCTAATATTTTCCTAAATCTACCCCTTCTCAGCTCACATGCCTACAATTCACTGCTACCAGGCCAGGCAGGTGTTTTTCAAATGAAATTACAGTTAATGGTGCAAAATATTTACATTTATGCCCCAAATCCAAAGAGCCACCAAACTTTATTCCTCCTTTTGTAGTTTCAATATTTAATTAGTGATGAAGTACCAGAAACCTGCAGGGAAAAAACACCCCATTATTTTTTAAGTTATAGTGTATTTACAACCCATTTCCACCTGCTCCCTTTGTCTCCACCTGTCTCCACCGTACACAGATTCGTCTCGGCCAGCCCCTCAGGAATACAGCTGTGTCATCACGTACTGTGGCATCCTAATATTTCACACTAAGCTTTAAACCAATTAGGAATGCCTACTGACTGTGCTGACTCATGGGAAGAGAAGGGGATAATGTGTCCTTCAGGTAATGGACTTCTTTGGGGACTTAACACATATTTCATTTTTTAGCACTGTTGGTTTTCCCTTGTCACATTTCTGTGGATGTGGCTTCGTTTTGCTTCACTGTGCTAGGAAGATTATGAAAAGATGAATATTTGTGAAGTAACCAAGCTTATAGCAATAATGGCAGGAATTGGCTGGGTACATGGTGAGATTACTAGGCCAACCTCTGAGGCCTCAGGGCTGTCCTGGGATGATAGAGATTGTCTGGGTGCTGAGGCCCATTTAAAGGGGCATTCTCAACTGACTTGGGCCGTTTGTGGTACATAGAAATCAGAATTTCAGATTTTATGAAATGAACACAGAATCTAGATTTATAAAATATGTGTGTGTCCATGCTAAATTGCCTTGTTGTGTCCGATTCTTTGTGACCCTATGGACTGTCGCCCACCAGGCTCCTCTGTCCATGGGATTCTTGAGGCAAAAATACTGGAGTGGGTTGCCATGCCCTCCTCCTTCCTGAATCAGGGGTTGAACTCACATCTCTTGCATTGGCAAGTGGGTTCTTTACCACTAGTGCCACCTGAAAAGGCTTGTAAAATGTGAAATTTCTCTATTTCAAAATGGAGGCGCTACACAGATGAAATAAACAAACCACCCTTTGGGTGATATTTCTGGCTGGCTCTTGGCTGCCAGTTTGCAATCTCTGGCCTTAACCAACTACCAACTTTTTTTGTTTAAGAGAGAAGACAGCAGGATAGGTGCATAGCATAGCACAGACTTTCTGCATGGTTTCTTCAACTTTGCCACCTGCCCATCCTAGTCCAAGGGAGGACTTGGGTCTCTATTCCCTGTCTGGGTCCATGTGGTGAAAACCTAAGGCAGGAACTGGCCAGCTGGGGACAGGCAGGCTCAAAACCCTAGTGGGCGACTAGAAAGTGGTGGGGAGGTTCTGTCCAAGTGACACGGGATGAAACTGACCATTTACAGAAGAGGATTCTAGCCCTTGATGGTGGTTGAAGCTGGTGTAATTTCTGTATTTATTATTTACAATTATTATTTATAAAACAGTAATTTTTGTGTTTATTATTAAGTAGACTTAGCTATAGCAGTTACCACACAGAACAGTTACTCACAACAGAAGAAGAATAAGGCTTGGCCGTATCCTCTTCGTGGAGAACACTTGTCCTTGGAGCTTTGACATGCTGCATTTCACTTAACCTACACACAGTGTGATGAGGTTGTTATCACCACTTTGCTGAAGATGAGATTAAAGGTCCGAGAGTTTTAGCAGTCAGTAAATGTTTGGGCTGGGACCTGAATCTGAATCATCTGGTGGGATAAGAAGTGACCCGTCATGCTGAACTCAGGGTAATACGCCCCTGTCTACTTGCCCAGGAATACAGCATGATGAATGGCAAGCACATCAGGCTTTCACCTATTTTTCTATAACCCCAGATTTTATAATGGGACTCTGGCCTCACATTTGCATATACTCCTGCATAGGAAGAGCTTTATTTTCTTGATTAGCATAAAAAACGACTGCAGGAGAAGTTCATTCTCAGCTCAAGTAACTTGTGTTGAAATAGGATGTTAACAGAAACCTCCTTTACCGTGCAGAGCCCACTTCTGAGTCATTAACAACCCTGAGTATGAACGAGGCAGGTCCTAATTCTTCAACTGAGAGTTCTTTGCTCCACTAAGTTCAATCCATGTTGGGGCTATTAAAAATATCTCTTTAGTGCTTAGTCTGAAATTACCAGCTTTTGCAAAATTTCCCATTACATGGATCTACAGCCTTTTCAAAAATGAGTTGCTTTTCATGGTGAGGGTGGAATGCTTGTGATTTTAATTTTGTTATATAATATATCTTGATTAATCAGTGTTTGAGAGTCATCTAGCTGTAAGCAAAATTATAAGAAAATAAAACAGATTTTGAACCTGCCTTCTGCCTCCATAAAAAGCCCGTGAAAATGGAGATGATAGGAGTAAGGGGATGGCAGATCTGAGCTCAAGAACCTGGAAGGTTGAAGTGGGGTACTTAGTATTCATCTGGTACTCATTGCACTAACATCAATCTTACCAAATTCTCCTGGTATTAATGTAGATGTTCTGCATTTAATATATATTTCCAGTGGAATCTCATTATAATTGAGCACTAAATGATTCCCACTTATGGTAAAGTGATTCCAGAATTTTTTTGTGATAAATGGATTTTTGTAGAATAGAAGATTCCAGATTCATCTTTGAGTCTATATTAGACTCTTTAAGCTCTAATTGTCATTGACTGTCTTTACTGTATTATTTCCAGACAGTTCATAATTTCCCTTGTTGAACACATGATGATTTGTGAGTGAAGTAAGACACTGACTAGATAATGAGGTGCCGTTGATTTTTTTATTGCTCTTGTTTCACAAAATCTCTTTTAAAGCCATTTGAATCATCTCTGTTGGTGTCATTACTAATGGCTGCAGATTTACAAGGGGAGCGACTTGTAGAGCAACAATGATAGCGAGCATTTACTGAGTGCTTACTATGTCCTAAACACCCTGTAAAGGTAAGTGCTTTACATTAATCATCCCACTGGAACCTTATAACCATTCGATTGGTCTGGTTACTATTTGTATTTTAATCATGTAAGCTGGACATCAGAGGTTAAAGATTCTGTAGGAAGTCATAAGCTAGAAAGAGGCAGAGCTGGAATGTAATTCATATCCAACTGGCTTTAGACTTCAAAGTCTGTGCTTTCAGCCACCAGACCAGATGGCTTATGGAATGGAATCCCTCTGAGTAGACGGAGGAAGCCGTGGGTTGTGAGAAATCCCTGTGTTTCTTTATCACAAGCAGATAGTTATTAAGATAACTCAAAAACTATCTCTATGATAAGACTCACAGATACAGTCTGATGTTTAAGGGGAACATCTGCCTGAAAACTGGAGACACAATGATTCTATGAAGTGGATAACTGGTAAACCAAATCGATTACTACCGTATTTGTTTGCATGGAAGCGTTTTTTACTAGGTATGAGACAGCAGCTAGTTAATCCCAGGGTTAGAGCAAGTGATTGTTAGGGCCAAAGTTGAAAGCCCTGTGTGGTTCACAACCCCCACATTTTTCAGGCTGAGTGCTGTGGGAGGCACCCTGGGGAGGGCCTGCCCCAGCTCTGACACTGACCGGCCTACAGCCTTGGTGAAACATCTCAGACTCCTCTCATCAGCAAAACGAAAAGACTGAGCTGAATTCAAGACTTCCAAATGAATAAGTCAATTGAAAAATGGGTAGAAGACCTAAATAGACATTTCTCCAAAGGAGACATACAGGTGGCCAATAGGGAAATGAAAAGATGCTCAACATTGTCAATGATAGGAAAAGGCAAATCAAAACTGTATTGAGGTACCACCTCATACCAGTCAAAATGGCCATCATTAAGAAATCTACAAATAACAAATGCTGGAGAGGCTGTGCAGCAAAGGGAAGCCTCCTACACTATTGGTGGGAATGAGCCACTGTGGAATACAGTATGGAGGTTCCTCACAAACCTAAATAGAATTACCATACGATCCAGCAATCCCACTCCTGAGCATATACCCAGACAAAACTATAGCTGAAAAGATACACGCACCCCTAGGTTCACAACAGCACTATTCGGAATAGCCAAGACCTGGAAACAACCTAAACATCCATCAACAGATGAATGGATAAAGACAATGTGGTACATATACAATGGAATGCTACTCAACCATAGAAGGGAATGAAACTGGGTCATTTGCAGTGATGTGGATGAACCTGGAGTCTGCATACAGAGTGAAGTTAGTCAGAAAGAGAAAAACAAATATCCTATATTAATGCATGTATATGGAATCTAAAAAAAAAAATGGTACAGATGAACCTATTTGTGGGGCAGGAATAAAGATGCAGGTGTAGAGAATGGACTTGTGGACCCAGAGGGGGAAGAGGAGGGTGGAGCGAATTAAAAAAGTAGTATGGGAAACATATAAGCTACCATATGTAAAATAGGTAGCCTGTGAAAACTTGCTGTATACTGTAAGGAGCTCAAATCTGGTACTCTGTGACAACCTAGGATGGTGGGAGGTGGGAGGGAGGTTCAAGAGGGTGGGCATGTGTGTGTATTTATGGCTGATTCATGTTGATGTGTGGCAGAAACTAGCGCAATATTGTAAGGCAAATATCCTCCAATTTTTAAAAAAAGTAATTGGCTATTTTACATAACTCTGCAAACCACTTCAAAAATTTTTTTTTGAGCAAGGTGGATTAAGAAATGAGCCAATCGACAAAAAACATCTCCCCTGAATCTTTTCAGATTCCAAGCACATAATGTGTCATGAACTCCTACACATTTTGTAGCTTGGGGCACAGTTACCATTTCCTCAGGGAAGCCACCCCGGTGACTCCCATCCTTACTTTTGTGCTCACGCTGAACTTGTGTGATTACATGATTCAGCTCTGTGCTCATACTGAACTGCAAGCTCTCTGAGGACAGCAAGCATACCCATGGTGTTGGCTATTTTATCCTAATTATTAGCAAATTCTTGGTATGGGGAGAAAGTGTACCAAGTGTTTGTGAGTGAATCCGTGGTGAAATTATTCTGTTTTGGGGCAGTCAAATCAGATAGCCATTAATTCATGGTGAAGCCCTGGAGCCTGGCTCCTTGGTTCAAATCCAGGCTCAATCAATTACTCCTTGTGTGTTCTTGGGTAAGTCACTTAAATCTTTTAAGGCTTGGTTCTTTTATCTGTGAAATAGGAATGGTAAAAGTGCAAGGTTTGTGTAAGAAATAATGCAAATACTTACGTATGACACTTAGTTCACTGTCTGGTTTATAGTAAGCCTCCACAAATTTTGGTTTCATAGTATTATATGATAATGGCACCCCACGCCAGTCCTCTTGCCTGGAGAATCCCATGGACAGAGGAGCCTGGTGGGCTGCAGTCCATGGGGTCGCTAAGAGTCGGACACAACTGAGCGACTTCACTTTCACTTTTCACTTCCATGCACTGGAGAAGGCAATGGCAACCCACTCCAGTGTTCTTGCCTGGACAATCCCAGGGACAGGAGATCCTGGTGGGCTGCCGTCTATGGGGTCGCACAGAGTCGGGCACAACTAGAGCGAATTAGCAGCAGCAGCAGTATTATATTTATTTCCCCAACAGAATACATAGTCCCACACGATATACTTGGTAAGTCAAAACATTTGATTCAGTTTCACTGGGGTTCTGTTGAAATCTATTGGAGGAAATGGAGAAGAAAATGAATAAAGAACACCAATTATTCATTTAATGACTAATTCACTTATGACCAATAAATGACTAATTTATTTATTTATTCTAGCTCTGTCTTAGACATAGGGATACAGAGAAAAATATAATAGTGTTCTTTTTTTTAAACCTTATTCAATTTTATTACCCCATTCTTTTTTAGATTAATTAATTTTAATAGCCCAATAATTGCATCTTATTTATTTTTGACATTTGAATTTTACTAATAAGCCATGTTACTTGCATTTTTAAAGCTAAATCCTTTTTTCAATCCAAGTATAGTTGATTTATAGTATTGTGTTAAGTACTGCTGAACAGCAAAATGGTAAGTGTTCTTACCATTAGGGAATTTATAAAATTTGTTTGGGAAAAATATTAATAACATTATTGTTGTATAATATATGACTTAATCCAACCAAGATTCAGACCTTAGTGTCCTTATATTGTGAGACAATTATCATTTCACCCTTACTATTCCTTCCCCTAAGAATTCTGAATAAAATCATAAAATAAGTTTGTGTGCATGTGAAATTATTTCAGTCGAGTCTGACTCTGTGACCCTATGGACTGTAGTCCAGTCTCCTCTGTCCAAGGGACTCTCCAGGCAAGAATACTGGAGTGGGTTGCCATGCCCTCCCCCAGAGGATCTTCCTGACCCAGGGATCGAACCCTGTCTCTTATGTCTCATGCAGTGGCAAGTGGGTTCTTTACCATTGGAGCCACCTGGGAACCCTCCCAAATAACTGTAAGGAAAGCCAACAAAATTCTGATGTTTCCTGAGATGACTGTACTATTCTGAAGTACAGCTCTCAGTAATATGTCTTTGGGGCCCCCGTTCTCCTGCTGACCTGCACTCAGGCTGGGTGCACCCCTGGTTCCCCAACCCGGAGCATGGGCCTGAGTGCTTGGCGCTGGCCATGGTGGGGTGTGTTCAAGGCACTTTGGGGATTCTGGAGCCTGCCGAGGCTCTGGTGGTGAAAGCTGAAGCCATTGCATCTTCTCTGGGCACTTGCTCACCCCATCACCTACTGGCCTCTCACATACGGTAGACTCGCTCAGCGAGCTAGAGGTCTGGTTATTTCCTGAAGCGCCAGGAGCAGGTGCTCCTCTTGCTGGTTCTCTCCTTGAACGATTTCCTGCTCCGAGCCATCACCACACACACTATTGAAGTGGAAAACCCGTGTTTTAATAGCTCTTGTGACCCCTCCCTCTCTACCCATGTAGTATGTTATTTAAAACTTGTTTTCTGATTGGTTGTTCTGAATATGCTGAAGTGCCTACACAAACAATATACTTTCACTGAAAGAGACAAAGGCGCTTGGGAGCAGAGCCCTGTTGCCCACCTCCTTTGTGCCCTCAGCTCACTGAGATGCAATCCCGTCTGCTCAGTTCAGTTCAGTTCAGTCGCTCAGTCATGTCCAAATCTTTGCAACCCCATGAACAGTAGCACACCAGGCCTCCCTGTCCATCACCAACTCCCGGAGTCCACCCAAACCCATGTTCACTGAGTCAGTGATGCCAATCAGCCATCTCATCCTGTTGTCCCCTTCTCCTCCTGCCCTCAATCTTTCCCAGCATCAGGGTCTTTTCCAATGAGTCAGTTCTTCGCATGAGGTGGCCAAAGTATTGGAGTTTCAGCTTCAACATCAGTCCTTCCAATGAACACCCAGGACTGATCTCCTTTAGGATGGACTGGCTGGATCTCCTTGGAGCCCAAAGGACTCTCAAGAGTCTTCTCCAACACCACAGTTCAAAAGCATCAATCCTTCAGCTCTCAGCTTTCTTTATAGTCCAACTCTCACATCCATATATGACTACTGAAAAACCATAGCCTTGACAATACGGACCTTTGTTGGCAAAGTAATGTCTCTGCTTTTTAATATGCTGTCTAGGTTGGTCATAACCTACCTTCCCAGGAGTAAGCGTCTTTTAATTTCATGGCTGCAATCACCATCTGCAGTGATTTTGGAGCCCAGAAAAATAGTCAGCCACTGTTTCCACTGTGTCCCCATCTATCTGCCATGAAGTGATGGGACCAGATGCCATGATCTTAGTTTTTTCAATGTTGAGCTTTAAGCCAACTTTTTCACTCTCCTCTTTCACTTTCATCAAGAGGCTTTTTAGTTCTTATTCACTTTCTGCCATAAGTGTGGTGTCATCTGCATATCTGAGGTTATTGATATTTCTCCCGGCAATCTTGATTCCTCCAGCCCAGCGTTTCTTATGATGTACTCTGCATATAAGTTAAATAAGCAGGGTGACAATATACAGCCTTGACATACTCCTTTTCCTATTTGGAACCAGTTTATTGTTCCATGTCCAGTTCTAATTGTTGCTTCTTGACCTGAATACAGTTTTCTCAAGAGGCAGGTCAGGTGGTCTGGTATGCCCATTTCTTTCAGAATTTTCCACAGTTTATTGTGATTGACACAGTCAAAGGCTTTGGGATAGTCAATAAAGCAGAAATAGATGTTTTTCTGAAACTCTCTTGCTTTTTCGATGATCCAGCAGATGTTGGCTACTAGATCCTGGTTCCTCTGCCTTTTCTAAATCCAGCTTGAACATCTGAAAGTTCACGGTTCACGTATTGCTGAAGCCTGGCTTAAAGAATTTTATGCATTACTTTACTAGCATGTGAGATGAATGTAATTGTGTGGTAGTTTGAGCATTCTTTGGCATTGCCTTTCTTTGGGATTGGAATGAAAACTGACCTTTTCCAGTCCTGTGGCCACTGCTGAGTTTTCCAAATTTGCTGGCATATTGAGTGCAACTCTTTCACAGCGTCATTCAGGATTTGAAAGATCCTTCTGCTGGGCGTGACCAGTGAAGGAGACACCCACGTCGGATCACAAGGAGTGCGTCGTCCTTTGGGATGACATCTACTCTGGTCCCTGTTGAATTCCCTCAGCAAAATGAAGTAGCAGGAATGAGGCAGTGGCATCCTCTGCCCTGGAGGCTAGAGAAATGTCACATGACCCTAAATGAGAAAACACTCTTCGGTCAGACAAAGGGCTCGTCCCTTTATGTGGTTGGGTGTGCATATGTGTGTGTGTATTCCATTGTGTGTGTATGTATGTGTGTGTCTTCAGCATCTACCGACATGCACAATGGAATACTACCTATCAGACCTTCTTATTCATTCATCTACCAATGGTTATTTAGGTTGTTTCCTTGGCTTTTAAGTGCCTAAATAACACCATTGGCATGGTGGATGGGCCTAGGAATTGTCAACTATGTAAAGTAAACTAGATAGAAAAAGACAAGTATGATACTGCTTATATGTGGAATCTAAAAGAAAATGATACAAATGAACTTATTTACAAAACAGAAATAGATGCACAGACACACAAAACAAACTTATAGTTACCAAAGGGGAAGGGGGAAAGGGACGGATTAGGAGTTTAGGATTAACATATACACACTACTGTATATAAAATATTTAACACGGTCCTACTGTACAGCACAGGTGATTATACTCAACATTCTGTAGTAACTTATAAGGGAAAAGAATCTGAAAAATTATTGTATACATGACTGATTCATTTTGCTGTATACCTGAAACTAGCACAACATCGTAAACCAAGTATACTTTGATTAAAAAAAGACAATAAAATTATACCAGACCAAAAAAAAAGAGAGAGAGAGGAGTTTGTGTGTTAGTGTGTGTGGAAGGGAGGTTCTTTTGTGTGACGTGTGTGGGTATAGGATTGTATGTGTGTGTTTTGGGGGAGTTGCAGGTGTGTATGAGTATGGGAGGATTGTGATATACATTGTGTGTGTGAGGGAGGCAGTGTGTGTAGGTGTGTGTGAAGTGGTGGGTGTGGGTTTTGGGGGTTTGTTAGGGAGTTATATGTGTGTCATGAGGTTGTGGGCATGTGTGTAGGGATTGTGATGTGTATGAAGGGATTATGGGTATATGTGGGAGAATTTTACGTGTGTGTGGTGGGTTGAGGGTGTAGCACTGTGGGAATGCTGTGTGTGTGTAAGGGTTGTATGCATGTGTGTATGGGATTGTGCGTGGATGTTTTGGGGGGGGTTCAGGTGTGAGAGGGGTTATGAGTATGTATGGGGTTGAGGGTGTGTGGATGGGAGGTGTGTGTGTGTGTGTGTGTGTGTGTGTGTGTGTGTGCGTGTGTGTGTGTGTGTGTGTGTTTGGCTATTGGCAGACTTAGGTGGATCCATTAAAGATAGAAAAGACATGTCCAGTGAATGGAGCACAGAGAAAAGCCCAGCTCATTGGAGGATGCTGAATTTTTAGGAGAGGAAGCTGGAACAGTTTGGGTTGGGTTAAACTAACCCCAGTTAAGGCTGGGATCATGTTGAGGTAGTGAGACTTTGCCCTGTTAAGTCACAAAGCCACACACACAGACAGTACGTCCTCAGTCAACCATTGCCGAGTGATTGCAGGAGACAAATGAATCCCTAGAGACTTCCCAGAAAGCTGCCATCGCCACTTAAGACTCCACGATGGGGAAAAGCAGTTCTTTATTGTTAATGCCAACACCTCAGATAATACACTTTTTATCTCTGCTCATAATGGTCATGTAGATAAATTCCATAAATCAAGTCTCCGCAGTAAAAAGGTTAATAAGTTTACGCTGTATAATTGAAAGCCATATTGGTGATTAAAAGGATTTTATATATCGGTTTTCTGGGTCACCAACTAATTATTTTCAATGGCCGGTAATAAAACACTGCACCACGGCTGGCTAGACTCTGCAAACTGTCAGATGTTAAATCGTGTAGAAAGGACTACAGCAGGTTACCTTAAGTTGGCTGGCCTTTCCCTTGGGAGGTGATGTCATTAAAATCTCTGCTGTTTGTGTTGTGCCAAACGTACATGATGCTCTGGGGTCCTCTTATACCCAAAGTCCGAAGCTGGACAATCCCCTAGATGTAAAGGACATGGTAAGTGGCTGTGATCCCGGGGTAGCTGTAATCATTCATGTCTGATGCGCTCACTACTAGTAATACTGGACAGTTTCTCTTCTAGAAGATGGTAATTGGCCATCCTTTCTCAGGACGGAGGATTCAAAAAGGCAAGGAAAAATGTGTGACACGGAGCAGATTCACATTTATTGATCCCCTAAAATGTTCCTGGAGTGATGCTTTGTGATTTATATCTGCTAGAGGCCACTACAGTGAACATTATTAACCCAAGGTTAGCGATGTGAAAACCGAGGCTGAGCAAATGTGGATGAACTGCCCTAGGTCACGGCTTTTAAGTGATGTGGCAGCTCTTGAGCCTGGGCCTGTCTGAAGCCACGCTGAAGTGATTCCACTATTGGGTTGTACATTGTTTGCTTCTGGCTTCATGGAGGACCCTCTGAAGGCACAAGAACAAAGCAAAGACAGCCGTCAGCTTGGTCCTGAGCTTGACTGGAGATTTGTGCTGCCAGCAGGTGGTGGAAGCATGGCGGCTGCATTGCATAAAGCCACTTTGTGTTCCAGGGAAATGGTGCCCCTTGGCAGAGGGCAGGGCAGCAGCACGCGCTGAGACTCTTGGTGCTCCCACTTTGGAGGCTGTGTGAAGCTGGACAGAAACAAGGCTGGGAGAAACCGTGGGAGAGGGCCCTGGTTTCAACTCCCGGTTTTATTCGAGTAAACTAGGAACAAGCCCAGTGGGTCACTTAGCCGAAGTGCCATCATCTCCAGAGTTCGTTCAAAAGAAATATGTTTACAGAGTATGTTTACACAATTAAATAGCATAATTATTATATATGTAAGTATGAATTTGTGGGTTTAAACCCAGAAAAATTGCTAGACACAGTGGTTAGTGTCTTTGATGCTTGGGTGTATCTGGTCTTGCTTCATTAAAAGGGGAAGAAATTAAGGTTGGAAACTCATAGTCGAAGTCTTTGTGCTTCTCTGGTTTCTTGTTAGGTTCCAGTGTTAAAATAGGCATGATGAGGGGCTGTATGGACTGTGTGTGGTGAGGATGACTTGTAAGATCATTCTATTGGGGCTCTAAAAGGTCTGCCAATAACAGATGAATCAGAAAATTTGAACCACTCAGTTACTTTCTTCGAAGGCAAATGATTTGCAGATGAAATACAAGAATGAAAATTGGAAGGTGAATGCCGTTGTCTTGACCGCAAAGTTTAGTTGTTTAAAGACCAGCCAAGAGCAGCCAGGATCGTGATGACTGGTTTAAAAAAATGCAGTTGACAGATATGGTAATTAAATTACCAAATAAGGGAAACAGTTGAAGATGGCACTGAGATTGGACATTCCTGGAACTCTCCATGGGTTTGGTAATTGAATCCAGGTGCTTTCTCTTCTGGGCATCCAGTCCTAGGCAAGGCTGACTATCAGTAACTCCCTACTCTCATCTGCCATCAGGTCCATCAGCTCCTAAGTGTCATGTAGGAGCAGCCTCAGGTCCTTCCTAGAGGAAGAAGGAGACATGATTAGCTCAATAACTCAAAGGGAAGGCTTGGAAGTGTGCACAGAGAGAAAGTAACTAACCCTCCTTCCTCTCTGACTGGAGTGATTCACCCTACAGGGAAAAGCTGGGCTTCTCCCATTGGAAGGATGCTCCTTTGCATCCATTGTGACAAGAGGTTCTAAAAATGACAGATCCCTTAGTTGCTGGGCTATGTTTAGAAAGAAATACTGGGGTATGGTGATGAGTAGGAGACAAAAGGGAGAGCAGGAGGAAGTGTGAGGAGCAGATTAGAAAGGGAAGAGAGGAAAGAAGAGAGAATGGCAACTGCAGTACTTTCGTGAAAAGGAAAAGAAATGGGCACAAGTGACGTCTCCATGGGAAGCACACGCAAGCTAGCAAGCACCAGTCATCATCTTTCCACCAGATGCGCCTTAACAACCAGTGTGCATGAGGCCAAGTGAGACTCACATGGGGACTGAGGGTGAGGGCCTAGTCAAGAGGAAAGGTTTGTCTGGGCTTTAGGAGAGCAGCTCTGGGCCCCCGGGGGTGGCTGCTGGTTGAAGGGAGCCAACATCAAAAGTCTCCTTAGCGGACTGCTCTTTCGAGGGAAATCTGTCTCTGTCATGGGCGTACCCATCACAAATGGCTAGTTTTCACCCTATTAGGGGGCTGGTAGAGAAAGGAAGCTGAGAGGCTGGGCAGGGGAGAGACTGTAAAAGGGTGTGCATTTGTTCTGGCCCACTCTCTCCCTCCAGGAGCCAGAGCTTTCCCCAGAAGGCTGTTCCTGTCTTTGTCCTCTCTCTAATCAAACGTTTTATGCCCTGTGCTCACTTTCAGCTCATCTGATGAACACCGCCAGTCTGGCATGAAAATACCTACTAATGGGTTCATCTGTTATTATCAGGTAATGGGCTAAGATCACAAAGAGCCTTTTGGGAAGCAATACCATAATCCAAGGACGGCTTTATGGAGGAATTTCAAATACTGTTGTAGTCAGGGGAGGGATTGGTGGGAGGTGAGTTAGGCACTCTCTTTGGGCACAAAATTGAAGGGAGAGTGAAAAAAAAAACTCAAGAGTTAAGACAATGGATAGTTTATTATAGCATTTTAATAAATAAAACTTAATGCAAGTCCATGATGAACCAAATGTCAAAGCTGTAAATACAGAACCCATGGGCATGATGAGGGTGAGGCCAGGAAGCTCATATTCTTGGGGTCGTACAAGCCTGGGGTTGGATCTGGTCTTCATTTAAAATGCTTTGTTCTTGTGGCTGGTGAGGCCAGGATGCACCAGTAGCTCCTGGTCTAGTTCTAGGCCCACCCTGTCCTGCAGCCCAGCTAGGATTCTGTATTCTCATCGTCTCTTTGCAATAAATTCCCTTTTATTTAAGCTGGGTTGAGTGGGCTTCCCCTTCTGGCAACCGATAATCTCCAAGACAGAAATAAACCTTCAATTTCTTTCCCTTCCAACTTCACTGAGTCCTATCAGAGAATTCTTTCTTCTAGACTCCATCTTCAATTGCAAAGAGAAATTTTATCACAATGATAAAGGATTTCTTTTGTAAATGTATAACTGCTAAGCCCATACATCGAGCACAGTGGTTTTATTTTTACATGTTCCCTTAGAAGGTCTTCCCTGGAGAAGGAAATGGCTGCCCACTCCAGTGTTCTTGCCTGGAAAATCCCATGGACAGAGGAGCCTGGTGGGCTACAGTCCGTGGGGTCGCAAAGAAGTGGACACAACTGAGTGACTTCACTTTCTTTTTTTCTTTCTTTAGAAGGTCTAGTCATAGCTTCACACAGTCACAATCATACTGGACATATAACTTTGTATTCTGTTCCTTCTGGTGAACTTTGTATACCAAAGATTTTCCATGTTGTTACTAAAGCTGTTTCTGTCAATGGCTCTAGGTCATTCTACTGAGTTTATGTTCCTTGTTTTACTTATTAAATGTTTTACTATTTGATTTATAAATTGTCTTCAATTTTCACCTGTAATAGATAATGTGAAAATGAATATGTTCATTTCCATGAATTTTGTTTCTTCGGTTATTTCTTACCATGTTCACCACAGAAGTCTGAGCCAAAGCCCCTTGTTACACTTCTTAATTTATAACTTGTATTACCATATAGTTTTTAATAGCACTTAGAATTGAAAGTGAGGACAATAGAATTTGAATCAAAAGAAATCTTAACACATAAGCTGCCTCATTTTAAACTTAAGTGGGACTAGGGGAAGTAGTCATCTTTGAAATTTGACTTTCTGATATTGTTTATTTTTAAAATTAAGCCTCAGATACATATTCCTTTTACTTGCAGCAAAGCCTTAAGGCTAGGACAACTACTCTGTCTTCCTCCAGTTTATTTTGTGAACTTGAGGAGCAATCATATTTTCTTGGTTTCTCTACCAAAAAATTGTATTTGGCACTTCTGCTGATAACTAAATAGTCATAGAAGTTACAAATTTAAATTGGAAAATACCAGCAGATATCTGATGCCAAAACATTTATTTAAAAAATAGCAATATTAATGTTATGCCTCTAAGAAAGAATCAAAATCTTTTGTTTCAATTGCGGGCATATGCTGTAATGCACAGTATCTCCTCTACTACTCAGGAATCAAATATATGCAAATGAAAATCCATATTTCACATTTTTGTGCTTTATTTTCAATGAGGCATTTCAGACCATTTTTAAACAAACAGCAAAGACAAAAGAGGGACCCAAGTTCCCCAAAGGCTTCGTTTTTCCAAATTGAGTCAACGATCGCAGTAGTGTTTAAGTAAATATTCCTTATACATGGTCATTGTCTCTCTATAAAAGAATTCTAAAAACATTTCCCCCCAAACCAACATCTTGAAACATTAAACTGGTTTTCAACCTAGATAAATAAAATGGAGGTAGGAAGCCAAAAGTGACTATTGAGAGATCAGTCTTTTAAAAGCAAATCTGGTTGTGGCTACATCCATTAACAGAGATACTTTCGTCAGCCACAACACTAAGTCAACAGCTTTAATGTCCAAATTGCCTTTCAAAAGAGAGATTTTCAGGGGTAGACATGGAAACAGAGAGCAAAGGATAGGAAGCAATTTGGTGCATCTTGGAGAGCAAGTTTCAAGCATGTAGGAAGAGCTAGGGAAAGTCCAGCTCCTGAGAGAGACCACAGGAGATAACAACTATCTCGAGATTAGCCTGTAACATAACCCCCTTGTCTTATTTATGAAGAATCAAAGGCTCTACAGATGTCCAAAGTCCAATGGTTAGATGGTTCCAGCATCAAGGCAGCCCTTTAGCTTTCTGTAATTCTGGGCACCTTCACTTCCTTTTACTAGCACACCACTGGCAATGATGTTCTTCTTCGTGGCACATTTTGATTCTTGCCTCTCTTCCTCCTGAGTTACCCGCATCTCTAACCTGCAAATCAACTGGGGGCTGGTCTGCATTCCAGGCAGTGCCATTATCTACAGGTTGCTAATAATGAACAGCACTGTAAGGTCTGTCCCCAAATTCTCCTCCTCTGTCCTCTCAGGCTGGGACCTCCTCCACCATTCAACATCTAGGTTTTTTGCCCAGAGCAGAGCAGAGAAGGGTTTTGGGGAATAAAAGAAAAACAAAGCAAAACAAAAATACCATAACCAACTCTGTTTCTATAAGTCTCCTTTAATAGTCAAATGGTCCCATTGTGTAGTTGAAGAATCTGAAATACCTTGACAAGACACACTGAATCTTTTCTGAAATAAGGTAGTGTATTCATCAATGAATTTGTTCACAGTCACAGAGTTAGTGTGTTACTGGGATGTGAGCGCCTCTGTTTGACCCCAAAGATAATAAGAGCATTTGACATCAAATATACAGATAATATCCAGGCATAAGGCCAAGATAATCACAATAGTTATTTCATTTTATCTTTGCAACAGCTCTGGGGGCTACTTTCCACCACTGTTTCAGGGTGCCGAACTTGGGGTGCTCCATTGTCAGGAGGCTCCTGGTGAGTTTAGCAGGCATGAGATGTCTTCCTTTATGGAATAATAATGATTTGAAATGAAATTTTTCCCCAGTCTTTAGAACAAACCCATAAGGTGTCCCCAACTTACAGATGGACAAATTCAGGTTCTGAGAGGCACATGGCTCAGGCAAGCTCAGATGGTACTAAGTTACAGCCAGAATTTCAGCTGTGTTAGACCGACCGATGGTAACATCTGCCCTCTTAGCTCTAATTCCCACATTTCACTTTCTCATCCACCCTAAACTCAACGAAAAACCTGGAAAATAAATCTAGTAATTTATTTCTGAGAGTCAGGTAGATCCAATATATTGCCCCTCTGGCGATCCCCATGTCTTCATCCAAACAAAGAATGAATCCTCCTGTCTCTTTTTGCCTGAACATAGTAACTAGAAAAAGTGAATGAAAGAATGAATGAGTGAATGAATAAGCACAAGTATTCTCCTTCTGACTCTATGAAGGCCACAATTTAAACCTTTTATTGTGTCATTAAAACCCTCGGATTGGTGGTTATTCCTGTTTTACTGAAAATCAGGTCTTGAAAGAATAAAGCTGCATGATTTAGTTTTCCTTGTGCTTTGCAAGTTGCCTCCACCAACCTTTCAGATGGTGGGGGCTGAAAGAGCCTGCAGCAGATATTTAATGGACATATTTATTTGGTGTGTTGGTTACTGGACAGAACCCTTTGAGAGTTTATAATCTGAGAAATGGATGTTAAATTCTGTAAATTAACGGGGCCGTGCAACTCAGTCAGGATTAAATGGCCAATGAATGGCCCTTGAGATGCCTAGTCCAGATTTTCTTCTTGACAACAAATGATCCTCTTGGAAGGGGATGTTGTCCATTCAAATCTGGCATTCAGAGTTGGGAGGACGTCCATGGAGCCATGAGGAGGACTGGAGATGTGCTCAGTGATGCACATGGCCTGAGTAAGGCCTGGTGATCAAAGGGTGACTGATGGGTACCACTCTTCACTGGGTAAGTATTGTTACCAGAGTTCTGCTCCTTTAACTTCATATGCACACAAATCACAGGGGAGTCTTTTAAGAGCACAGATGTTGACTCACCAAGTTTGAAATGGGCCTGAGTTTCTCCATTTCAAATAAGTTCCCAAGTGATGCTGTCATTGCTGGTCCAGGGACCACATTTTGAGTAGCAAGATCCTGGGATATGCATTTATCTTATTGTGGTCTTGATCTCATGATTAGGTCAGTGATCTGTAAGAGGCTTTACCCAGGCCAGGGCTGATCTTTACACAAGACCATTTGAGGCCATGGAAGTCATTGTCATTGTCATTGTACTCATTTTGGAGTCATCACTGTCATTGCCATTCTTTGTTGAGGCTCTCAACCAGGGCAAAATGCTGGAAAGCACCAAAAATTCACTCAAAGAGATGCAAATAAAAAGGGAGATATCGTCATTGGAAGATACCAACAAATCCCTGAGAACCTAGTTACAGCTCCGTGGGGACAAGTTAGAAAAGCAGTTTCCCTGTCTTTGCTTCCATCTGCTCATCTGTTCATTCAACTTTGTGCACATCAAGACCACCCATCAGTGGTGGCCTAGTGACCAACTACATAACCTAGAAGCTCAGTTCCTCATAGCTAACTGGCTGGACCAATTCCAAGTTCCAATTCTAAATACCTATTGGTCTAGTTTCAGTCTTGGGTTCAGCCTGGGTCCAATGTTAGAGAGGAGTGTAGCCAGGATCTTATGGCCCAAAGGTTGCCAGGACCGAGGGCTCAGAAAGGGCGTTTAGTGGGGAGGCATGATGAGAGTGTCTACTGCAGGTAGGACTTATTACTATTTTCCTTGCTTAATAGAAGATTGAGATTTCCTAGCTCACATAGCTGTGAGTTGCTGAACTGGGATTCATATACATCTTTCTTTTTTAATTGCAGTATAGTTGATTTATAGTGTTTCAGGTGTAGAGTGAAGTGATTAAGTTATATATATGTATGTGTATATACACAAATGTGTATATATATTCATTTTCATATTCTTTCCTATTATAGGTTATTACAAGCCATTGCATTCACTGTGCTATAGAATAGGTCCTTGTTGTTCATCTGTATACCGTTGAGTGTATCTGTTACACATATCTTTCTGATGTCCCACACTGGAACTTGCCATTCTATTACATCTCTCTTCATGAATGAAGGACCCTGGTGTCCTCGCCACCCACCACCTTTAAGAAATTCCCTTCTTTGGTTGAACATCTCCCCTCTGGAGAATTGCAGCTCAGAAGGTGGTGGCCACACCCCTTCTCAAGGGCATTTCACAGTTAAGCTTCTGAATGTCTGCTCTGTAGTTTCAGTTACGTAGGCAGCACTGATGGGGGCAAAACTTTAGGGTTAATCATTTTCTGGGTCTAGGTCCTAGGATTATCTACCCACAGCTACATGGCTCCATGTGGCCATCAAACAGCAGCTCCTGGTATTTTTCAA
Organism: Antilocapra americana; assembly: GCA_007570785.1. Taxonomy (NCBI): domain Eukaryota; kingdom Metazoa; phylum Chordata; class Mammalia; order Artiodactyla; family Antilocapridae; genus Antilocapra; species Antilocapra americana. Next base: position 6,103,782 of record ML660247.1, read on the forward strand.
CTCACGTCTTGAGTGTCTCCTTTTCATTCCTGCCCTTTTCCTGCTCCCTGTGAGGGTCTGCTATTTTCTCTGTCCTGCACCCACCCTGGCCTGGGCTCCTGCAGGTTATGGGCAAATCTCCTAAGACCACTGCCAGTTACCCAATGTCCAGTCTACCATCACCACATTTCTGCGGGATTAGAAATCCAGGGATCAAAGTAGGCTGGCCGTCATGACCTCCCTGGCCTTGCATGTTTGGGACTTCCGGATCTCCTCTGAAGTCTCATCTTTTTCTCCAGTATATGTTTCAGTTTGGTGGGCCGGTTAGGATGCTTGCTCTGCCCCATAGCTTCCTGCTGCCTGAGCAGGACATCAAGCCTTGCCCGCAGTCACATCTGCTTTTCAGTGACAGAATGAGCAAGCTGAGTGGGAGAAGAAAGGAGGGAGAAGTACCCAAAGGCAACGTCCCCTGCATTTATGATCTGCCCTGAGGTCTTCCTGACATGGAGTCTCGTGGCTCTTTCGTGAGCAAAATCTCCTCCAGGTTGATGGTGTTCTGTCTGTTGAGGGCAGTGATGCTGCCATCTGTCAAGAGAAGAGTGGGCCTCCCCTGGGATCTGAGGAGGAGGATTCAGGGAGAAGGAGGGCCCGGAAGGAGAAGGAAAGGCTTCTAATGTGAGGCTGGCACCAGCCTAGACCTTTCTGGGGAGTGGGGTTGCTGCGGTTCCGACTACCAGCTCACCAGCTTCAGCTGGGACAGGGGCCGCGTCACAGCCAGGGTGCTTGGAGAGTCAGCTGGTCAGGCTGGCGTGTCTCCAGCCAAGGAGGAAAGGGAGGTGGTGGTCTCTGGGTATCCACAGCAAGGAAGCTGACTGCAGGTGGTGGGCCTGGGGAGACTCACTCAGGCTTGGTCCCACTGGATGCTTAGTTTTAAATCCCAGCTACATACGTCTATGGCTTCCCAGGTAGCTCAGGGGTAAAGAATTCACCTTCCAGTGCAGGAGATACAGGAGACGTGGGCTCAACCCCTGGGTCAGGAAGATCCCCTGGAGGAGGAAATACTGGAGGCAACCCACTCTGGTATTCTTGCCTAAAAAAATCCCTTCGACAGAGGAGCCTGGTGGCTACAGTCCATGGAATCACAAAGAATCAGACGTGACTGAGCGTGTCAGCACACGCATATATACTTCTATAACAATTTGTGTGTTTCTTTACTTCCCCCAATTCCTTTTTAAAAGTTGGTTCTTGCTCTATGGAGATGGGAAGGATTGATTGAGATAATGCACGATAATACATGAATTTCTATCCTATAGTGGGTGGGAAAACTGGACTAGTTTAGGCAAAAGTGGAAGGGAATTGTTGAATAATGAAAAGATTACAAGCCTTCAGCAACACTACTACATTAAAAAAACAAAAAAAAGGCAAAACAGAGATTTTGAAAATGAATGGAAGTGAAGTTTTGACTATCAGCCGCCCTGATTCACTTAGTGATTATCTTCATAAGTGTAAATTCTGTGCCTCTAGCAAAACACCCTACCTTTTGTTAATTGTCACCTGAGTGGTCTCCTGAAAGGCCTTTCCTCTCCTTCACCCCACCCCCTACCCTGTAAACTAGTATGTTTGCCTGTGGCATCTCTACATCCTTTGAAAAAGATTGTAAAAAAGATCCACAAAAGAAAAATTGAGCACCCTCCGACTTTTAACCCACTTTCTACTTTTCAAGTTTCACTGACCATTAAAAGTTTTTATGGGTCGTGAGGAAAGGTACTTTGCCACTTGAAGTTAAGGTGTGATTCAAATTACAGGACAGCAGAGTCTATTTCCAAAATGGTGTTTAGCGAGTTTCACACGTGTCTTTTCTCACAGGACACTTCTTCTGGAGTAGAATGCCAGCATGAGGGAAAGACTCAGAAGCTTCTGGCTAACCAACCGTGAACCCTCGGTCTGTTTTCCATGCAGCCTTTCGTTCATCCATTACTGAACAGCCTCAGCATGCTGTTCCGTGAATGGCCCCTGACCTGGGCTCCCATCGGGCATGGGCAGGTGCCTGGGACCAGTGGGTGCCCAAAGGGCCTGCCTCGGTGGGTGAATGTGGTATTTGTGTTCAGATGTCTGTGGGGTCACATGTGACGTCTTGGCTTTTATGGCACTTTAATCTAACGGTTGTCCTCACATTTTGTTCTTTTATTTGGGTAAAAAAGAACCACATACAAGTTGAAATATAAACCACTGTCATTAATCGTTGCAAGACTTGGGTTTTGAAAGCTGCAGACAGCTTCTGTTTTCCAACGGATAAGAAAAAAACAAGCAAACAGAGTTGCTTCATTATTTAGTAGAATGGGTATGCAGTATTGACACACAGATTAAATTTTTAAAAAACCACAGATTTAAGAACCATGACCTAATTTATATCCACGGCTCTGGCAGTGGAAACGTGTGAATCTGTTCTCTTTCTTCTTGGGAGCAATGTCTTCTTGCCCAGGGCATAACCATCTAGTTAATCTGGTCAATAATTCAAATGATTTTTTTTTATGAGAGAGCTGATTTATCTTTGATTTTTTTTAACACTTGTCAAATTAGCTGGATAATCACATGAATTATACTTTTCACTTCATGAGATCCAACTTGAATGCAGAACAAATTAAAAAATGATTTCCCCTGCCAATTTAGAAAAGAAAAACAGTTCTCACTCATATATTGCTAGATCCATCATCATCTACAAGCAGTGATCAAGAAAACAGTTTTGGGTGGGGGTAAGGCAAATGCATTGTGAAAGCTCTACTGTCTTTATGTTGGACATAAGATCATCTCATCAAGGCAGAGTCCTCTGTTTGACTCAACTACTATTAAAATTCCTTTAAAAAGTAATGATGAATACCCTCCAATGTCTATTTACATAGATTTCTGACTAAACTGAAAAGACATGGGAAACAAATTTTTTAAACCCGCAAGAGAAACCTCTTCTCCCCTTAAAGTCAAGCAAATCTGAGTTGACTTCTCTCATAAATTCAAGAACAAAAAGTTATAAATTGAACATATGAAGGACATTGCTTTTTTTTTTTTTAAAGTGATGTTTCCTTGCCTTAATGGATTTAGCTGTGGCAGAGAGTCAGAGTAAAGCTGTCTTAACTAAATCTTTGACTGATTATGCATTTTTTCCTTATTCATACAAGATAGATTCATCATCCCAATTTGTCAAGCTGGCGAGGTTCCAATTAATTACACCCGGCAAACCTCAGCTTGTGCTCTGCCCGTGTCAGGCCTAATCTAGTGCCTCATTTGCTGGCGGCCCAATGAAGAGGTATCAGAGGTGTTGTTCCTTGGTACTTACCGTGATGGATGCCCCTGGCGGCGCGGCCCGTGGCAGAGGCAGAGTGGTGAACATCTCTCTCCTCCAGCCGGGGACTCGCCGCTCCTGCACTAATTTGAGGGCTCATCTGTATAGTGGATGTTGTCGGAGAGTCTATCCTTCACCGCCAGGCTGAAGGCTCTCCCTGACGCTCGGGCTGTTTAAATATCTATGCAGGTTCTACATTTCTGTCAGATTTGTCCTTGCAAAATGAAAAAAAATAAAGAAAGAAGGCAACGCGTCCTCGAGCTGAGTTTTTGAGCTCTGAAGTTTAGCAGCCTGTGTGTGCTGCAGGAGACAGTCAGAGGCACTAGAGAGGTGCACCAAAGTGGTTAGGAGGGTGTCTGTGTGTGTGTGTGGGTTTCCAGGCCACGTATAGGCAACGTCAGACTCTTGTGATTATGGTAACTTTCTTTCATGCTCTTGGTTTATCAGACAATGTTGTTGTTTAGGTACTAAATCGTGTCCGACTCTCTTGCAACACCATGGACTGTAGCCCACCAGGCTCCTCTGTCCATGGGATTCTCCAGGCAAGGATACTGGACTGGGTTGCCATTTCCTACTACAGGGGATCTTTCTGACCCAGGTACTGAACCTCTGTCTCCCACGTCTCCTGCATTGACAGAAGAATTCTTTACCACTGAGCCACCTGGGAAGCCCATAAGGCAATGACCTGATAACAGTTATCATTTATTAAGCAACGTAAGATCCACAGGATTTTGATATGCATTCTCTAGTGCCTGCAGGAACTCATGTTTGATGGGTGACTAGCGCCATCTGCTATGTCAAGACCTATACTGGCATACATCTCTTTAGACCAATTGTTTCTATCCATGTTTAAGAATGGGAAAGCTTAACGCAGAAAGCTAAGTGATTAGCACACAGTTACACAACTACGAAGTGTGGAGTTGGGATTTGAATCAAAGTCTATCTGATAATAAGGTCTGAGCTCTTCCCGGGATGTGGGGTCATTTCTCTTCAGTGCCTGCTTCTTCCTCTTCCTCCTTTCACATTCTGCCTTGGTCTTTGACCCTTACCTTTCTCATAGGCAAACCTCAGGGGGAAGCTGCAGCCTCTCTGCCTTGAGGAGTGCATAATGGCACTGCTTTGGGCGCTGTGTCTCCACTGGACCCATGGAGACAGCAGGCACAGCGTGCATTGGGGCTAGAGCATGGGCGTGTTCCCAGATTGCTTTGACGGCTTCCTTCCTCTCCAAATCTCCCCCTCATCTCAGGCACTTCTCCATTCTCAGATCGGGAAGATCACCTGAAAGTCATCCACCTGAAAAGTCATTTGAACTGTGGTGCTGGAGAAGACTGGAGAAGGCAACGCCACCCCACTCCAGTACTCTTGCCTGGAAAATCCCATGGACGGAGGAGCCTGGTAGGCTGCAGTCCATGAGGTAGCTACAAGTCGGACACGACCGAGCAACTTCGCTTTCACTTTTCAGTTTCATGCACTAGAGAAGGAAATGGCAACCCACTCCGGTGTTCTTGCCTGGAGAATCCCAGAGATGGGGGAGCCTGGTGGGCTGCTGTCTATGGGGTTGCACAGAGTCTGGACACGATTGAAGTGACGCAGCAGCAGCAGCAGCTGGAGAAGACTCTTGAGAGTCCCTTGGGCTGCAAGGAGATCCAACCAGCCAATCCTAAAGGGAATCAACCCTGAGTATTCATTGAAAGGACTGATGCTGAAGCTGAAACTTCAATACTTGGGCCACCTGATGCGAAGAGCTGATTCTTTGGAAAAGACTCTGATGCTGGGAAAGACTGAAGGCAGGAGGAGAAGGGGACAACAGAGGATGAGATGGTTGGATGGCAACACCGACTGAATGGACATGAGTTTGAGCAAGTTCCAGGAGATGGTGATGGGCAGGGAAGCCTGGAGTGCTGCTGTCCATAGGGTCACAGAGTCGGACATGACTTGAATGAAAGTCACGAGGTCTGGACACCAGAGCTCCACTAGAGGGCCTCATGGTGCAGCCCACATGGGACAAGCCTGGACCTAAGGGAAAGGGGAGATGGAATGGAGCCCAGCTGATACCGACCCTCTCCCCTGGGCTTCCCTGGACCACCCAGGGAGCACTTTTGCTGAGCTATGGGCTACATGTCTGAGGCTCACAGTGAGTCAGCGGCTGGCCAGTAACACACTGCGCAGCTTGCTTTGTGTCTTGGCCTCATTTCTTCTTCTTTTAACCCAACTCACTTTTAAAACAAAGTGTTGGTGTCTTGATCCTTACCTCCAGACCCAAGACAGGGTTCCAGTGGCACTCGGAGCAGAGCTGACTCTCCCTGTGCAGCCTCTGCAGACGAGACCCTGAGAGGGACTCTTACGTTTTGGGAAGAATGAAGTCACATTCAAGACCAACTTTTAATTTAAATAAGACTTCAAGTGCATTAATATTCAGCATTTACATTCCTTCCCAGTTCTTAAATATAATGTGTTTTACAGTTATCAAAAACATATGCTCCTTTTCCACAGCACTTTATATACAACTTGTTCAACAGAAGGTGCTGGCATCCCAATATGGTTTGCTTAGTTTTGGCTTTAACTATTGTGATGAAAGAATTCGAGTGCAAGAGAGTCATCTTTATGGAGCTGTTGCCAAAGAGTGCCTCATGCATCCAGAAAAAAAAGAAGGGAATTATTTATTATTTGTTTCACTGAATTGATTTTTTATGATGTTTCTAATATGAGGAAGGCTCTGTACCCAGCTTTGTGAGAACTACATGGATGAATCAATCTCAGATCTTATTTTCAAGGAACTTTCAGTCTAATAAAATACCGTCTTGAAAAAGTTGGTAGTGGAATTCTTACTAAAGGAGTCAGAGCTGATCTGCAGCTTATATACATGTGGAGTCATATTAATTGGCAAAATATTGAAATACTTTCATCCTTGTTTTTAAATGTGCATCCTCCTAACCCCTCCCACACTTGGCATAGCTGGTTCCTCTCCTTTGATCCAGTGACTGAAGCAATAAATGCTTGGGAAGGCAGGGGAGTCCGAGACTTCCCTCCAGCACACTGGCCAGTGTCCGTTCTGATGACTCAGAACCAATGCCTCATCTGTTAAATGATTAAAATGTCCTTCCCGGAAAAAGGGATGTGGTGACAGTTATATTCATGTGATCTTCACCCTGATTGTTACAGTCTCTAGCAAGGATTGGGGATGTGTCTCTGCCTCCTTTTAGATCTGTCAGGTTTTGCTTCCTGTATTTTGAGACTTTGTTATGAGGTGTATATTCACTAAGAGTTGTTATACCTTCCTGATGAATGGACTCATTTATCACCATGGAATGTCCCCCTCTAACTCCTCATCTTGATGTTTATTTTACCTGGTATAGTAAACTATACTGAGTTTGCATAGTCTTTTTCCATTCTTTTATTTTTAACCTATCTATATCTTTATATTAAAAGTTCTCTTATAGATGGCATGCAGGTGAGTCTTGGATTTTTGTTGCTGATGTTGATTGTCTATTTTTTTCATCCAGTATAACTATCTTTGCCTTTTAATAAGAACCATATGTCTATTTACATTTAATGGATTTGGGGATATGGCTGGGTTTAGTCTGGCATTTTTCTGTTTGTTTTCTCCTTGTATATTGGTTTTTGTTCTTCCTTTGTTCCTCCTTTCTTGACTTCTTTAGGTGATCAAATCTATATTATTTCATTTTCATTTCTCTAAGGGACCTTACCTATACCTTGTAGTGTGTTTTTAGTTATTGCTCTAAGAATTATTTTATATGAAATGTAGAGTGAAAATACAGAGTCCTGACCACTGGACCAATCATAATATGGTTCTCCCAACTCTATTTCTTAAGCAAAATAATATGATTTTACATTCTGGAATTATTTTTCCTTTTTTTCTACTTTTCCATGAATTGATATGGCCATTCACTTTTATTGCAGCCTAGTATTCCATATCTGTTTGCCATATTTTTTCACTTATTCATAATTTATAAGAACACTGACAGTGGCATGGGTACTGCCCCGATGGCTCAGTGTTAAAGAACCTGTCTGCCAGTGCAGGAGGCAGGGGTTCGATCCCTGGGTTGGGAAGATGCCCTGAAGGAGAAAATGGCAAACTCCTCCAGTATTCTTGCCTATAGAAGAATCCCATGGACAGAGGAGCCTGGCAGGTGACAGTCCATGGGGTTGCAAAAGAGTCAGGCATGACTCAGTAACTAAGCAAAAACAAGACCAGGAGCTGACTGTGGCTCAGATCATGAACTCGTTACTGCCAAATTCAGACTGAAATTGAAGAAAGTGGAGAAAACCACAAGACCATTCAGGTGTGACCTAAATCAAATCCCTTATGACTATACAGTGGAAGTGAGACATAGACTTAAGGGACTAGATCTGATAGACAGAGTGCCTGATGAACTACAGATGGAGGTTCGTGACATTGTACAAGAGACAGGAATCAAGACAATCCCCAAGAAAAAGAAATGAAAATGAGCAAAATGGCTGTCTGAGGAGGCCTTACAAATAGCTATGAAAAGAAGGGAAGCAAAAAGCAAAGGAGAAAAGGAAAGATATTCCCATCTGAATGCAGAATTCCAAAGAATAGCAAGGAGAGATAAGAAAGCCTTCCTCAGTGATCAATGCAAAGAAATAGAGGAAAACAACAAAATGGGAAAAACTAGAGATCTCTTCAAGAAAATTGGAGATACCAAGGGAAAATTTCATGAAAAGATGGGCTCGATAAAGGACAGAAATGGTAAGGACCTAACAGAAGCAGAAGATATTAAGAAGAGGTGGCAAGAATACACAGAAGAACTGTACAAGAAAGATCTTCATGACCCAGATAATCACAATGGTGTTATCACTCACCTAGAGCCAGACATTCTGGAATATGAAGTCAAGTGGGCCTTAGGAAGCATCACTATGAACAAAGCTAGTGGAGGTCATGGAATTCCAGCTGAGCTATTTCAAATCTTAAAAGATGATGCTGTGAAAGTGCTGCACTCAATATGCCAGCAAATATGGAAAACTCAACAGTGGCCACAGGACTGGAAAAGATCAGTTTGCATTCCAATCCCAAAGAAAGGCAATGCCAAAGGATGCTCAAACTACTGCACAATTGCACTCATCTCACACGCACAAAATTCTCCAAGCCAGGCTTCAGCAACACGTGAACTTCCAGATGTTCAAGCTGGTTTTAGAAAAGGCAGAGGAACCAGAGATTAACATCCTCTGGATCATCAAAAAAGCAAGAGAGTTCCAGAAAAACATTTATTTCTGCTTTATTGACTATGCCAAAGCATTTGACTGTGTGGATCACAGTAAGCTGTGGAAAATTCTGAAAGAAATGGGCATACCAGACCACCTGACCTGCCTCTTGAGAAACCTGTATGCAGATCAGGAAGCAACAGTTAGAACTGGACATGGAACAACAGACTGGTTCCAGGTAGGAAAAGGAGTACGTTAAGGCTGTATGTTGTCACCCTGCTTATTTAACTTCTATGCAGAGTACATCATGAGAAACGCTGGGCTGGAGGAAGCAGAAGCTGGAATCAAGATTGCAGGGAGAAATATCAATAACCTCAAATATGCAGATGACACCACCCTTATGGCAGAAAGTGAAGAACTAAAGAGCCTCTTGATGAAAGTGAAGGAGGAGAGTGAAAAAGTTGGCTTAAAGCTCAACATTGAGAAAAATAAAATCATGGCATCTGGTCCCATCACTTCATGGGAAATAGATGGGGAAATTGGAAACAGTGGCTGACTTTATTTTTCTGGGCTCCAAAATCACTGCAGATGGTGACTGCAGCCTTGAAATTAAAAGACACTTACTCCTTGGAAGGAACGTTATGACCAACCTAGACAGAATATGAAAAAGCAGAGACATTACTTTGTTAACAAAGGTCCATCTAGTCAAGGCTATGGTTTTTCAGTAGTCATATATGGATGTGAGAGCTGGACTATAAAGAAAGCTGAGCACCAAAGAATTGATACTTTTGAACTGTGGTGTTGAAGAAGACTCTTGAGAGTCCCTTGGACTGCAAGGAGATCCAACCAGTCCATCCTAAATGAGATCAGTCCTGGGTGTTCACTGGTAGGACTGATGTTGAAGCTGAAAATCCAATACTTTGGCCACCTGATGCAAAGAGCTGACTCATTGGAAAAGACCCTGATGCTGGGCATTACCAACTTAATGGATGGGTTTGGGTGGACTCTAGTAGGAGTTGGTGATGGACAGGAAGTCCTGGCATGCTGCTGTTCATGGGGTCGCAAAGAGTTGAACATGACTGAGCGACTGAACTGAACTGAAGCCCAAATGAAATCTACAAAGAGAATGGGACTTTGGGGAACTCACCATAGTAAAAAGAAAAGAAAAAAAAAAAAACCCTCGAATTCTTCACTGAGGACTCCAAGCCTGAATACATATTACTAAGTTTCTCTGGCTTGGTGAGTTTATGCATACTGGATAGAGGATTTCCACTTCTAAATCATAAAGCAGTCCACATTTTCTGAATGCATCTCATCTCTGAAAGTAAATCTTAATCATAAAAATTGGCTCAATATACAATCTTTTCAGAGATGACAAGACTCCAGATTGTGCTGGGAATGATACAGGTGACATGAAAAATAATCTCACTGCAACAGTGATTAGATGCACTGGGAAACACTTTTGTCTCTTTGCTCTCTTAGAATCATTTTTTCCCCTCCTTTTTTCATTTTTATACTATTTATATATGTTTAAATTAATTAGTTAAAATTGGCAGCTAGTTACCTTACAGTATTGTAGTGGTTTCTGCCATGCATTGACATGAATCAGCCATGGGTGTACATGTGTCCCCCATCCTGAACCCCCTCCCACTTCCCTCCCCATCCCATCCTTCAGGGTTGTCCCAATGCACTGGCTTTGAGTGCCCTGTTTCATGCATTGAACTTGGACTGGTGATCTATTTCACATATGGTAGTATACATGTTTCAATGCTATTTTCTCAAACCATCCCACCCTCGCATCCTCCCACAGAGTCCAAAAGTCTGTTCTATACATCTGTGTCTCTTTTGCTGTCTCACTTGTAGGGTCATTGTTACCATCTTTCTAAATTCCATATATATGCATTAATATACTTTATTGGTGTTTTTCTTTCTGGCTTACTTCACTCTGTATAATAGGCTCCAGTTTCATCCACCTCATTAGAACTGATTCAAATGTATTCTTTTTTAATAGCTGAGTAATGTTCCATTGCCTATATGTACCATAGCTTTCTTACCCATTCGTCTGCCAGTGAGTTCAGATTCAGACACTTTGCTTCTGCAAGCTGGATTTCATATCTCTGCCCAGGAGCCAGTGCTGTGGGACTGAGCAAAAGGGTAGGAACCAAAGAGAACAAATAAGAAGGTATCCTAAACAAAGAGCATGTTGGTGGTCATCAGTGAAGAGTGATATTCGTGACCTAGTATGAGATGAGGTTAAATTTGTGCTGTGCCCTTGGCAAGAAAAAACTTCAAAGCCAGCTGGAGTGGTTTTGAAATTTCAAATGGCCATCTGTCAATGTGGACAGAGAGACAAGCACTCTTCAGCCATTACCCTCTTTGGAGTTTCACAGAGGGGGAAAAAAGAAAACTTTCTCTGATGATAGAAAATTAGACAAGACAAGAGGAATGGAATCTCTGCCCCAAATCCATCCGTTTAGATTAATGCTCACTAATGGATATTAAAACATGGTAGATTAATGAAAGCCTGATAGAGCATGCAGCTGAAGAAACACACTTTATTTTGACAGCCAGGCAGTCAAGAGCTACCCAGGGATTAAAGAGCAATTCAGATTAAATTACCCTCTCCATTAGGACATCCTTTCCTTGGTAAATCTTGAGCTGGAGGAGAGGGGCAAAGAGAGGCTGTGACGACCAGAGGCATTTCTTCAACCTGGGGTTTTTGGCAGTAGACATGAAGGGCACACTTAGGTCTATGTCCTGGCGGGTTAGCCAAACACAGGCCCTCAGGAGAAAGGGAGGCTGGAATTTTGGATCAGCAGCAGCTGGAAATCACGAGGAGCTTGGGTAGCGGGAAATGAAGGGGCCGCCACGTGATCCAGCAGCCAGTATAGCAGTGAAGCGCGTTTTCATCATTGCGTTGTTATTTACTCTCTGGGGTAGTTATGTGCTGCGTGAATTTTAACTCAGCTGGAGCTACACTTCCCAGGTTCCCTTTTCTGTCTGATTCCTCGTCAGGGTTGGTCGCAGGAGAAATTCGTGAGAGATTCGGAAGGTGAACACGAAGCAGCAGCCAGCTTTATGCTCTGAGGGTCTCGGATGGAGAGCACACAGCGGCAGCCAATACCCACCGCTCACCTCCCAGGCTCAGCAAGACCCTGGCTCCCATCGAGTCTCTCCCGGGGGCACCTCTGTGGCAGGGGATGCCAGCTCTCCCTTTGGGCTGCCGTGAATTTTAGGTGAGAGACAGATGTAGGAGGTCCAGGGTTTGTCTGTGGGTTCCAGCTTATGCGTGTGGGGTCCAGCCTTTCACTGCCCTCTGCCACATCGCACACAGCTTCCCTGGAAGACCACCCACCTGCTGACTCAATAGTGGTGACTTCAGCAACAAGGCCGGAAGGAATCAGCCTGTAGAGACTCTCCTCTAACCTCCAGATCTGATTTTATCAACACATACGCTGTTCTGAGCACCTTAGAGTGGTCCTGCTTCTTGTATCAAATCCCTAGCGATACCCAGATGATGTGCAGGGGATTAACATCTGGGGTTGTTCCCAAAGCAAACCTGGGTCTGTTGGCCTACATTCAATAAAGCCAATCTGTTGACTCTGAATTGTGGTGAAGAAAACTGTAGTGTTTTTTGTAGGATACCAAGCTTTCAAAGAAAGGGTTTTTTAAAGACAGGATGAGGGAGAAGGTTACAGGGTATAAGATCAACTCGTAGGCATTCTTCTGATTGGTTCGTGGTGAGGTAACTGGGAATCAATATCATCAACCTTCTCTCCTGACCTGTCTGGGGGTCTACTTGCTTGTGGTCAACATACAGTTAACTTCTTCCACCTTGTGGGGGAGTTTTAGTATCTTCAAAATAGCTTACAGGCTATGGCTGAGGATATAGCCCTTGAGGGTAAACTATAAGCCCTTGATTTTGTTTAGTGTCTAAGCTAGTATTATTTTATCTTGCTTGACTGTTTCCTTTTAATTATACATGTTATCACTTCTCTGATTAAATCTGTTCTTTGAGACTCAGAGAGGCTAAAGTTTTTCTGCAAACAAGAGACAGGTGGAGGACCTGGGAAGTCTGTCCTAAGAAGGCTGCATAGCATCCTTCTCTGTGACAAGGGGATTGTTGTCAAGTTGTTGGGAGAGTCTCTGTCCTCATAAGCACTGGTCTCCTTGTTAGCTTCAGGCTCTAGGGCAATCTATGTTAAACTGTGACGAGCTCTCTGTGATTTCCATACAGTGATGAAGGCTGCTGAGATGGGAAGATTCTGGCAGAATTATGCCGTATTGATGGGATACAGCCTGTCTGTCATTTCTCCCTGTCGCTGCCTTTGAAATGCAGCCTCCAGGGTAAATGCAATCACTGCATCTTGGAGCCCATTATAATTGAAAATTGGGAGGTTGATCCATGTTTTTTGTCCTCTGCCTTTAATAGTTAGCAGTCAGGAAAAACAGGGGTTACTTTTAGTTTTATGGAGTTGTCATGTTCAACTCTTTGCGGCCCCATAGACTGCAGCATGCCAGGCTTCTCTGTCCTCCACTATCTCCCAGAGTTTGCTGAAATTTGTGTCCATCGAGTTGGTGATGCTGTCTAACCATTTCATCCTCTGCCACCCCCTTCTCCTTTGGCCTTCCATCTTTCCCAGCATCAGGGTCTTTTCCAGTGAGTTGGCTCTTCTTATGAGGTGGCCAAAGTATTGGAGCTTCAGCTTCAGCATCAGTCCTTCCAGTGAATATTCAGGATTGATTTCCTTTAGAATTGACTGGTTTGATCTCCTTGCTGTGCAAGGGACTCTCAAGCGTCTTCTCCAGCATAATTTGAAAGCATCAATTCCTTCAGCGCTCAGTCTTCTTTATGGTCCAGCTCTCACATCTGTACATGACTACAAGAAAAAACATAGCTTTGACTATATGGACCTTTGTTGGCCATATAGAGATGTCTCCACTTTTTACTCCACTGTCCAGGTTTTACGGAGAATTAGCTATAATTCCTAGGTTGGAAACTCAGTGAGTGCAAGGCTTGAGTTTGTTTTTTTAATAAATTGCTTTAAATTGTGAGGCTGAGAGCAGCAAATCACTGCATCTGAGATCTTATGAGCAGAAGGAGAGGAAATAGCCTTTGCTGCCCTCTTGCTTTGTCCTTTTCGTTTCAGATGCATTTTCTTTGTTATCTCAGCTAATCCTCAATTACACAAGGAAATGGGTGTTAGTATTCCTGCCTCACAGGTGAGAACATGGCATCTTGGAGAGGTTAAATTACTTGGCTGGGTTCTGTTAGTATGTGGGTAGTTGGTTTTGAATCTAGAGCTTTCTAGTTCAAAAGCTCTCTATTTCTTAATACAGCTATCCCCTGCTCTATGTCACTTCACTTTTATGAAAGTCTATGTTAATACTTGTGTATGCTTCAGAAAGGAATACTTCCTGTGTATACTTCAGAAAGGAATCTGAAGAGGATTTTCATTTTTACAGAAAGAGAGGTAGAAGGTGAAAATAGGGCTCAGCGCTTGCTTTGCCGCAGTAATTATAGAGGCATCGCACACCGCAAGCAGTAAGAGCAGCCCCATCAACCCCCTTCCCTGAGAACCACAGTTGGCAGCTCAGCATCCAGCCCCCATAGCTTTGAATGTCTCCGACCATCTGGACTGGATCTCGATTCATTTTACGCATCCTTTAGCAAGATGAGAGCTAAGGTACTTGTTTCTTTGCTTTACGCCATCAAGGCTTGCAAAAGTTTTCAAGGAACACTCTGCTTTTGAGTAGCAGGGTAACCTCTGACGGCTAATGGGGAATTTCAGTTTGCTTATTTCTTCCACAAATCTTTGTCCAGCGAATAATGTAAACTTTCCCCTAAAGAATCGGAAGTGTGTATGTACGCAACTCAAGTAGGACTAGTGACAAGAGGGAACCGCCACTGAAAATATCTCTTCACCCCTCCCCTCCCCCTTGTCAGGGGCTTCCTTTTGATCTGTTTGCTCTCCCCAAGCTCCAGCCTCTGATGAGGCTTTCTGTGGTTTTTTTGTACAAGCACCAGCCTTTTGGCAATGTCCAGGGTCAGGGGCCACTACTCTGCAGTCATTTCTTCAGGACTGTGTGTTATCTACATTCCCTTACCACTAACTTTGTAAGGAACTTGACTTGCTTATTTCACATCCTTAAGTATCTGCATGCCATAAACAATTCTGTTCAAAGACAAAGTTGTCTCATCATTCTTATCTCGCTGGCCTTGATAAGAGCTCCTCTCTACTAATTTGCATAAGAAAGCATCAAGTTGAATTAGAAGTCCAGAACCATGGGACTTTTCCCATGTTAAGTTAGCTCTTCAATATGCTTCTCAAATACTGTGTTATTAGGGCATTCAACTCAATTTTCCTTGCTCTCACCATGAACATTCTCACTGTCACCACAGAAACTGCCTCTTGAGTGTCTGTGTGTTGTGATGCTTGTCAACGTGATATGAGCATATAAGGTGGGATACTGGTGCAGAGGAAAGAGAAAAGGGCACGGGGCATCAAGTTCTTATTCCAGTTTTCCAACTGAGCCAGTTCTGTGTGTTGGAGCATCTGTAAAACGAGAACATGGATGCCTTCTTTCATCTTATCTTAAAAGATAAATGAAAATAAATTTTGTAATTCGTGAATATGAAACTTCTTTGGGCAACTAGGAAAGAAAGGAAGCAGTAATCAAACCAAACCTTAATTTTTATCGGGTGTCTTTATTTGTGTGGGCTTCTGTACATAGCTTATCTTAGGGTGACGGCTTTTGAGCTGTGTGTGCCAGCATGTGGTGATGGCACCCTGAAGCTGCTGGAAGGATTCAGTTCCATTCTCCTCAGAAGAACTCTATTTTTCTCTTTTTAAGGATGATATTTTTAAAAATTGAGGTTTTAAGAGTAGTTTAAGATTCAGAGCAAAGTTGAGAGGAAGTTACAAAGATTTCCCATATACCCGCTGTCCCCCTGAACACATGGCTCCCCCCGTAATCAATATCCCTCACCAGAGTAGTACGTTGTTACAGCTGATGAACCTATGCTGATACATCCCAGTCACCCGAATCCATAATTTACTTCAGAGTTTGCTCTTAGAGCAGTGCATTCCCTGGGTTTGGACAAGTGTAAAGTGATGTGTATCTATCATTACAGTAGCATAGTACAGAGTATTTTCACTGCTCTAAAAAATCCTTTTCTCTGCCTATTCATCCCTCTTCCCACTCCTCATAATGAGATTTGATATTGGAATAATGAGTAAATTTGATTAGAAATAGAAAAGTAAAAACAAGCTTCTGGTACTCAAGTTTGAAAGGCACTGATGCTGGATAAAATTCTTGATGACTTCATGTCTTTTCCACATGAGTTGGAAAGGAAAATATCTGTCTTGTGTCCAAAAGTTGATAAATCTGGAGTGGAAGGCAAGTCTAGGTGTATAATTAGGGTATACATTAGGGAAAGTAATTATGGAGAGTCCAGATTCAGTTCTGATTTTGTGTTTGGCATGGGGTGTATGCAGTTCTCTGACTTTAGGAGGAGAGGCTAGCAATGGCTCAGCTAAATAGGAATCAAAATGCCAAGTGACATAGGTCCAAGAAGAAACAGCAGTTGAGTAGACAGGAAACACAGGTCTATACAGCAATTGCACCCATACGTGGTAATTAGCAAATCACTTCCCTGCACAGATGCTCATGTGAGCATTCACATAGATTAAGTATCTTTTTTGTTTGTAGGTACTGAAGTCAAAGTGATGATATTGTGAGTCTCTAAAAATATTCTAATATTTTATGCTCAGTGGCTGCTGTTTAGGTGGTGTGCACATGAGCAGAGGAAGTGGGGAGTATTGTTCAGGGGGTGGGGAAAAACGACTGAAGGAGGTGTGAAGTTGGAAAAGGGAACATTGCCTGATTTTCCCCTCTCCTATCATTGCTCTCCGCTGGCTCTCTCACTTCCCCAGGTATTCAGATAGATGGTGGGGTTTTGGTGAGGTCCATTGCCTGAGAGTATTTGCTAACTCCATGATCCAAACGTCCACAGGGGACCATCTTTCACCTGAGTGATTCCAGCAGCCAACAGAAGCCATCTAGGGAACCCAGTCCTTCTACAGAGGTGACTCTTTCTGGAAGAGGAAAATGGGAACCCATCAAGCTGACCTTTGGTTTTGCCAACAAAGCGCATCAGAACTGGCCAGTTCACTCGTGGACAGTCATTTTGGGCAGCAGTCTTGAAGACAGCAGTGGTGGAGAGCTTTTTATGAGGATGCAGAGCATCCAAAGACATAAAAGGCAAAAGGAATGCTTGTTAGTTATGGGGAAGGTGAACAGCTTAGAAAACTGATTAGCGTAGCAGTGTGGTCAGATGGAAATGAAAGCTCAGAAGCATAATCGTTAATTGGGTGCTTACCTACTAATTTGAGCTTGGATGTCAGCAGAACTGCAGTTCATTTCAAACTCAGGGTCAGACTTTAATGCTACATCATAAATTACGTAAAGGCACAACACTAACAATTAGATAATTATGGAGACCCATGCTGTTGCAATTTAACTGGGCAAGTTCAGGGCAAACATGACAGGATTACTGCTTAACCCTCAGACTGCTGGCAGGTTTTTCCCCAAAGAGACCCATGAACACATAAGTTGATGTTGTTGGCTGGTTTTCAAAGCCTAAGGGTTAAGTAATTTCTTTCCAGTAGCTAGATGCATCAGATGACCGAAGCAGACTCAGAAGAAATATTAGAGAAGTGTTAAATATTTCTTAGAAAAACCTCATCTTTAAATCCACACCAGTTAAAGCTTCTGGGCTGGGCTGGGTTCCAGCTGAATCTGAAGTTTAAGCTTAAAAGTCAAAGGTAGTTTTTACCATTTGAAGACTTTCTGTAGATAAAATGTGTAATCTTTCAATTCCAGGTCCTTCACATTAACATGTGAATCAAAATAGAAGATTCAGGGTCCATATTTTATTCTCATTGCATCTTGATGGCAAACAAGTGCCTGATTCAAGTGATAAAGATGTTTTCATAACCAATATGAGTTGACGAGGCTGTGGTGGTGCTTCTTTGATGTGCATCATTTATTCATTCATTCATTCATCCACTGATTTCCAATGTCTTGAGCACCTCTGTGTGCTGGGGATGGGGGTATAGACATCATTCAGTAGACATTTAAACATCAGCGTGTTTTCCTGGTGGAGTCAGATTTGTGGAGGGTTGGCCCACATGCCAGCATTAAGGGTGTTTCTGGAACAGTTTTATTTTTATTGTCAGAATATGAGCTTGAGAAAGTCGATAGCTATGCCTTGTTCTCCCTTCATTCCCACAGCCCCAGCACAAGGACAGGGGGTACAGTCAGAGAAACAGATTTAAGAGCTTTGCTGAAAGAATGAATAATTTTTATCTGGAAATGAAAAAGGGAAAAAATGGAGTTTCACTAAATTTTAGGTTTTGGAAACTCAGGTTATTTGGCAACGAAGATCATATTTTAACTTTTGAGAAGTTGAAATTGAATTCTATCATTAAATAACTTTGTTAAATACAGATCTGATATATTTGTTTCTTGTTCCAAAAAAGACACAGTGTGACCCCCTCAGGGCATACAGTTGGGATGACAAAAGATCGTAGAAACAGGACCATGGAAGTTAAGGTTGTGGTATTCATGGGGAGTTGCATGTTGAGTATCTGTGTAATGTGTGAGAAAGTGAGTTTTTCTGAGGCCTTGGCATGGGAGGCCCTAGACTCTGATTCAGGGCTATGATGTGAAGATGGAGATGGGGAGGATCTGAGACTGAAAATCTCCCTTGGGATTGAGGACATGCCAGGGGAACATTTCTCTGAGTGTGTGTGTGTGTGTGTGCGTGTGTGTGTGTGTGTGTGTGTGTGTGTGTGTGTGTGTGTGATCAACAGCCAGTGGAGTAGTATAACTGAGTTGTAAGAGTAGGGTATGTTAGAACCAAGCCTGGAGAAGAGAGGAGTCTTTTCTACCGAATTTCTCCTCTTGCTGATGAGAGATGGTGCTTGGTGAGCTGTCCCCCACCTGCTTTCCTGGTTCATAGGGTGCATCCATAGAGTTCCATGGTAGCACTTGGCAGATCATCACCGAGCCTTCAGAGTGGACCCGGTAGCACTGACCGAAGATAATGGGACTCAGAGCTCTCATCTCTCACCAACAAGAGATGACTCAGAGCTCTCATCATCTCTCATCTCATCATCAACGGGACTCAGAGCTCAGATCATCAGAGCTCTCTCTTCTGCAGGAATGTAGCTAGGACCAACCTTGCAAACCCAGAGGACACCCTGGATTTCTGAGATAAATCACAAGAACGTGAATACTGAGGAGGAGAGAAATATTCTCTTGTTCTAGGTAAGGCAGGATCTAGCACTCACTTATCTTGTTTTTTCTTCTTGGGTCTTTATTGTTTCCTTTCTTCAACTGACTTTAGGTTTTGTTAATTCTTCATCTAATTTTTTTAGGTGGTAGGTTAGGTTGTTTGAGATGTTCCTTTTTGTTTTTTGAGGAAGGCCTGTACTACTATGAATGTCTCTCTTGGGTCTGCTTTTGCTGCATCCCATAGATTAATGTGGTTGTGTTTTCATTGTCATTTGTCCTGAGGTATTTTCTGATTTCCTTTTTGATTTCATTGTTGACCCATTGGTTTTCTTAGTAACATGTTATATAGTTTCCATGTAATCATTTTTCATTTAACTTATACCCCAAGCTGCTGCCCAGGTGCCGCTAGTGGTAAAGAACCCACCTGCCAATACAGGAGACATAAGAGATGGGGGTTCAATCTCTGGGTTGGGAAAATCCCCCAGAGGAGGAAATGGTAACCCACTATAGTACTCTGGCCTGGAGAATCCCATGGACAGAGGAGCCTGGCAGGCTACAGTCCATGGGGTCGCAAAGAGTTAGACATGACTGAAGCAACTTAGCACATGTATCCCAATATACTTAAGTGGGAATATTAGTTCCATATAGACAAGGAATCTGAGGGCCTGGGGATGATAAAGAACATTCAGATTGTAGAAACTACAATTGAACCATCCCTTCAACAAATGCCGGTCATTTTTTTGGTATATGGTAGTGATACACAAAATGAGAAAGAACAGTTCTCTACTAAAATAATTCTTATGCAGGAAAAAGAAAAGACACCTCTCAGAATACCATCTCAGCAAAGTGTTTTTACCACCTTACCTTTTTGTCCTTCCACATTCTCCAATGGGAAAGCCTGAATCATGATAAAAGTTCAATAAACCTGACACATTTCATAAACCATCAGTTCAGTTCAGTTCAGTCGTGTCTGACTCTTTGTGACCTCATGGACTGCTGGCCACCAAGCTTCCCTGTCCATCATCAACTCCTGGAGCTTGCTCAAACTCATGTCCATTGAGTGATGCTATCCAATCATCTTTTCCTCTGTCGTCTCCTTCTCCTCCTGCCATAAACTATGTTCAGATTCAAACCTTAAAGTGTCTTCAGTGACTACCAATGCTGATAGATATGCTTTGTTCATAACAGATCTCTCCATAAAGGAACTCTTGGGAATTTTGCTAGTGATTGGGATTTGATACATTTTTTTTCTCCTGTGCACAAAGACATCTGATGGTCCAACTTTGAACATGAACTTATTTAAAGTTTAAGTGATGGTCCATCTTCTTCTTTTTTCTTTATTCTGGAAGTTTGTGCCTTTTCACCACCTTCACTCATTTCCCCCACCTCCACCCTCTGCCTCTGGCAACAACCAATCTGTTCTGTTTCTATGAGTTTGATTTTGCTAGATTTCACATTTTAGTGAGATTATACAGTATTTGATTTTCCTCTGCATGACATTTCATTTAGCGTAATGCCTTCAAAGTCAATCTATGTTCTTACGAATGGAAGCATTTCATTCTTTTTATTGCTGTATATAATTTTATATAAATATCTCACATTTTCTGTTTTAAAATTAATTGGAGAATCAGTTCAGTTCAGTTCAGTCGCTCAGTTGTGTCCAACTCTTTGCAACCCCATGCACTGCAGCACGCCAGGTCTCCCTGTCCATCACCAACTCCTGGAGTCTACTCAGACTCATGTCCACTGAGTCGGTGATGCCATCCAGCATAGTTGCTTTACCGTGCTGTGTTAGTCTCTACTGTATAACAAAATGAGTCAGCCGTAGGTAGATACACATTCCCTCCCTTTCGGACTTCCTTCCATTTCAGGTCACTGTAGTGCATTAAGCTCAGTTCTCTATGCTATATAATATGCCCTCATTACTTACCTATTTTACACATAGTATCAGTAGTAACTATGTGTCAATTCCAATCTCATAATTCCTCCCACCCACCTTCCTCCTTGGTGTGAGAGTGTATGTATGCTACGTCACTTCAGTCATGTTTGACTCTTTGCGACCCTAGGGATGGTAACCCTCCAGGCTCCTCGGTCCGTGGGGATTCTCCAGGCAAGAATGCTGGAGTGGGTTGCCATTCCTTTCTCCAGGGGATCTTCCTGACCCAGGGATCAAACCTGTGTCTCTTACATCTCTTGCACTGGCAGGCGGGCTCTTTTTACCACCAGTGCCACCTGGGAGGCCCATTCCTCCTTGGTATCTACACATTTGTTCTCTACATCTGTGTTTCTATTTCTGCCTTGCAAATAGTATCATCTATACCATTTTTCTGGATTTAACAAATGCATGTTAATATATGATACTTGTTTTTTTCTTTCTGACTTATTTCACTCTGTATGACACCCTCTAGGTCCAGTCACATGTCTACCTATGACCCAGTTTCATTTCTTTTTATGGCTGAGTAATATTCCTTTTTATATGTGTAATGTATCTTCTTAATCACATTTTCTTTATCCATTAATTTGTCAATGGACACAGCTTTTTCCCTGTCTCAGATACTACTAATATGGTGCAATGAGTGTGGGATACAGATATGTCTGCAAGTATATATGCATTTCCTTTGCATATATACTCCGAAGTAGAATTGCTGGATCATATGACCGTTCTATTTTTAATGTTTTGAGAAACATCCATACTGTTTCTCACAATGGCTTCACCGATTTATATTCCTACCAACAATGCACAAGAGTTCAAAGGTAGACGTTTTTCTGTAATTTCTTTGCTTTTTCTGTGATCCAAAAGATGTTGACAATTTGACTTCTGGTTCTTCTGCCTGTTCTAAATCTAGCTTGTACATCTGGAATTTCTCAGTTCCTGTACTGTTGAAACCTAGCTTGAAGGATTTTGAGCATTACCTTGCTAGCATGTGAAATGAGTGCAGTTGTGTGGTAGTTTTACCCATCTGAGTGCAGAGTTCCAAAGAATAGCATGGAGAGATAAGAAAGCCTTCTTAAGTGAACAATGCAAAGAACTAGAGGAAAACAATAGAATGGGAAAGACTAGAGGTCTCTTCAAGAAAATTAGAGATACCAAGGGAACATTTCATGCAAAGATGGGCACAATAAACAACAGAAACGGTATGGATCTAACAGAAGCAGAAGATATTAAGAAGAGGTGGCAAGAATACACAGAAGAGCTGCCCAAAAAAGGTCCTAATGACCCAGACAGCCACAATGGTGTGATTACTCACGTAGAGCCAGATATCATGGAGTGTGAAGTCAAGTGGGCTTTAGGAAGCATTACTACGAACAAAGCTAATGGAGGTGATGGAATTCCAGCTGAGCTATATATCAAATCCTAAAAAATGATGCTGTGAAAGTGCTGCACTCAATATATCAGCAAATTTGGAAAACTCAGCAGTGGCCATAGGACAGGAAGAGTTCAGTTTTCATTCCAGTCCCAAAACAGGGCAATGCCACAGATCAAAGGGCACAGGCATTTAAAATGTTGATGACTATCGTGACATTACTTTCCAGACATTTGACAATGATTTGGGATACTGACTAGCTATGGGATGCTAACCAACTGTTCCAAAGGCATTTTTAGATAGAACTTGATCAAGCGGAATTTGTTCAGACAGTAAGACAGTAAAGAAGAAAGAAACACTGAACAAGAGGCTATAGTAGCAGGAAGACTAGGGAAGGCTGATGGTCTTTCTATCAGGTATAAAGAGGAGGAGTTTGCCTTGTCCTGTGGGACCCAAAGGCACTGAAACTAACAAGTGGATGAGACACACTAAGGCTTAGTATGAAGGAATAAATATTTTTAAATATTTAAAAAATTGTTAATGAATTATAGTTGAATTGCAATGTTATGTTAATTACCACTGTAGAGGAAAGTGACTCATTTACATATACATTCTTTTTTTTTTTAATTTTTTTTTTATTGTTTTTGCCATACATTGTCATGATATCACCATGGGTTTACATATGCTTCCCCTCCGGAACCCCCCTCCCTCCTCCCTCCCCCCCGGGAAATCTCGCTGCACCAGTCCCGAGCATCAATCCTGGGCTGGCGATTGATTAGACACATGACAATTAACATGCTTCAATGCCCTTCTCCCATATCATCCCACCCTTACCCTCATCCACAAAGTCCACGAGTCTATTCTATACATCTGCGTTCCTTTTGTTGTCTCCCATGTTGGGTTCTCGTTATTCTTTTTCAAATTATTTTCCATTATGGCTTATCACAAGATGTTGAATGTAGTTTATTGTGCTGTGCAGTAGGATCTTATTGTTTATCCATTCTATATATACCAATTTGCATTTGCTAATCCCAAACTCCTGATCCATTTCTCTCCTACCTCCCACCCCAGCAATCACCAGTCTATTCTCTACGTCTGTGATTCAATTTCTGATTCATAGATAGGTTCATTTGTGTCATATTTTAGAGTCCACATATAAGTGATATCATATGGTATTTGTCTTTCTCTTTCTGACATAACTCACTTAGTATGATGATTTCTAGGTGCTTCCATTTTGCTGCAAATGGCATTATTTCCTTTTTTTTGAATACCTGAGTAGTATTCCATTGTACTGTATAGACCAAAATATTTGTTCAGATTTTTCTGTAACGGCCCAAAAACCCGAATGAATTTTTGGCCAATCTAATATATGTGTACCACATGTTCTTTATCTGTTCATCTATGAATGGATATTTAGCCTGTTTCTACGTTCCAGCTATTGAACCTAGGGGTGCATGCATCTTTTTCAATTATAGTTTTGCCTGGATATATGCCCAGGTGTAGGAATGCTAGATCATATGGCAGCTCTATTTTTAGTTTTCTGAGGAATCTCTGCATTGTTTTCCATAGTGACTGCACTTAGATTTTCCATCAACAGTGTAGGAAGCTTCCCTTTTCTCCACACCCTCTCCAATACTTATTTGTAGACTTTTTAATGATGGCTATTCTGATTGGCATGAAGTGGTACCTCACTGTAGCTTTGATTTCATTTCTCTAATAATTAGCAATGTTGAGCATCTTTCCACGTGCCCACTGGCCATCTGTGAAGAAATGCTTTCTAAGGGTGTTTTCGAATGTTGAACTGTCTCAGAGGAAGTCAGACTACTGTTACTCTTCGTGTCCAAGTCAAGGCTGGCTGCCTTTGGTCATGTATGTTTGTGTGTGCACAGGGCAGTTGTGTAGAGGGGATATGATATCACATGAGAAGTTGCAGTGGATGACTTTAAAATCCTAAGTGTCTAAGACATTGATTTAATGAATGAGTCTAAGTATAGAAAATTATTATTTACACAAGATAGAAGTTTTTGTTTAGCTGAGTTGCTCCAGTCTAAATATCCCCAGAGCCCAGTTTTACTGTAGTATTATCCCATTTATTCATTATTTCCATGAGCATGTATTGAATGCCTTACTGAGAGGCAGAAAGAGGATAGAGTGGACAGACAGACAAGGTCCCTGCCCATGGGGAGCATGCACAAGGCTGAATGACAACACACAGTGAAACCAAAGGGTGTAAAAATCTGTGTGTCTTGGAAGGGTATAGGTCATACCCTGTGTAGGATAGTGGGTGAGATTAAAATCTGAAGGCTGAGTACAGGAGAACTCCTTGGTGGGCATGGGCAGAAAATGTTGTCCAGAGACCCAGAAGTTCAAGGAACTGGAAGAATCTGGTGTGGACGTTTGAAGCGTGACAGCTACAGGGAAGGTGGAGGAGAGTGTTTGCAGATGAGACTGAGAAGGCTGGGGACAAAGGCTGAAGGACCTTGGGGATTTTGTTCTAGGAACGATGATATTTGAAGAGTTACGTAGTAAGACTTATGTCTTATGACTCTGGTACCTTGGCAGAAAGATGTTTTAGGGCAGATTTCTCAGCCTCACTGCTACTGACATTTTAGACTCCTTTGCTGTGTGGGTTGTCCTATGTATTATAATGATATTTAGCAGCATCCTTGGCCTCTAACCATTGAATGTCAGTAGCATCATCCCAGCCTTCAGCTGTGACAGCCAGAAATGTCTCCAGACATTGCTAAATGTACCCTGGTGTGTGTGTGTGTGTGTGTGTGTGTGTGTGTGTGTCTGTGTGTGTGTGTGTGTGTGTGTCTCTGTGTGTGTCTGTGTGTGTGTTGGGGCGAGGGGGCAGAAATGTGCAATTGTTCTTGGCTGAGAACCTTTGTTGTAAAGACTAGATACCATGATGATCTGAACGGGAAGGAAGATCATGGCAGAAGCATGGATCAGAAGGGAACAGGTCGCATCGGCTGATCTTGGGAGTGGGTGGGTGAAGAGGAACAGGGAGAACTGAATGATGAAGCCCAGGTTTGGGGATTTGGCAAATAAGTGATGGATGGTGTGATTCCTGAGTTGTGGGACCCAAGATGAGTTTTCCAGAGAACATGATGAATCCCGTTTTGGAAATGCTGTATTTAAAGTGCTCAGGGGACAGCCAAGTAGATAACCAATGGGGATGAGTGTATCTGGGGTTCAAGGGATTCTTGCAAGGGTTATGAATGGGAGAAAAGACTTTTGAGAGCTGCTGTCCTATTGGTGGAGCTTCCCAGGTGGCGAATCTTCCTGCCAATGCAGGAGACGTAAGTGACACAGGTTCCTTCCTTGGGTTGGGAAGATCCTCTGGAGGAGGGCTTGGCAACCAACTGCAGTGTTCTTGCCTGGGGAATCTCATGGACAGAGGAGCCTGACAGCTGCAGTTCACAGGGTCGCACAGAGTCGGACACAACTGAAGCGACTTGGCATGCCTGCATGTCCTGTAGGTGGTGGTTGATATTTCACCATGACACTCCTCCTGAATCCACTGGTAACACTGTGCAATGGTGCATCTTGGATGCCCAGGTGTTTGGGCTGCTTGCTGGGCCCTGTATGTAGGCGTGTGTGGCTAATTCCAGGTGCTCAGAGCTCCTGGCGATTCAGCAGGGCCACCCCGCAGGAAAGAGCGCCACATGACTTCCTGACTAAGGAGGGGCGGCCCTACCAGGTTGACCTTTCCTGCTCCCGGCAGCTGAAGTGCTTCTTAAGTGATGGCTGAACGGCTGAAGCTATTACTCTAACTGTAATTTGTAATGGCTCTCTAACGCTTTAGAGAAAGCTGGGTTTGTTGGGATGAAAGGTGACTTTTAAAAGTCAGTAATTATACTTCCAGTGAAAATGTGTCTTCGGCACGGTGCGTAACCATAGCATGCAGGGCAGCCAAGAATTCACTCCTGGACAGGGCTTATATTAATCATAGTTTCAATGCCCAGAGAATGTGTTCTCAGTAGTTAACCATCCTCTTTTCCCCTCCTTTAGATGTGGGCCTTGTAATCAAAAGAAAGACACACCCTTAACTATAACAGGGCTGCTGTACTAAATAAAAAAAATTATAGTTATTATACAAGGACTTCATACCGAGCAGGGTCAAGTAATAACACATCTGGTAACCTCCATTAAAGAACTGAGTTATGTTCAGCTTGTGTTTTAATTAGCCTGTGATAAACAAAGAATCAAAGGCCATTCCGCTCTGGTGGTTTTTATATTTACAACTGACTTCACCTGCTCTTAGATACAGGTTTATGAAGTATAAAAAAGCGAGGAGTTCCAGTCACGCTGTCTAGACCATTTACTGTAATAGATCAGTTAGGAGGCTGTATTTCTGAACTAGCCAGATGTTTACAATGCCTGCAGAGCCGCTCAGCTGCTTGGTTTACAGAAATGTCTTGGACAAACACAGTGTCATCTCCTGAGAAAGGATTTGGTATCAACACTTTCAGATTGCTCAGAAGCCTTCTCAGTTTGTGAAAAGGTATCCAAATGATGGGGTTTAGGAAAAGAATTTGTCATCTTCTGAGCTGAGAACTAAGTCTTCCCCAAGACTGAGAAAGGTTAGAGGATCCGATGGAAAAACATTTTTATAGGGGTGGGGAGTTCAGCTACAAAAGACAGCTGCCTGGCCCACCTTGCCAAGTTCCCAGCTGAGGTCAATACTGAGATGGTTTACAGGGAAGGCTCTAAGAAAATTTGCTCTAAGTTCTTCTTCTGAACTTTAGTGATCTCCTAGGTATGTTCCAACTCTATAATTCTCATGTAAAAGATTAATATATGTGTTGTACTCTTCAGCTTATCTCACAATTTCATGGGTTGTGCCTGTGAAATTGGCCTGAAATAAGCATCTGGAGTGACCCTGTTCCTCTCTGTCCCCTGGGAGAGCTCACCACCGTCTTCCTGATGGGTATCTGGGTCAGCTCCCAGGACAAGGACTGTGACAGATTCAGCTCAATGTCTGTTTTCTTCCTTTCAACCACTTAAAAAAAAAACCCAAAAAAGAAAACCTGTCTGTATTTTGAAATATAATATATATGCAGAAAATATCAGTAAGCATACTCTGCAACCCCCACCTATGTCAACAAGTAGAATATCAATAGCACTCCAGAAACTCCCCTGAAGTCCCCCACTTACTCTGTTCGCCAAAGTAACTGCTCTGACCTCCAAAAGAGATGTGTTCCACCTCTCTTTGAAGTTGGTATAAACGGACTTGAACAGAACGTGCTCTTTTGCGACTAACTTCTTTCACCAACATTTGTGAGATTCATCAATGGTGTAACATATGGCTGTAGTTGTTCTTTAAAAAAATAATATATAATCTTTCTTTGCATGAATATACACCCCAATATACTTATTCATTTTACTGTTGATGGAAATTTGTCCAGTTTGGGATCATTAAGCAGAAACAAATGGACACTTTGGCACATGCCATTTGGTACTCACAGGCACACATTTCTCTTGTACCTTGTACCTGAGCTGACCTCTGACAAATCATTCACCTTCTTAAGATCTTTTTCCTGCTCTTTGAAACAGGTTAATGAAGTTAGCCTTGACAGACTCTCTCTGCCCCCCTGTCTGTGGTCTGTTTACAGGAAGCTCATACTATCCACAATCTCTTCGTTCTTTCTCCTGTTTCCTCCGTGTTGCATACGTTTGCAGTAAGCTCCCTGACATCACGGGAGCCACATCAAGTTTTTTTCTTCAGACCAGTAGTTCTCACGGTGTGGTCCTCACCTTGGCAGCATCAGCATCACCTGGGAACTTGTTACAAATGCACGTGCTCAAGCCTTTCCCTGGACCTACACAGTCAGAGGGTGGGTTTGGAGCCCAGCACTCTGTATGTTCATGAGCCCTCCAGGGAGTTCTGATGCCCACTCACGTTTGAGAACTGCTGTTTTAGTCAACTCTCCTCTCCCATTACCTTTTTTTTTCAGCTTTCACACAGTGCAAAGCACTTGGTAGGAAAGGTATTCATTCATTTACAATTTGTTTATTCACTCAGTACTTCCTGGGTACCTGCTAAGTCCTGGGTAACAATGGACTAAACGTTGGAGATGGAAAGATGCATTCTCGATGGTCCTGGCTCTTAGGGAGCCCAAGATCAGCCAGTGGATGTGATACTGTAGATAGATGCATGGAGATAAGAAAAAAAGGAGTGATAAACTCTCCCGGGGAGGTTGAGGAATGTTTCACTCAGGACATGAGACGTACACTCAGATAAGTGTTGAACTAAATTATTAAATGGCAAGCCCCTAAGTGAGAACTAATTAATGCTGGCACACTGCTAGCAGTCCCTTAAATATGGAAATGCAATATCATCACTTTTTAAACACAGATGATTGGATCATTTGTTGTGTGTTCAGTTGCTCAGTGGTGTCCATCTCTTTGCGACCCTGTGGACTGCAGCACGCCAGGCTTGTAGCCACCCATTAAACATGTGTTGGGTTTCTGAATGAACTGGCTGTATTCTTCTATGTATTTTTGGTCCTGTGTTATATTCATTCAACATGCATTTAGGGAGCACCTGCTGTATGATGGGAACTCTGCTTTATACTGGGTTAACGAGGTGAGTGGAAAGAGAGCTAATTAGCACAGCAGAAATAGACAGAGTCTTCATTTCCTGAGACCAGGAGTTTCAGCCATTAAGGTGAAGTGTTTGAACGGTGGGCAATGGTAGTGTTTACTTTGTGATCTTGACTGGTCCCAGAAAGAGATTTCAATGCATCTAAGTGGTCAGATCAGTCAAGATGGTTGTGGGGCTGGAAGAAGCCTGTGTGTTTCATCTTTTTGTATGAAGAAATGGATCTACTCGATCCTTCAGGGTGTTTTATAAGGCTTAAAAGTTCTTTTGATGGCATGACAGAACACATGGATGCTCACATAGATTCAGGACAAAATGCTTCATTATTATAGCTCAGGACAAGAGAAGGCTGCTAGTCAGGGCTGTGCAGGGAGTTGAACCAGGGGTTGGGGTCGCAGCAAGGTCGACCTGTCAGGGCAGGTGTTGTATGGCCAGTTGGGTGCGGTTAGCTTGGTTTTTCATGCTCCATGTAGCTTAGCTACTTTGAATAACTTGTGGGCTCTGGGGTAGAGCGGCTACTGCTAATCATCTGGTACCTGGGTCTCCCCAGGAGGACAGATGCACAGTGCCCTCCCCAACTGGTCCAATCAGGGAAGTGATCGTATGCGCACTCAACTGCTCACAAAGGGGAACTAACTGGCAAGACTCTATCTAGCCAGGGTCTGAAAACTTAAAAGTCAACATAGACTTTTAAGAAAGAAATCACGTTCACACAGGGAAAGTTTGGGAATGATAAAATCCTATTTTACTGCAGTGGAGCACTTGTTCAGCTTTGGGGTGGCTGTCCCCAACATTTCCATCTGTCCTTGTCTCTATAGTGGATTTTTTTTTTTCTTGGTTTTCAGATGGGAGTAAATTTGGGAATTCAGCATCAGGATGAGTGAGCCAACATTTTCACATCCATTATAGACAGTATGTCTAGCCTGGTGAGGGGAATGATGTGTTAACAATAAACCCTGCAGATCCTGTTTAGTTCTTCCAGTTGAAGTTACCAGTGATGGAAGATGGTCCTCAAAATAGGGGTGGCCAGACGCTCCTGACGTGTGTTGTCAGTAATCGGCAAATTGCAGAAGAAGTGTCTGTGATTATCTGATGGGACTTCTGCACAAAATTCGCAGACCCTTTCTGGAAAATAGACTTATCAGGAGGCGAGTAACCACTTAAACTGTCTAAAAGATTCCAGTTAATGTTACTGTGGCCTGTCAAGCAGTATTTTTTTTTTCCTGGAGTGAGCCAGAATAAAATCTAGTGAGGCAAGCCAAGAGAGGAGTCAAGTCAGAGATGAACTTCTGCTATTTTGGAGCCCATTTCCCCCCTGCCCCCAGAAGTTGTATGCATAGATTATAGCAGCAGGGGCTGGTCTCTCTTAGAAGCCTGTGCTGTGAGCTCTGTCTTCTGAATGCAACTTTTCGCTTGAGCTCTTTCTGAGCCAGGGGGATGTCTGAGTCTGCTCTTCTCAGAGTTGGCTGTGCACAGGTGTGCACACAAACAAAGCTGGATTGTTGGGCTAGACACCTGGGAAGAGCGATTAGGTCCATCCCAGCCTCCAGACAACCTCTTTTCCCGATAAAGCTTACGTTCTTCCAGAGCTGCCCTGAGATGCAGACGTAAAGTTCATTAAGAGAGACTGAAGAGCATCCATATTTAAAGCACTGGTTGTCCCAGGATGCACAGGTAAAGTGATGGGCTGCTATTCTTGGCGGATGTGCTGTCTGAAACCTCAAACAGTCCTTTCGTATAATGTGGGCACTGTAATTCATTGTTTATTAATTTTTTTAAAATTCAACTTACTTCTACATTAAAAACAAAAAAATCAAACCACAGCTACTGTGCTTATTTTAGCGAGCTTCTTTTTTAAAGAGACAAAAATCAATATTCTCCCTTGCACGGCTGATGTCCTGGGGGATGAACTACAGGAATCATTGTTAAATTGCTGCTAGTCAGTCTGTGTGAGAGAAAAGGTCAATATTTTTCTTTTCCAGAAAGAAAGCCCTCTGCTTTCCTCTTGGGGGACAAGAGAATGCAGCAGTGGTAAATTACTGGGTTTGGTGCCCAAATGATTGCTGGGGAGAATTCTACTCCTTGAACGAAAATACCCCTCCTCTGCTATATTTCTTTCCTCTCACTTCTCATGCTCTTGAGCCAGAAAGCAGTTCCTTTGGCCCAGGTCACTTGCTTGTCCCTGCAGAACTTCTCTGTGAGGACTTCCCCAGCCCGTCAATTGAAACCTGTAGGAGGTCAGTTCTAGAAGTCGTCTCTGAAGAGTTCAGAACTAAAATGTCATCGTGATCAGTCAGGATAGTCAGGCTTATGCAGAGGTAACAAAAAATCCAGCCTCAGTTACTTAAAATCACTGAGTTTAATTCAATTTCTGCTCATACTACTCATCCACTGCAGGTCAGCAAGTGCCTCTGCTCCTTGGAATTGTTCAGAGATTCAAGTGGAAGGAGACCTTCTCCCAACACTGACCACCGAAGTGGTGGAGACAGAGCGAGATGAGCTGTGCTTCAAACCGGACGCTTTGCCTTAAAAGACACACATCACATCTGTTTATATTTCATCGACCAAAACAAGGCATAAGGCACACCTACCTCCCAGGTGCCCAAAACACAGAATGAACTTGAATGTCTGTGCAAAGCCTTAACGATCCCTGTGGTCACCAATCCAACACACTGGAAAGTCAGAAAGGCTCTGAGAGGCTGTCTCCTCCAGACTTCCTCCTGAAGGAGAGAGCTTTCCTGCAGTTCATTGATTGTCCCCTGGTGCTTAGCCTCTGCTGAAGCATCTCTGGTGAGGCGGACTCATAGCTGCTCATGGAGCCCGTCTTGCTCTGGGGCAGCCCTGGTTGAGCTAAAGCCGCTCAGAGCCTGAAGATCTGGAGCTTTGTCTGGTTCTCTGCCTGTGTGACCCTGACGATGCAGCTCACCTTGCTAAGTCTCTGTTTCTCCTTCTGTAAAATAGAGTGCTGTTTTATTTAAATTTGAATTGAAGATTCGATAAGGTCTATAGAGCCCCTCTGTGGTTGTCACATAACCAAAGACAAAGGCTTGCTCCCTCTCTCTTGCTCCTGCTGTGGGATTGGATATATTAAAACTTCTCTGCTCATTGTAGACAGTAAAAAAATAAAATTTAACTTGACTATAAACACAATTAAAAAAATACCAATATTTGAGTAGAAGTGGCTATCGAAAATTTTTGAAGTCCAGGGGCATAAATATTTATAAATTGTTCAATTATAACAGATATTTATTTATTTAAGAATAGATAGATTTTTATTTTTAACTTTTCTCTGCTTCCAGTTTCTTTCCTGGAGAAACAGGATTTTTCCTTTTTTTTACTTTTGCTCTGAATTATTTGTCCTTTCTCAATCTCTCTTCAGTGTTCACTGGCAAAAATGGCCTGCATTTTCTCAGCCTGTAGCATTTATCACGTGACATTGCTGACAATATAAGTACCTGGGCACTGTGTTTGAAAACCATTGTGTCTGCCCTTGCTTTTTGGAATGAATGAGTGGATGACATCTTCAAAGTGTCCATCAAGGTCTCTAGCACTTAGTAAGTCCTCAACATATGGTCACTCTTCTCCCTTCCCCTTGGGTCACCTTGGAGAGCAGTTCTCATGGCTGAAGCTCAATATGCTAAATGAAATTCAGAAACATGTTGCTTGTCAGTGCCCTTCATAAAATATTACCATCATTTCGGACAAATGTCTCAGAGGACATCTGGCTATTCCCTGTGAGTTATGATGATCTAGCAAAGCAATGGCTATTTGAAGAATGGTTAAAGGCATTCAAGAACAGTGGGTAAGCAGAAACTACAACGGGGTCAAGAGAGTCCTAGGGAGGAAGGGAGCAAATAACTTTCTGACTTTAAAATACATAAGTTGATTTAAATAGTGCTTTCCTTCAGACATGCTTTGTTGAACGAATACAGTGTTTTACAACTTTGCTGCTTAATTGGACAGTGAATCTGGAGAGCTGCTCTGAATTGCCACTGTAAAAAGAACCACGATACAAACTCACTTTGGTGAGTGACCTTCACTCTATCACCTGTACTGGGTGATACCTTTTGGTCTGAGTCCAACCCTCTCATCTTCCAGTTGAGAAGATGCGGCCCCAGAGAAGTCACAGAAATTCAAATTTGGAAATAGGCACCCACTCAGATTCTCTCTGTCCTTCTCTCTGAAGTCAGAGGTAGGCTCTGGGGCCAGCTGGGGCGTATACTGAACAGATCCCACAGGTGAGACCTCCTTCCGTCTGGTTGTTGGGTCAGGATCGGAGGCTCCAAAATGCCTTTCCTGGGGAGATGGTGGCAGGGAGAGATGATGCCTTCCTGAGGTGACCTCCTGACCTTCCAGTTTTGCCCTTGGGATCTGCTTCAGCTCCAGGAGGCCTTGTTCCTTTCAGAAGTATAAATAAACATCCTAGATCTGAGATTTTGATCAAGAGGCAAAAGAGCATTCAATGTTAATTCTTGGGCTGGTAGGTTTCAGGAGGAAGAAAAAAACTCATGCAGAGTGTTATATGAAACTTGAGGGCATAAAAATTGAGTATGTTTGATGTTGAAACTGTCACCTTCTGGGCTGATATTCTTACTGTCAGAGACAAGAACAAATGTCTCTTGTTTGTTACTCTGTTTTCCGCCCCTCATCTTTTCTTTTCTTTCTTTGGAAAAGGCCCTAGGAAAGGACACCTTCTGCTTCTTGTAGGAATTTGTCTTGAACTTCGGTTGCAAGCCTTCCTTGACTTCTCTCTCCCACTGCATGGAAGGATAATGTCTCACTCTCAGCATTCAGAGGGCATCATATCAGCGTTTCCCTGTGAAAGCATGTCACCTTTAGTTCTGCACAATCGGTGAGGATATTCAGGTTGCATTTCCCATTGCAGAATATGAACTCCTCCAAGGGTGTGTCATCAGCTGATTTATCCCTGAATCCCGCATATGTCCCCTTAGCAGTAGCTTAAAAATGTGTCTGCGAAGCATTTCGTCAGACACTGCTGTTAGGCTGCCCCAAACTGACTGGTGGGCTGTGCTGAAGCCCGTGCCAATCTCCGTGTGGGCTGCACTCCAGGGAGATGAGAGTCATATGTGCATTGGGGATAACAGATCTTTCTATGGCAGTTCTGACCAGTATGACTGCTGTTTAGTGGAACGGTGTCTGGCACATGGCAAAGCCTGTACTAAGTGCACAGCACACTTGGGCAAAATGTAAAGGAAACCAGTAACTCAAGGTGAATCTGAATGAGGCATGGCAAATTCGGACTTCGGGAGGCCACATTAGAAACTTCCCGGATGTAGGATGGTAAGTATTAACAGTGAGCTTCCTGTGGCATGGAGGTGGGAGGGAACCCTGATTTGTAGCATTTACTGATTTCTGTCATGTGAGTGCTCTCACCGAGGCTGGTTTCAAGGTCAGTGGCTTTAGAGTTGGGAGAAGATGCAGGCAATATGAGTCTCCTCCAGCACACCCGGGCACAGAACCAGCAGGGTGGTGGGCTGCCATGAAGTCAAGGCTGGGTGGGGTCTGCGGTTTCAGATGACCTCATTTTCTGTGGCTCCATCAGGCCATCCTTCTAGCAGGTAGGGCTAGTATTTCCAAGTTTATGATTTTCCCAGTCGTGAGCCTTTCTTTGGGCCTTATTAATTCTGCTTCTGTTACCGACATGATGCCTTGGACATCAAAATTAACAGCTAAACACTTGGAATTGAAAGCTGGCAACATTCTGAGCTCAAAAAGCTGGTAGCAATGCAAAGAAAAAATAATCAGTTGCATCATCTTTTTGATATTATGTAGCTTTATAGAATTTGAATACTTCTAAAAGCCAAATTAAGTCCAATTGGTCTGAGTATGAGATGACAATAATATGGGGATCATTAAAACTGTGGAAATCCCTACCTAGAATGGCTGCTTGTCTTCATTCACTTCCATGTACACTATCTGGATGAGCAAAAAAGTTAAATTAACTGTTAAATTAGAAATTAATCTCAGAGTATGAAATGTGGAGTCAGGCAGACCTAGATTCAAGATCTAGCATTGTGACCTTTGGCCTCTGATTTTGGGCCCCAAAAATGGCCATGAAATCAAAAGACACTTACTCCTTGGAAGGACCAATCTAGACAGCATATTAAAAAGCAGAGACATTACTTTGCCAACAAAGGTCCATCTAGTTAAGGCTATGGTTTTTCCAGTGGTCATGTATGGATGTGAGAGTTGGACAGTGAAGAAAGCTGAGCACCGAAAAATTGATGCTTTTGAACTGTGGTGTTGGAGAAGACTCTTGAGAGTCCCTGGGACTGCAAGGAGACTCAACCAGTCCATCCTAAAGGAGATCAGTCCTGGGTGTTCATTGGAAGGACTGATGTTGAAGCTGAAACTCCAATACTTTGGCCACCTGATGTGAAGAGCTGACTCATTTGGAAAGACCCTGATGCTGGGAAAGATCGAGGGCAGGAGGAGAAGGGGACGACAGAGGATGAGATGGTTGGATGGCAACACCGACTCAATGGACAAGAGTTTGGGTGGGCTCCGGGAGTTGGTGATGGACAGGGAGGTCTGGCGTGCTGCAGCTCATGGGGTCGCAAAGAGTCGGACATGACTGAGCGACTGAACTGAACTGAACTGAAGCATTATTGTGCTCGTCTACAAAATGGGTGTGATGATGATAATAATAATGATGACGATAACAAATTCTTAGAGCAATTGTGAGGCTTACATAAGGGAATACTTCCACATTGTTCAGCACATACAATGTCCTACACGATGAACTGGCAATGATTGAGGACCCTGAGATGCTTCAACAACACCAGAAGCCTCGTGATAGTTTCCTGGTTAGCACTGCTTATGTTATTTGAATTGATGCTTACAAAATCCTGAGATACAGACACTTACCTGATTTATTGCCATCCAGTGTGCTTGCCGTGGGCTGTTTGAGTGTGCAGCTAGGATGCTCCATTTGGAGCTCTTCACGACCTCCGCTCCCCCAGAAGTGGGAACTGTCACAGAACAGAGACCGCTTGGCCCAAACTCTTCCAACCAAAGCAGCTGCTCTTCAGGGAAGGTACTACCCTCATCAGACTTGGATTGAGATCTGAGGATGTTTGGGAGGTGCAAACTACAAGCTAACTAAAAGAATTAATGAATAGTTATTGCTGGTGATTAAGGATGAGTTAATGTTGCTTTTTCCTTGAGTTATATTTTTTCCTCCAGTTGCCCAACATTGCCCACAGCATATATTGTGGGATGTCTTTAGAATTCTATTAGTTTGATCACTGTGTTATTTAATCCAATAAGGGGAAATATGTACTGATACCTACTGATTGACAAGAAAATCAATCAAAAGCTAAATTAAAAGATAGCTCGTGTGGCACAGAGTGGCTTTCATCCCAAGAGCACAGTATGAAAATGGACAAAAATAACTTACAGTGTAGAAACTTGATCAACATGCCTTCAAGGTCAACATCAAGGTCAAATGAATAATGATAAGTCATGTTGATAGTATATATCCTTGATATGATGTGATGAGAATGGCACTTTCCCGCTGTGATTTTCCTTCCAGAACATACAACCATTCTCTAATCATGAGGAAAACAGCAGACATCACAATTTGAGCATATTTTTTAAAATACCTGGCCAGTATTTCTCAAAACTGACAAGGTCGTCAAAAACAAGGAGCGTCTAAAAAACTGTCCCAGGTAAGAGAAACTTAAAGAGACACAATGACTAAACCTAACGTAGTAGCCTGGGTAAGATCCTGGATCAGAAAATGGGCATTAGGTAAAAAGTAAGGTAATTGGAAGGAATTTGGTTAATACTCTATCAATGTTGGTTCATGAACTGTGACGAATGTGCCACACTCATGGAAAATATTAGCAGTAGGAGAAACTGGGTGAGGGTGTATACAAACTCTACACTTTGCAATTTTTATATGAATCTGAAGTTATTCTAAGTTTTTTAAAAAATCCATTGAAAGTAGGCAGCTCAGCCTTGAGGCTTGTTTTACTTCTTATTCACTTATCTATTTTTGAGAATAAAACTAAAAGTCATAATTGTGGCTATAAAGCTATTCAAAGAATTGGGAGTTCTCTGATGGTCCAGGGGTTGAGACCTTCTGCTTTCACTGCCAAGGGACCAGGTTCAATCCCTGGCCAGGGAACTAAGATCCTACAAGCCCCAGACAAAGAAACAAAAAACTATTCAAAGAATAAAGAGGTGAAAATATAACTCTTGATCATATACTTTTGACCATCCAAGGGGAAAGATGAGAATGTACCAGGAGAAGGGAAATGCTGTGGAAGTGAAGAGACGTCTGGAGAGATGGCGGGAGTCAGGACAGTTGACAGCCATAGACTGGAAATCCAGCCCAGCGCAGAGCAGAGGCTCAGGTACCAAATCCCACCTGAAAAAGAAACATAAAATATACTGGGATAATGGAGACAGCAAGGTTTCCATCTTGCACCTCGTCTGTTCTTGCAGCCAAAGCAGAGACACATTGCCTTTTCACAGCCGTAGTCTGTAGGTTCATTGGCTGTGGGGCTGAGGACTGTCTGTCCCGCGGTCAGACGTTCCACCTTGCTGCATCCCATAGGCCCTTTCAAAATAATTCCTTATCAATATAATATTTTTTAAGGTGACTTTGCGTAAATAAAACTTGCCACAACATTATGACAAAAATAATAATTAACTGGAAGTTCAGCTGTTGCCTAACAAAATTTACAGGAAGTAAGAAATGAACATTTTAGTGCTTTCCAAATAGCCTGCTTCAAACCCAAGTTTATGCACTTAGTAAATGAAGAGACCTTAGCCATAATATAATAATTAGTTTACATCCTTGATGGTGCCAGGAACGTCTACAGGCCTGAGTTTTGCAATGCCTCTAAGCATTTTTCACCTTTCATTTGGGGTCAAAACACCATATTGGTCATTGCCTGGCAGGACTTCAGCATGACAGCAAGAGCTGGTGAGAAGACAAAAATGCCAGCAATATTACACTTGAATTTGTGTCTAGGTAGTGATTTTATATTTTAGTCGTTGTACATGATTTTGCTTATCTATTGTGAGTGCTTGCATAATAATTTGTATTTGAGCACTTCCTTTCATGCATCATTTTCAGTTTACTGGAGTTTCTTGTTCTTTTTTCTTACTGAGAAAATAAACATATACCCTTCATATCACATTTCTTGACTTTTGATTGCTGAATCATATTATTGAATAAAAATCACGTTAATTTTCTCATGTTTTTCCAAGCAAGGTAGGACTTCCCTTTTCTTTGGATCAATTTCTAGCTTGTTACACAATATGGATGCCAGGGGTTCATTTTGTTTCATCCGAAGTTAATTCCTCTATTGTTTTATATCCTATGTTTTCTTTCATTCTGCCTTTGTTTTCATTTTCCTGAAGTATCTCAAACAATTTTAAAAGGTTTTGTGATTTTGTGTGTGTGTGTGTGTGCATCTAAAAAAAGTATTCATTTTATTACTCCTGACTGACAGTTTGGATAATATGGAATTCAAGGTTTGAAATAACTTCTTTTTATAATTCTTAAAGGATCTCCATTATCTCCTAGCAGTTAATTTTTCTGATGGTAAGTCTGATGCCAATCTGATTCTTATTCCTTTGCAAATAAACTATTTTTCCATCTCTCTAATAGTTTTTAAGACATTTTTTTTTATCCTGGCATTCTGAGATTTGTTTATAATCTTTAATTGACTGCTTAGCATTCAATGGGATCT
Source organism: Antilocapra americana (assembly GCA_007570785.1). Classification (NCBI taxonomy): domain Eukaryota; kingdom Metazoa; phylum Chordata; class Mammalia; order Artiodactyla; family Antilocapridae; genus Antilocapra; species Antilocapra americana. The sequence continues at coordinate 6,142,227 of ML660247.1, forward strand.
TTCAATCATAATCCTATTTCTTTGGTAATTTTTAATTGTTTTGATTAATTTTCTCTTCTCCATTTAAAAAAACTATCTATTGAACTTCATGGATTGATCTGTGTTGCCTTTTTTCTGTCTTAATATTTCCTCTTTTTCTTTTTGAACAATTTTATAGAGATTTCTTTGACTTTATATTTCAGTCCTTTTTTTCTTGTTTAAAGTTCATATTTTTAATTTCCAAAACTCACTTAGTGTTCCTACTTTTGTGTTTTGGATTTGATAATGGGACTTTTCCCTGGGACACTAATAGCTCTCTTCTGTTCCCTGACTTCTTTTCCCTGAGGTTGAAAGTTATATTTCTTCATATTGGCTTTTCTCATTCATGCTACTTTTTCTTTTTTCCCCCAAATGTCTACTGACTCTTGACTGTTTGCTCATATTTGTCAATGAAAAGATATTTTGGTAAGTGTAGTCAGCTGGCTTGGCTTTCCTAGGTTATTGATCACTTCTGTCTTTATACATGGGCCAGTGTGACTACAATCCAACTTCCTGAGGGTAGACAGGTTGACAAACAGGCTGACGTCACCTTCACCGTGCATTCTCCATACGACAACGTGGGGGCTGCAGTGTGGAGACACACCTCCCACCAGAGAAGCCCTCATGTTCTCCTGGCCAAGTGCTCATTTGCTTTAGAGTAGTCCCTAGGTTCATTCTGGAGGTAACAAACATTGCTTCCAGTGGCCTAGAAATTGACCCAGGGAGTTGCAGTGCTTAAGGGAGGGCTCCGATCCCCCAGACCTATTCTCCCATGCCCCCTTTTCCTCTTGTTCCTTAAGTTTCTTCATCTCAGGAAAACTGGCTGTAACCTCTCCTCCAGTTGACTTTTGCACTTATTATGGCAGACAGCTCCTTCTATACAAACACACACACACACACACACACACACACACACACACATAATCAATATCTAATTTTAACCAGCCTAATTTCTGTGTCTTAGAATAAAGTTTATGTTTTGCTGATTGCCTTACCATCCAACCCTTAGTATCCTGGATTTATTTCCTTTGTTTCCTACATCGGTTCTGTACTTTCAATGGGAGATTTTGTGGAAGTGAATGTAAATGAGTGTGCTCTGTCTACTATATGGAACCAGAAATCCTTTTAATTCATTCTTAATAGTACAAGTGGGACCAAAGCATCCAACTTGCCTTGGAATGTGAATTAGAAAATGGAAAGAGGCATTCACTGAATACTTTAATCAAGAGAAAATTCTTATCATGCATGCATGCTAAGTCCCTTCAATCCCGTCCAACTCTTTGCGACCCTATGAACTGTAGCCCGCCAGGGTCCCCTGTCCATGGGATTCTCCAGGCAAGAACACTGGAGTGGGTTGCCATTTCCTTCTCCAATGCATGAAAGTGAAAAGTGAAAGTGAAGTCGCTCAGTCGTGTCCAACTCTTAGCGACCCCATGGACTGCAGCCCACCAGGCTCCTCTGTCCGTGGGATTTTCCAGGCAAGAGGACTGGAGGGGGGTGCCATTTCCCTCTCCACCTCATCCTTATAATCAGAGCTAAAACTAGTATCTTAAACTAGTATCTTACTTAAGGGATGGTATGAGGGTTGAAGAAAGGCCCCATGCCTGACATGCAGTACACCCTCAACAAAAGCTTGCTCTATGATGAGTGCCTTCTCCAATGGCGGTCTGCAAAAAATTTTTTTTTAAATGTGCAAGGTTAAGTCTGATATAGATATTGTTTATATCTCCATTTCAATAAAGAATCATGCACATCTGGTCTGAAAAATGGTATCATAAGTGACAAACCGCAGGTTAACCGTGAACAAGCCTGGACGGGACTGTCAAGCCTGCCATATGCAATCAGCTGATTTCTCTGAAGAAGAAAACGTGACCCAAGAAGTAGCAGTCGGTGACCACGTGACAGAGCCCTCATCTGTATCTGTATCCAGGTCCCTCAATTCTCCATGGGAAGGGGTGAAGGGCACCTACTGGTTGCCAGGCATTGCTCAAGTCTCCTTTAACCTTCCCTACCAAAAGCTACTTCTGCTATTTCTATATTTTATGGAGAGAAGATAGAACGTAGTAGAGAAGCAGCTTATGTGGGGTTGAGTCTTAATGTCAGCACGAGAGTGAAAACTACATGCGGTTGAGTCATCCTCAATTTCCTGCCGTGAATTGCTGTAAGGGAGAACAATGTATCAGACCGCCCATAAATCCAACTCAGCCTGTCCTCCATCCCACCTTGAATCAAACCATTATTTCTTTAACCAAACATCAGATGAAGCAGTGGACTTGCAATTAGCAGGGTGTGGTGTGTGAAAAAAAAAAAGTGAACTTTATCATGGGAATCTCCTGGATGAAAGAGAAGCCTGAGATCTCAGCTGAGGATGGCAGAGTCCCATGGTCTGTGTTCCTGTTTCTCTGGTACAGTCACCTACTGAACGAAACAGGGTTTTTCTTTAAATCATCATTAAAAGGGTTTTTACCTTTTAATTCTCTCTTTCTATTTCACAGATTCCTGCAGTTGAATTGTGAAGTTCAGCTAGTATAGGATGGAAGCCCCCTGCTATTTGAATAAGTCACACAGCTGGAGGATGGGAGATTTGAGGATTTGTACCCCTCCTCCAAGGTCCAAGCGCTTTTCATGGGCTCCTCCCTATGGTCCCAATGGGGACTCCTGTTCTCTAGTTCACCATGCTGGGCTAATTTAGTTCAGTTTGACATTCAACACACACGGCTTCTGTTTTCTGCTATAAATCTCCAGACATTTTATGGACCAATAATGTCCAATGTGTACATGGACTGTTCTGCTGCTTGGTAATTACCACTGACCTCTTTCCAAGACCCTTCTCCATAAAGAGGCCACCTCTTTGGGGCAGCTTTGCCATCCCCTTCTCTCCAAGGCTGTAGGTGGAACAACCAAGTTCTTAATTAGGCAGCCTGCACAGGGAAGCTTGGTGTCAGATTTCCAGGTCAGCCTTTGATAGAGGGGTAATCAGGGGAGGTGATGCATCGACTTTGATTAAAGAGCTGTGATGAATCAAGATAAAATTGACATTTAATTTCTTTCGGAGGAACTAATCCTGTAGACCAAACTTAAAGGTCTCTTTTGGTCTGTGGGGCAGGGGCAGTTCATGATGGAAAAGGTAACCCTGAAAAAAAAATTGCTATGATTTCTTTCTTAAATCGCTGATATTTAATTGAACACGGGCTCATGGGTTGATTTAGTGGAGTTACAATTCCTCCCAACATTTTTGTCCCAACAGAATTCCACCCAAATCTTTGCAGTACTCGAGAACAACTTAAGTGCATGCCCCTGCTCTCCACTGGGGACCCTATCCATGAGGGACCCTGGCCCCTTCTTGAGCATCTCATTTACTGCCATACCTGCCTCACTCCTTGAGTCAGTGGGAAAACGATCCTTTGTAATTCAAAAAACAAAAACAAAACCCTGAATCAAACCAAGATAAAGTCCTGAGTGTACAGCAGCTCAGGTAGAGTAACGATGTGCTTTGAAAAAAACTCCCCCAAAAGTGTGATGATTTTTCCTAATTGAACTGATACAACTTTTCCAAAAGAGGAAAGAGCTTCAAGAGATAGTTGTGCTGGCTTTATTGTCAAATAAAAATAATAGGAAAACAGTAACCCATCAATAAACTAGGATACTGTTAGATAGTCTCAGAATGCACACACGCACGCACGCACACACCAGTACCCCGAAAATCTCCAAGGCGAAGGGACTTACGACAGCAGCGGGTTCTCAGGCTTTGGTTGGCTTGGACACGGTGAGGGCGGCAAGGAGCTCCTGGCGAAGTAGCAGCCTCTTATCAGTAGATGGGAGTAGAGCAACACGGATGAGCTGCCAGGCAGCCGGGCTGGAAACGTCATTCCCGATTTCAGCCTCTCCTGCTCTTTCAGCGTTCCTGCAGGGAAGAGAATGAAGACAAGCTGAGGCGGTGAATCAGATAAGGGGACATTTAAACACTTGTCACTCTAGGACTTAACGAGATTAAGGCAGTAACATGGGCAAACTCAGGAAACTGTATTTCCGGCTAAGCTGTGCATTTCATTTTGCACCTTAATTTGCTTAGGAAATAAAATGATTGCTTTTTGCTTTAATTCTCACATTCTTACAATGTGTCCTCTCTTTCTCTCCCCTCTCTTTTTGTCTCACTCTTTTCCTCTTTCCTTTATAGTTACAATTCCTTTTGTAGCCATAACATCATTTTTGGAGTGAAGTATAACTAAAAAATTTTAAATGGCTATCAGTGTTTCTTGTGAAGTGTCTGATTATGAAACTTTTTCTCTAAAGTACAGAAGGAAGTGAAGTCATAAAATTCCTAGTATAACTTTTCTATTTTCTTTGGAAGAAGATCAGGTAGGATTTAAAGTATTGTCCTAATGTTAGTTAAAACATCATATCCTAGCATAGATATTATATATATAGAACCAATAAAAATATATAGTGAATTTAGATATAAACTTGTAAATGCTCCTCTACTCCTGGCATATTTGTCAACATGAGTGAGTATAAAGATTTTCTTTTAACTAATTAATTAATTCATTTTTCCTTTATTCCCATTTCTTGCTTTCATGCCAGCCATCACCCTTGTTTCCTCACAGGCAACTATGCTAAAATTTTGCATATACTTACATATAGTATGTGTTCTTAGAAAACATGTATTGTTGTTTGTGAGCATGCTTCCTAATTTACATTCATGATATTGTGCTATTGACCTCATTCTGTTTCTTTCTCCACTCAGTATTCTGATTTAGAATCTACCCACATTGTCATGTGTACCTCCAGTCGCTTGCCCTGAGGTGTTGCAGAGGATTCTAGCTATCAAATGGTGCATTTCCGTTCCCCCATAGTGGACAACTAGATCGCTGATAATTCTCCATGTTCCACAGAATACCGTGATGAACATTCTTACTCCTGCCTTCTTGTGGACTTGTGTGACTCTGGAACGTATGCCAAGAAACAACATTGCTCAGTGGATATACCATAACTAATTTGATGGCTCCGTTTTATGTTCCTACCAGCAGCTTCCTCTTAGACATCTTGGTATCCTTGACTAGAAGTTGTCTAGAGAGCAAGGAAGTGCTCTCCGCTTATTCAGATATTCTTTTATATTCTTTGTTAGAATTTAAAAACATTATTCATAGAAATTTTGCATATTCCTGAATAGATTTCCAGATCTTTTATAATTTTTGCAGTTATTGTATGCTTTTCTTAAAGATATATTTTCTGGTTGTTTATTGCAGGTGTTGACAAATTCTATTAATTTGTAAGCAATTTTGCATTTAGCAAATTTTCTGGACAATCTTAATGATTCTAATAGCTTATGTGTTGATTCTATTGTATTTTATTGGTAAGGAATATATGGCCTGCAAATATCAATACTTTGCTTCTTTATCCTTACACATTTTACTTATATATCATTTCTCAAAGTATTATGCTAAATAGTGACAGTAATGGGAATTCCTGTCTTTTCCTAGTCTAAAGGCGATGTTTGCAATTTTCCCATTACTTTCGATGCTTGCTATAAGTTTCTAGTTTTATATATATAAAACACACCCCCCCCACATATAGATATAATCAATTTAATGAAGTTCTTTTCTGTTTCTAGTGGGATAAGACACATTTCTGTATCTATTGACATGATCCTAATGATTTTTGGTCTGTGGCATATTGAATTGAAAGATTTCTCAAATATTGAAGTATTCTTACATTTGGGAGAGGGGTGTTTTGGTGATAGCAAAGTAGAATGACTCTAATAAGAAAGTCTCAGCAGTGAATTTCTCTGACACATTGTGCTAATTTATTTTGCAAGTTACATTTATTCATTTATGCATTTAGTCAGTTACTATAGCTTTTGAATTTCTTTGTATCAGGCCTTGGATTGGATTCTGGGGGTATACTTTTCATTTCATCAATATTGAGTCTGGAAAGTGAGTGACTTGGCCCTGCGGTAGCTGGGGTTTCCACTGGCTCTCAAGTCCACTCGACGAGAATCAGTAAAGCCTCTCTTGACTTTTGTCTTGGCGGTAAAAGGTAGGTTGTCAGTTCTTACTGCCATTTAAGAAGGTGGGGAGCCCCGAGGGAGTGGGGGCGGGGCGCAGTGGCTGTGCTAGATGGAAAGCAGGTAGCCTTGGGAAGTAGGAACTGGAAAAGCTACTTTGCATATGAGCTAGCCTTCCATTCAGGTTCACAGCCAATAGTATATGGAACAGTTGCTGGATTTACTAAGACTAAAAAACAATACTGTGATCTCCTGGTTTATTGCTCGGTTACTTTGGTCCCTTTGGCACAGTTACAAACCAATGGGAACTATAGGCAAGCCTGTTGCAAAACAAGTGTTAAAAAAAAAAATCCCAACTGCAAATTATTGAAACAATGAAAATAGAACTCATTCTCAACCAACTATTTTTTTTCTTTTTCTGAGAAAATGTCTCAACTTAATACATACTATGTCCTTGAAGGGAAAAAGGATGCGTTGTGAAAAAGATTGCAGCTTTGAGTCTGAGCTGTGAACGGCAGATGCAAACTGCCTGGTCACCGGAGGCCCACACGGAAGTATTAGGTGGCGTGTGGTCAGGGCGCTCGTGTCACTGAAAATGGTTTGGGAAGAAATAGCAACTTAGGACACCTGAGATGAGGTAATTGGATTTTCGGCTCCCTCCTCTCACCTAGTTGAATGTGTGAATAATCTGTCTGCTCAATGAGCTCCTGCCCACGGCTCTTCTCTCCGGCACTGGCATGCAGGGAGCATGTGCGTGTGTGTGAATTCACACCAAATCTCACAGGCTCTACTTTCCTGCAGTGAGATCTCTGGACCCCCAGAACAAAATGAAAAATGGCTTCTTAATCGTGATAATCTTCGCAACTTTACCATGCAGTCTCCTGGTTGTTTTCTCTGACCTGTCATAAAAGCGGGGGATGAAGATGAGGCGTGACCATTCAAGGGGATTGTTAAGGAGCTTCTGCTGCCCGTTGGTCTGTGTGTTGCTCTCAGCAGGGGCCACTTGATTATGTATAACTGTAATATTTGCCTGTGTGTCTCCTACCCCGACATTTGAGATGTTGATTTTCTTTCAGCCACTCCCCTATTGTGAGGCTGCTAAGTATAGGCTAGACTCTGATCCTATGGGAAAATCTCTCTGTGGTCCAAAATCCTTTTAAGGATTAGCATCTCAACTAATGTCATTGCATATTCCCATATGAGCTGAACTAAACTACTGGATCAATTTGCCTTAATAATCTGTGATTTCCTCCCACTTTTCAACCTTACCATGTCTGCAGCTTTGGGCAGACTTAATATACCCTAGAGGGTGAACATGGGGGAAGTCAGGATGAATTTCTTGGAAAGGCAGCTTTATATCGGAGTCTTAAAGAGGACTAGTGAAGAGGGGGAAGGGTGCTACAGGCAGGGGCATAGAAAGGACAATGACTTAAAGAGGCAAGGGAAGATGGCCCATTTGGGGAGGTAAGGGAAATGGCTTGGTAGAAAGATGAGAAGCAGCAGTGTATGGGGAGGATGGGGTGGGCAGACCATGCTTTTCACGTCAGCGGTTACCCTCGCTGACTTGGGAAGCCACAGCAATGTTTTAAACCCTACCTTTGCACACACTTTGGCTCGTACAGCTTTCTTGTCCTGTGAATCTGCCTGGTTAGCTTCTGTCTTTATAGCAGGTTAGCTTAAGATCAATTTCTCCAGAGTAGAAAGATGTGTCTAAACTTGAGGTGCTTGTCATTCTTTAGGTTAGAATCTTTCCTCACTTATCACCTCTTATTTAGGCATACCCCTGCAATAGTAACTTTACCTTAAACTGATAAGTAAATAAATGCCTCTATGATTCTCATAACATTCAAAAAACTAAGATCATGGCATCCGGTGCTACTTCATAGCATATAGATGGGGAAACAGTGACAGACTTTATTTTCTTGGGCACCAAAATCACTGCAGAGGGTGACTACAGCCATGAAATTAAAAGACATTTGCTCCTTGGAAGAAAAGCTATGGCCAACCTAGACAGCATCTTAAAAAACAGAGATATTACTTTGCCAACAAAGATCCATGTAGTCAAAGCTATGGTTTTTTTCATCAGTCATGTATGGATGTGAGAGTTGGACCATCAAGAAGGCTGAGCACTGAAGAATTGATGCTTTTGAACTGTGGTGTTGGAGAAGACTCTTGAGAATCCCCTGGACTGCAAGGAGTTCAGACTTGTTAATCCTTAAGGAAATCAACTCTGAATATTCATTGGAAGGACTGATGCTGAAGCTGAAGCTCTACTACTTTGGCAACCTTATGGGTAGAATCAACTGGTTGGAAAGACTCTGATGCTGGGCAAGATTGAAGGCAGGAGGAAAAGGAGATGACAGAGGATGAGACAGTTGGTTGGCATCACTGACTCAATGGACATGAATTTGAGCAAGCTCCTGGAATTGGTGAAGGACAGGAAAGCCTGGCGTGCTGCCATCCACGGGATCGTAAAGAGTCAGACACGACTGAGTGACTGAACTGGACTGAACTGAATTGATGATTCTCAAGTTATCAGTTTGTTAAAAGTACAAGACTCCAACATCCTCAGACTGCTGTTTTTCAGTTGCATTCCTGAAATCCACAGTCATGAGTCATGGTGATGGTGTCATATCACATGAATGAAGGTCAAGAAAAGAGTTAGCTGTTGGGGAAAATGCTTCTTCTGGCCAAGATGGAATGACATGGACTTGTTTTACCCTCTTACCCAAAGCTACTGAATTTACCTTTGAACTCTATGCTAATTTAATTATTCTCACCAAGGACTCAGAGTATATGTGACTTAGACTCATGGTAATAGGATCAATCATGAATTTTGGACTGTGTAACTTTTTATGGCTTATGGAGCATGATACTATAATAGAAGGGAGCTTCCCAGAAGGCTCAGTGGTAAAGAATCTGCCTGCAAGGCAGGAGATGGGGGTTCGATCTCTGGGTCAAGAAGATTCCCCTGGAGGGGGAAATGGCAACCCACTCTAGTATTCTTGCTGGGAAAATCCCATTGTCAGAGGAGCCTGGTGGGCTACAGTCCAGGGGGTCACATGAGTCAGACACGACTGAGAGACTAGTATTCATGCACTGTAATGGAAAGAGCATTGATTTACAAAGAACTCTAGGTTCTTGGGAAAGACAGCACATGGAAAGGAAAACAAATGTTTACTGAATACTTCTTATGTGCCAGGCATGGTGAGGAGCATTTCCCATGTATTATCTCATTCATCCCTTTCTAAAGTCTTGTGAGGAATGAGTTATTGTTTCTGGACATGGAAACTGAGAATCAAGGGACTTATTCAAAGTCAAACAATGATAAAGAGTCACGTTATGCACATTTTTTTCTATTGCACTAAGCTGAATGCTAGTGGTGCTTTTTATTTTCCTAATTTATTTCAGGCCAGTTTGTAAACAGACACACAGAGAATAAGACAGTAAATGCTCACTGAGAGCCAGAATCTTGTCTCATGCATCTTTGACTCTCTAGAGCTTATGTCAGAACCTGTCACCTGGTGGCTGGGAATGTTTGCTGGATGTTTGAAAGGAAGAAAGAGAGAAGGAAAGAGAAAGAGGAGAATAAAAGAGAGGGAGGAAGGAACATGGAGAGAAAAAGAGAAAAGACGAAAAAAGAATAAAGGGGTAGGACCCAAGCAAGAAAGGGGGCATAATTAACCAAAAACAGGCCATAAGAAGACCACTGTAATTGAGCACAGTTTCATGAGGTACTTCTTGCTGGTTAGTGGAACTGAAATCATGTTTGACTTCATCCATGAGTCAAGACCAGGATATCACAATTTCTGCTTCTGGCCAAGACTAAGTAACACGGACTGGAGTTACCCTCTCACTTGAAATAACTGAAAAAATATTAGGCAAAATATATGAAAAACTGGTTCTCAAGATATTGGGCATTAGGCATGAAGGACAGTGATCCCTGAGAGAGGGAAACAAACCAAGTGAATCCTATAGTTTCCCCCAGTTTACTGTCTGGAGAGTTTCTGGGTTGCTGCACGGGGAAGAAAAATCCAGGTACAGCCAGGGGTCTTTCTGAGTTGAGGAGATGGAGAAGGGGACATAGAGGCCAAGAGTTTATGGGGTAGAGTACCAGACAGGAGAGTATTCTAGTGAGTCCCTGTTGTGTCTTCAGTTGTGATTGATCAGCATATGTATGGGAGGGATCTACTCAAGGCTTTGGAAAGAGGAACAAAAAATGGTTACTGTGAACAATCCCCAGGACTCCCATAGGGCCCAGAACAGTTCCTTTTACCACCAGCCAGAGTGGAAAACCTCAATAGTATACTAGACATAATATATAGTATTCATAAGTATTCTGTCTTATTCAGTGCATCGTAAGTGGGGAAACAGCCCTAAACTACATGTTTTATTTTGAAGTAACAGAGCTGGCTCAATACAGTAAAACTTACAATGTCTGGAATTCACTTAAAAATTACCATCCATAAGGAGAATTAGGAAGATATGAACATAATGAGGAAAAATAAAATCAATCAATCAAAACTGTTGGGGAAATAGCATAGACAATAGAATTACCAGACAAGGATATTTAAACAGCTGTGATTGTATTCCACATATCCAAGAAGCTAGAAGAAAGAGTGATCATATTAAGAAAAGATGCAGAATATACAGTGAGTCTCCTACATACAAATGAGTTCCTTCCTGAATGCACTCATAAGTTCAATTCGTTTATAAGTTCAACATAGCTTAGGCACCCAACTAACATAATTGACTGTACCATACTGTGCTGTAACAGATTTGTAGTACTTTTCATGTAAACAATACCTAAAAAAAACACAAAAAGTAACATAAAAATTTAATCGTACAGGATAGCACCTCGAAAAGTAGAGTAGTCTAGCACAGCAGCCGGTGGCACTGAACCGCATTCTGAAAGGCTGCTGCAGAATCATTCTTCATTCAGGGTTTGTACCTCAAAAACTAACCATGCCTCTTCAAAGAAAATCCCCATGTTATTTCCCGAATCACGAATCTCTTCTTACTCTATCTCTCTTCCTTTTTCCCCTGGGCCTCCAGTTCCATCAGGTCTTTATTAGTAAGCTCATGGTATCATATAAGGAGAGATCAATGGAGATGTCCTCTTGCAGATTTAGCTCCAGCTTCTTGCTGAGGGTTGCTAAGTTGCCATGTTCCTTCTTTAAGTCTTCATGAAACTCTTAGCTTCCTCCTGAATCAGAGTTAAACTGAATGGGACTTGAAGCTGATGTTGATCCCACATCCACACATTGAGAAATTTCTCCATCTCCTCCATCACTTTCCCATGCTACTTTGATGTTATTGTTGACATAACTGGCACAGCAGACTTCACGTATTCAATGATCTTGTCCTTGTTCTTGTTCTTTAGAATCATGCCGATGGCTGAATAATTCATGTCATAAGAATGAGTGATGTCAACCATCTGTTTGCCTCACTCCACTTTCTCAGTTATTTTCACTTTTGTTTCCATCATCATCCCTTGGTGCTTCTTAGCAGTACCAGCTACATCACCACTGCTTTTACACTTGCTTTTATACATCCTGGACTTGAAATCAAGATACTGCATTCTATATAGTACCGTGCAATAAAGTACACAAAAGCACAACCACTTGTAAAAGATGCACACATGTGAAAACGTATGACAAATACATGAGCTAACTTATGTGATTGGACATGCGAACACGTGTTACATCTTTGAAATTTCACAACTTAAGTTCAGGACTTACTGTATAAAAAGACCTACAGTATATGAGATGAAGAAAAACACTAGATGAAATAACAAACAGATTGGACATCAAAGAAAGTATCCATGAGCTTCAGAACAAAACAATAGTAAACTATTCAAAATGAAACATAAAAAAGATTGAAAGAAAATGAACATCGGTTAGCCTTGGGACAAAATATAAATGTGAAATATATATATATATATATATATATACACACACACATGTGAAAATATAAAATATAAATGATTGTGGGAGAGTGAGGCAATACATATAGGAAGAAACAATGACTCCAAATTTTCCAATATGATGAAAATTCTAAACTCACAGATCCAAGAATCTTAGCAAACCCAAAGCAAAAAAGCATGAACAAAATTACACCAAAGTACACCATAACCAAAGTGTTCAAAAGCAGTGGTAAAGAGAAAATTCTAAAAATGATCAGAGAAAAAAGACACACTACATACAGGAAAACAAAAGATAAGAATGACAGCAGATTTCTCACCAGGAGCAATGCAAGTCAGAAGACAGTGTGCCAACATATTTCAAGGCACTGAAAGAAAAAACTGTCAAGACAGCAAAATGGCTTTCAAAAACAAAGATGAGATGAAAGCTCTTTTAGACATAAAGCACAAAAACAACTCATAATTAGCATCCTTTCCTACAAGAAACTTAAAAGAATATCTCTCAGGCAGAAGGAAAGTGATACTAGATGGAAGTCTAAATCTATACAAAGGAATGAAGACCCTCAGAAATGCTAACTACATGGGCAAATATAAAAGACCATCTTTTTCTTGTCATAGAAATATCATTAAAAGATAACAGCTTGGAGGAAAAATAAAAATATGGCTTGGAGTTTTAACAAATGTAAAAATATATAAAATAACAAATGGTACAAATGAAATTATTTTGGTCTAAGTTCTTGGGGCTTCCCTGGTGACTCAGACAGTAAAGAAGCTGCCTGTAAGGCAGGAGACCTGGGTTCAAATGCAGATTGGGAAGATCTCCGGGGGAAGGGAATGGCAACCCACTCCAGTATTCTTGCCTGAAGAATTCCAGGGACAAAGGAGCCTGGTGGGCTATGGTTCATGGGGTCACAAAGAGTAGGACTGACTGAGCGACTAACACTCCCACTTTCACACTGATTAGTGAAGCCTAAGGATGGAAAAATATATATCATAGTAATACTAATTAAACAAAAGCAGTGGTGTGGCCACAGTCATATCATATAAAGTATTTTTAGAGCAAACACATATTATCAGGCTTAAAAGGTCATTTAATGATGAAATTAATTCATCAAAAGAATATTTCTAAATAGGTACTTAATAACAGAGTTTCAAAATATGCAAAGAAAGACATCAGAGGACTCCTTCCATGGGCTGTGGAGAGCATCGTCCCTGCTGTGCACGCTGACACCGCACAGCTCAGCCATCTCTTAGGGTGTCATGACAGACAACGCCTTGAACTTCACTGGTCAATTTCCTGTAACGACGTTGTTGAGAACTTTATATATTATCCAAAATGCAGTTAATCCTTCTGGAGGGGACCTGAAAAGTATGTTTTCTCTAGCCTCAGTATCAGAAAATGGCATGTGCTTTTTAAAAGTAACAGCAGCCAACCTTCCTTGAACACATATTATTTACATATTTAATAGAACTGCCTTATTGCTTTACATGTATTATTTCATCTAAAATCAAATGATCAGAAAAATCAAATCAAATCATATTTTTTAAAGATTTAAGAAGTAGATGTTATTGTTTTATCCATTTGATAGATGGCATATTTTTTCTCCTCCTTGACACCGATTGCTCTGAGTTCTGAGACTGGACCATTTCAAGTGCATAGAATTTTGTTATTTATAGTTTTCAAACTATACTCCTGCTTATCCTCACCTTTTCTCATTTTCCCTTTCAGTCAGTTCAGTCGCTCAGCCGTGTCCGACTCTTTGTGACCCCCATGGACTACAACACGCCAGGCTTTCCTGTCCATCACAAACTCCTGGAGCTTGCTCAAACTCATGTCCATTGAGTTGCTGATGCCATCCAACCATTTTATTCTCTGTCGTCCCCTTCTCCTCCTGCCTTTAATCTTTCTCAGCATCAGGGTCTTTTCTAGTGAGTCAGTTCTTCACATCAGGTGGCCAAAGTATTGGAGTTTCAGCTTCAGCATCAGACCTTCCAATGAACATCCTTTAGGCTAGACTGGATGGATCTCCATGCAGTCCAAGGGACTCTCAAGAGTCTTCTCCAACACCACAGTTCAAAAGCATCAATTCTTCGGCGCTCAGCTTTCTTTATGGTCCAACTCTCACATCCATATGTGACCACTGGAAAAACCATAGCTTTGACTAGATGGACCTGTTTTGGCAAAGTAATGTCTCTGCTTTTTAAGATGCTGTCTAGGTTGGTCATAGCCTTTCTTCTAAGGAGCAAATATCTTCTAATTTTATGGCTGCAGTTGTTCAGTCTGCAGTGATTTTGGAGCCCCCCAAAACAAAGCCTGTCACTGTTTCTATTATTTCCCCATCTATTTGCTATGAAGTGATGGGACAGGATGCCATGATCTTCCTTTTTTGAATGTTGAATTTTAAACCAGCCTTTTCACTCTTCTCTTTCAATTTCATAAAGAGGCTTTTTAGTTCCTCTTCACTTTCTGCCATAAGGGTGATGCCATCTGCATATCTGAGGTTATTGATTTTTCTCCCTGCAATCTTGATTCCAGCTTGTGTTTCATCCAGCTCGGCATTTCACATGATATACTCTGCATATAAGTTAAGTAAACTGGGTGACAATATACAGCCTTGTTGTACGTCTTTCCCTATTTGGAGCCAGTCCCTTGTTCCATGTCTGGTTCTGTTTTCCCTTTACTTCATTTTCCTTTTCCTTCATTTCTTTTATTCATTTAAAATTATTTTTATCTAGCTATATACTTTGAATTGAAGCAGTATGTGAGTCAATTACCTAATAAGCTTTATTAGTCCATTAAAAGAAAGTACAAACTGAGAGACTAGCTTTTTCTCCCATGGGAAGGTCATATATTTACTAATGACTAGTGTTTACTGCAACAGTGTGGGAGACATATATCTGACCCTACTCCTGTGTCCTTGATAAATGCTGAGGGCATAGGCTTCAGCAGGTATTTGGAAGGTGTGTTTGTCCCCCTGGAGTAGCTGACATCAGATGGACGTTCCAGACAACCAGAGCCCAGGGGGAAGGGTGTGTTCGCTGGGGGTCACTCAGACTGCCTGGATGACAGCTTCATCCATAATCTGAGTGGTTGGTGCAGATCTTCAAACCATCACCACTGGGATGAATCAAGATCAGTGTGAGAGGATCCAGGGTTCAGAATTCCAGCGGAAGAATATGAATCCTGAGATGCAGGAAAAGATGGCATCTTTGGAAGCCAATGTCAGGTACAAGTCAGGAAAAATGACTTGAGGTAGGATAAGGGAAGAAAAGGACTTAGGACATGGGCTTTGTGCTAAACACAGGTATCTGTAGCTTGGGTTTTGTGTGTGTGTGTTAGGTAGAGATGAATGGGAGGGGTATTCGATTTGGGGGATGGTGTATGGAAAAGTTTACCTCTGTAAAGTGCAGAGTGAGGCATAGAGTGAGACACCCCAGACACACAGCTTCCCTGAATTATAGATCAAAGAGGCAGAGGAATGGGCACCATTTCCTGTCCGGGTCTCCAGACTTGGTCTCTGCTCCTGTGATGTGGAATGGCCATGCCAGTCCTCTTTCTCACAGCCAGGAGGAGAGACTCATGCTCAAATGAGAGGGTGCTTCTGAAATACTCTGAATACCGAAGAGGCTTTATTAGCAGCTATCTTGTTTTGAGAGTGAGAACAAAGGAAAGGAGGATCTGAAACTCTCAAGTGGTGAGGGAATTAGGTCAGTTTCAATAACTTTACTTCTGATTTGCTGAAATCAGACATCTTAGGTAGAGATACCTGGAGAGCCACTGAGAACGGATGAGATAGCCCAGGGCTTACTCAGTATAGCTGCAAATCTTGTGAGGCCCCTCAGGGCGTCCTGGGGTTGCCCAGGTTGGGGGCAGAAGGGCTTCGAGTAGGGAAGGAGGGAGGGGAAGGACTGTGCTGATTATAGCCCCTGGTACTTCTTCCTACAGAGCACTGTAGCTTGGGTCTGCTTTACACACTATGTTTTATTTAAAGGTTTCATCTGAGTGAAAAGTCCCAAGCCTTATTAAAAAGAAAAAAAAAAAAAAGACTGAAAGCAATGCTTCTAGAGGAGTATTCTAAGACATGGAAGGGCGGAGCAGGTGGAAGAATGAAATGAATGCCTGCATTCAGAAGCCCAGGTAAAAATTATGAAAAAACTTGTAGCTTTTTTCAAACTAGGAGCCCTGTTTGCATGAAGATTAAGGGTATGGTCTTCATGATCAATCAAAGTGTAGGTACTGAGTGCTTTCTATAGCATTTATCTTTCAGTTAAGATAAGCCAATTAAGTGATATGAACAATAGTCAATACACGATAAACTTCTAGCCTCAGCTCTCAATCCCTCTTCCCTAGGGACTAAGGAAATGCTTAGCCAGGACTTTTGTGTCCTGTCTGGATTTCCTTGTCTCATCTGCAGGAGTCTGACCACCATCACTCTGAAGACTGTGCAACCTCTTAGTGGGGCAGGAACTACTCAGGGTTCAGGCTTTAACTGAGTATCTTCACTAACTGCTTCTTCTGCCCATCTTGTGCTCTTTGATGCAGAGGATCCCGGAAGTTACAGCTGCCTCCCATGCATGCTGAAAAAACAAATGACTGTGCCTGTTTAATTTATTGCTGCAGGTGGGTGTTGGGTTTTCTCTGTCAAAGTGCTTCTCTGGTGGCTCAGACAGTAAAGAATCTGCCTGCAATATGGGTGACCTGGGTTCAATCCCTGGGTCAGGAAGATCCCCTGGAGAAGGAAATGGCAACCCACTCCCATTCTCCCATGGAGAATTCCACGGACAGAGGAGCCTGCCGGGCTAAAGTCCATGGGGTTGTAAAGAGTCAGACATGACCAAGCGACTAACACACACGATCAAAGTGCTAGAGTTTCAACCCAGCCTCTTGCCATTCCGTAGCTGCCCTCACATGAAGCTCCCCCAGGGCAGTGGGGGGGTCCTTTTTGCCCCTGAAGTTTACATCAAGCGTAGCTTCAAGAATGTGTCAGAAATGGAAAGGGAGAGGCGTCAACTGCACCGAAGTCATCCATTTGTTACTTTGACGTGTGTTTATTGAACCTCTAGCTGACTCCAGACCTTGTGCTGGGGGTAAAGGGGTAATCCAACAGCAAAGTCACTCCTGCAACAATGGGGCAAATGGAAGTGCTGGTCAGGGAGCAGGTGGCTGGGAGCTCTAGATTGCTTCTTGTAGAAATCATCTCGTGGTCGTTTCTCCTCCGGCTGAAGCCTCCTAAGGAGTTTTCTATTTACTTATTTGCATCGACTTATTTGTCTTATAAGTTACAGATCACTTTCCAAAACCCCAAAATGCCATACTGGTAGAAAGAATTCTTTATTACATTTAAACTTAACTTTAGAGATGATGATCTACCAGCCCAGTGGGCTCCATTGTCTATGGATCAAATTTGCAGCAAAGTATTTCATTTGACTGACACAGTAGTTAATCATTTTCCATTAGAATGCTTTTAGATAGGCTATAACTCTGTGCTTTGTCACAAGCCCCACTGTACCTTATTTCCTACCCTTAACTGTATTTATTTGCCTTCCTTAACTGCATCCTGTAGATATTTGCATTCACAGCATCTGGAAGACACTTTCCAAGTCAGGAGACTAAGACGAGTAAAACTGTTGAAAAGCTATAAAATTCTAAATAGGCGATTTAATGATTTAATAAATATCTATTGAGTATCTATCAGGTGTCAGGGTCTGTGTTGATGTACAATAGGGATTTAAAGAAAAATAATATAGTATGGTAAGTGAAGTAAGCTACAAAAGTGTCACCGGGGGCCACAAATTCTTCAGTGAGTATTATGAAATGCTTCACAGAGGATGCTAGTGAGTTTGGGGCTTGTTTTGTACATATGCCTTACTGTAGCTATATCCGCAGCTCATCATAGGATTTTAAGCAGAAAAGTGACATCAGTAAGGTAAAGAAGATAACAATACAAGTGGAAGGAAGAATTAGAGGAGACTGAGACTAAAGACAGAGTTATCCAGTAGGAAGTCTATTCTTGAATAATGTAGAATGAAAATAAAAGTTAGGGGGCCTTCTGGGGTGTCACTGGGTGTAGACATAAGCAAAAACCTCAAGGTTGTAATGAACACAGCAAGTTCTCAGGGCTCTGAGGAAAGCCGCTTGTGAAATGGTTATGTCTGGAGAAGTGGGAGACATTGCGGAGTGGGATTCAGGGTCCTAGGGGCTGCACAGAGAAGCTTGAGTCATTTTTAGCATTTCTCCATATTGCTCAATGTCTTATCACACTGGCTCTTTCTTGAAGGCTCAAACTCTCTTTGACTCCTCCATATCATCCCTCATACTCAACATATTCAAGCTCATTCAACGCTATTGACTCTACTTTCAAAATAAATCCAGAATCTGGCTTCTCTTCGCCATCTCCACCACTATCACCATCATCCAGGCCTACTCTCCATTGTCCAAAGCAAGTTCCCTTAGGGCTGAATCTCTGTTCCTCTAACTCCCCAGGCTGTGCACAGGAGGGCCTGTGTGCAGAGCAGACTCACTGACACCATGCATCTGATAGGTGCACTAAGGGCTGTGGGAAGTGCAAGTCTAATAGCAAAGTGATACTAAATTGAGCTAGTTAAGATCCTAGTCTAACAGCTCTCATATTTGAGAGTAAGCTTGCTGGGGTTGAGAGAGGGCAAGGAAAACCAACTACTATGTTTAGAGAACTTCACTGGAGTCTCCAAATGTAAAACTCCAGAACTGTGTTGTCCAGTTTGGTAGTCACGGCTACTTGTAACTATTTAAATCAGGTAGAATTAAATACAATGATAAATTCATCCCCTTGGCCATACTAGTCACATACTGAGTCCTCAGTGTGGCTAGCGGCTACCATGTTGGTTAGCACATATATAGACAGTTTCCGTCATAGTAGAAAGACTTCTTGGACATCACAGACCTAGAATCAAGAGACAAGGTTGAAACTGTCTTGGTCTGTGGGAAGCAAAATGCCTAGAGGCAGGGGTGTCTCCGCAGTGGTTATCCAGATTACCGTTACCACTCTGACCATAGCTGGGTAAGAGCTGATTGTTATGGTGAATAGCAGCCAAATACGAGAATCAGGTCTGCCTTTAATGAAGGCAGGTCATGACAAGGATCACCCAGGCTGAGCTCTTGAGATGGGAGCCAGAAACCAGGGGAGCTAGTTGGTCACCTAAGGAGCCCCAGTCTTGCTTAGGCCTGCAGGTAGACACATACCAGCCTCAGGAGTAGGAGACCCCCATTGGGAAATGGGGACCACAGCACCATTGATGCAGGCCCGCTGGGACTGGAGGGGGCAGGTACCTGCATGAAGTTTCCCAAGCTGTTAAGGCGCTTCCCTCCTGATCTCTGCAGAGCCTCTCACTATTTGGGGGTGAGACATGCATTGTCACCCCACATGTTATTTCCCCATAGGTACAACATGGGAGTTCTACTCGGACACTGAAAGGTCCCTTGTGGTTTGCTGGTGGTCTGCCCAGCTCCTTTTTTGGCTGTTCCTCACCCACTAACAGTGTCCTGTCAAAATGATGCAGAGCTGTAGACCTTCTCTCCCTCAGACAGGAAATGTGACACCCGAAGGGGTGAGGGACTGAGCTGAGGCCACAGAGCAGGGACGCCATGGGATCTGATGCTAAGTCCAAGGTTTGTTCCACTTGATGGTGGTTTCCCTGTTTGTGTGCCCATCAAACTCATATGCTAAACGTAATCTCCCATGTGTTGGTATTTGGAGGTGGGGCCTTTGGGTGAGGATTAAGGACTTAATAAAGGAGACCCCAGAGACCTCCATTCCTCCATGTGGGGGCCTGAGAGAACTAAAGCAGGAATTGAGCTCTCACCAGACACCGAGTCTCCTGGCATCCAGAGCTGTGGAAAATAAATGTCTGTTGTTCATAAGCCAGCCAGTCTATGGTACTCTGTCAGAGCAGAGCAGCCCAAACAGAACACCTTCTGTGGTAGGTTTGAGGATTCCGGGTTCACCAAGGAAGAGAAAAGACACAACACATTTCAGTGGGTGAGGCCTGGGCAGGGGTGTGTAAGAGGGGAGTTTTCTTGTGGAGGCTGTTCTGAGGTCACCACCCTGAAGGAGAACCGGCAAGGAAACTCTCAGGGGAGAGGGGAATAGGAGAGCAGTCGTATGAGTTCAGGTGATGCTGACTAGTAGCAAGATAGGAAGTCTGTGAGTCAGAGAACTTTGAAAGGAAGCAGTGGTTTGGGATCTTGTATAGTTATAGACGGAGAAGGCAACGGCACCCCACTCCAGTACTCTTGCCTGGAAAACCCCATGGACAGGGGAGCCTGGTAGGCTGCAGTCCATGGGATCACTACAAGTCAGACACGACTGAGCGACTTCACTTTCACTTTTCACTTTCATGCATTGGAGGAGGAAATGGCAACCCACTCCAGTGTTCTTGCCTGGAGAATCCCAGGGATGGGGGAGCCTGGTGGGCTGCCGTCTATGGGTTGCACAGAGTCGGACACAACTGGAGTGACTTAGCAGCAGCGGCAGCAGCAACGTAGTTACAGAGCCTGTCTTATCTATGGTTGGAAGATGGTTCCATATGGTGCAGTTTCACAGGGCATGTGGAGTAGGTAGGCTCTGAATAGCTAAGGTCTGTTTATTTGAACTATGTTTAAAATAACTGAATGAATATGATCTCGAATATAGTCCATGGGAGACCATCACTGGCCCATTTATAAGTGCTTTCCTAGATAACAAGATTGCTGTTTGTGGTTCAATTTCTGTACCTGTAATTTTTTAAAACATAGATTTGATTTTAGTTACTATTCTTTCTTTTTAGAATAATTTTCCTAATGAGGGTGGGCTTCCATTTACCCTTTCAAAAAGACCTCTAATACAATTATTAATTATACTAAACTTTCTTCACTGGTAGTACAACTGGTAAAGAATCCCCCTGCAGTGCAGGAGACATGAGCGACCAAGCACAGCATAACACAAATTCTCTTCCTGAAACTTGGCTGGCAACTCCTGTAGCATGCAGGCTTCCCTCCTAGCTCAGTCAGTAAAGAATCCGCCTGCAATGCAGGAGACCTGGGTTGATCCCTGGGTCTGGAAGATCCCCTAGAGTAGGAAATGGCAGTCCACTCCACTATTGTTGCCTGGAAAATCCCACGGACAGAGGAGCCTGGCAGACTACAGTCCATGGGGTTGCAGAGTTGGACACAACTTAGAGACTAAACCACTTAAACCACCACCACTGTAGCGTGTTCCTCACTTTCTCTTTTAACCTGGGGATAATTTTCCTACAGCTGTCATTTCTGCTTCTGGATTTAAGGACAGGCACTGTGATTTCAGTATTTCTGATTTCCTGCAGGGCCTAACATCAGTGTTATTTGAAGAAAAGTTAAGAGGGAAGCTGCTGGCTGCCTGCCAGTATCCAAAACCTCCCTTCCTCATCTGAGGATGTGGGTGGGTAAGATGGCCCGTGAAGCCCTCATCTACTCATAGATTTCAGTAAAAAAGAACAACCCACTTCATTCTTCTTCAGAGGATGCTCTAAGCAGAACACTCCTAGGCACATATGTTGTTTCTGCCCATCACACTGGACTCAGCCAGAGGATTCGCTGTGGCAGCTGATGTGATCTCAATGACCTGTCCACAAGCAGGCAGGGGGTCCACATATTTGGATCATCGTTGGCATTCTCCCTCCCAGACTCACTTTTCAATCTTTCACTTAGACTCGCTTCCAGTAGAAAAGTTAATGGCTCTGAAGGCCATTCAACAGCTCATATATGCCAGGCACCTGGTAAAACCCTGAATCACACATCACTGAAAGCAAAGCCCTGTGGAGCCCATGGGTGTGGAAGCCTTTCTGTCCCCTGTTTCTTGCAGGAAACAGACTCTAGCCTGCATGGCTTTCCCTGAGCTCCGAAGGGCAGAGATTCAAACAGATGCTAAGTTGGGAAGGGAGGGGTGGCAAAGACAGGGGAGGACTAGCCAGGAAAGGACAGTGCAGCCTTGGGGCAGGGTCCTGATTCCACCTCAAGGGGTACATTTAACGGTATCTTTAAGCTTTAAAACACAGCTAATGGAAGATGTCCGCATTCTTCATTCAAAAGAAACTCATCAAGATTACCTTAGACCAGACTAGAGGAGTGTGGGCCCTGCACACACCCCCGTCTTACCAGCAACTCTGCCCTTGCTATTAAACTCCTAACCGAATTCTCCTAAGTTGGGACACACGGTTTTTTGAGAGCAGGCATCCACTGTGTCCACCTTTGCCTGGCAAAGTAATAACACTGTTCTTTTCTACTTCACGCAAAACTCCGTCTTTGAGATTTCATTCAGCACTGGTGCATAGAGGCTGAGGTTTTGGCCTTACTACTCCATTTTAACTCTGGGAGATCCATTATTACACCTGTTTTTAAAAAAGTAGAAACTGAGGTCAGAGGGCTAATGAGTGAGAACAGGGACACAGATCCGGGGGTTTCGACTTTAATATTCTAGTTTCAGCTGTTTAGTTTTTAAAGTATACTGTAAAGGCAAGTGCTTTGTTCCTCAGTTGTGTCCACTTCTTTGAACTCCATGGACTATAGCCCACCAGGCTCCTCTGTCCATGGGATTCTCTAGGCAAGAATGCTGGAGTGGGTAAGCCATTTCCTCCTCCAGGGACTCTTCCCAACCCAGGGATCAAACTTGCATCTCTTAACGTCTGCCTACATTGGCAGATGGGCTCTTTACCATTAGTGCCACTTGAGAAGTCCTAAAAGTACACCATGTACAGGCAATGAAGTCTGCTTGTATTTGTCCCCGTGGCAGGTATGGTATTATTACCTGTGTTCTACAGGTGAGCACCTCGAGGCTGGATCAGGGAGCCCTGCTCATATTCCCAAGGTCAAGAACTAGACTGGACAGTTTCCTGGATGAGAACTTTCATCTTTCTGAATGCCGTTCCTCTTCTTGCTCTACTTCGCTACTCTAAGTGTGAATAAGCCCTGTAATCAAAGATAGCCTTTTGCAGGAAGTGCTTGAAGAGATCAGTGGCTTTTTAGTAGCTGCGGTTGTTCAATGATAAGTTTCAGTTTTATCTGCTGCTCCCTGACATGCTGCCACCCTGGTCCAAGCCTTCGGTGAGTTTCTCAGAGATGCTTCACTCCTGCTTATAGGTGGTCCCATAGATGATTCATTGGCTCTAGAATGTAGCACCAGGGGCTCTGGGGCATTGACAGGACCATGATGTGGTCCCGTTGGTGCCCTGAGGAATCTCAGTTTCTGCCTCCTAAGAGTAGAATGGCCTGGTGAATTTCTTTTACCTGGTAGCTGTTATTATTATTATTTTTTTCACCTATAAATCAAGGGACCATGAGCCATGATTTTGAAGGTTTCCTCCTGCTTGGAAACAATTTATAATAGTATTTACCAGTGCCTCCCGCCAGTGCCATGTCACTGCTCTCTACATACCAAACTACCATTTTTCTTTATTATCTGACTTCTTGTGATCTCAGTTGTATGATCTCAATATCAGCTATTACTTTCAGAGCAGTAGTAAAATCTCTGTGCAAGGCACTATTTGAATGAGCCGCAATGATGAGAGATTTATATTTTAGACCAATTGCTCATCCCATTTAAAAAGAAAAAGGTGTTGGCCATCCCCACATAAAATACTGATGAGTCGGATTAACTGTCCAAAAGTGTTTCACCAATTCACTTCCATGTGATCGTGAAGCAGAGAGTGGAACTACTGTAGCATTTACAAAGCTGACACCAGGCATATTTGAATACGGTGAGATATCGTATCACTGGGGACAGAAAGTGAGTTTAGTTAATAATGAATGGCATATCCCATAAAATACCATTACACAGTGTTCAAGGCCCAAGAATGATGACATAATTATTAGGAGACTGGGAGATTAAGATATAATTTAAAAAAACATGACAGGGGAGGGTGTAATTGGGGAGACAAAATACACAGGAAGTTTGCAATTTACATGTCAAAATACCTTTTTCATGTTTTGATTGGATTAGACGCTGCCTTTCCACTCCATTTATCCTGGCTTCAATTAGAGGCAGCCGAAATGACATCTCATGTTCCTATTCTTGACACACACTGCTCATCGGCGCTCTCTAATTCTAACCGACAGGAAGGGGGAAAGGGAAACTCAGTTTTGCCTCCGTCATGCACTTCTTACTTAACCTCTCATTTGTTTCTAGATGAGCCTGTCACCGCAGTTCATGTGGCTTTGCGCCTGGGCTGCACCTCCTGTTCTGGTGGAGACTCCCGTCGTAAGCTGATGTGCTCTGACCCCCAGGCATGTGGGGAGACTCAACCCAAGCAGGGGTGGGTGGGAGAGTACTGAGGATCCCTTTTTGAACAGGACAGGGTGAGGACATATGTTGAGAAGCCATGGAGATGCACAGTCTCTCCAAACCAGAGGACATGGGGTAGCTAGCAAGCTCCTTTTTTCCTCTTTGTTCCCTTCTTACTGGGTTTTACCTGGAGACATCCATACATTCAGCAGGGGATAAATCCCAAGGTTTTCATTTGCCTTGGATCCCTGGCACCTCCTCTCAGAGATTTAACAGCAGGAAGCCCATCTGAAAACCATCAATGAGATAAAGGCTAACTGTCTTTCACTTCAGAGATCCCTGCATCTACCAAGCTAAAGGCATCAGGTACCCAGCGGCAATTATAGTTATGTGCAAGATGGGAGTTATTGTTAATTTCTCATCTCTTTGATGGAAGCACCTATGCTTTGCTTTTATAATCTTGATGTTTTTCTTTACAGTGGAGGCAATGACGCTGCTATATCTAGATATGTTTTAGTATATATGGTAAAAAGTAGCCTATTAGGACCTTACATATCACAGGTGACTGATGAACATAGCCTACTGATCCTCCTCATCAAGTGTTTGGCTTTTGCTTTGAGGAACAGACTTGGCTGAAATAAACGACAGGCCAAATAAATGCCATCTGGCAGAAGCAAGAGGTTCTTTTCTACCAGCTGCTCTCTTGGTTCCCATGCCGCTCATACTTACTGATCCTTGATCGACAGTTTTAAATCGGACATTATTTATTTGGGTTACTGAGAAAATGCTTAAGATGACCAAAATAAATGAGCCTTGTAGTAAGGAGGCGATATCCTGGGGAGGCCGCAGAGTACGTAGAGGTTCAGATCCCTGGTTGGAAATCCCCTTCAGCCATTGGTGCCATGTTGGACTAGATACACCCACCCCGAGCCTCAGTTCTCCCATCTGTAAATTGGACACTATAGAGTACCAGCCTCACACTGTCTAAATGAGGGTTAAATGAAATAGAACATGTTAATGCTTATCAGGGAGCTTGGTATATTGCAGGGCCAGTGAAGGTGAGCAGTTACTTGTCATTTGGCTCCAGTCATGTTTTCTTTTCTTTTTTTTAAATTTTTTTAATTTCTTTAATTGGTTTTGCCATACAATGAAATGAAATCGCCATGGGTTTACATATGCTCCCCCTCCAGAACACCCCTCCCTCCTCCCTCCTGATTCCCTCCCCCTGGGAAATCTCTGTGCACCAGCCCCGAGCATCAGTCCTGGGCTGGTGATTGCTTTCACATATGACAATCAACATGTTTCAATGCCATTCTCCCATATCATCCCACCCCTGCCCTCTTCTACAGAGTCCACGAGTCTGTTCTAAACATCTGCGTTTCTTTTGCTGTCTCGCATGCAGGGTTCTCGTTACCATCTTTCTAAATTCCATATATATGCATTAGTATACTGTATTGTTGTTTTTCCTTCTGGCTTACTTCACTCTGGATAATAGGCTCCAGTTCAGTCCACCTGAGTAGAACTGCTTCAAATGAATTTTTTTTTTAATGCTGAGTAATATTCCATTGTGTATATGTACCACAACTTTCTTATCCATTCGTCAGTTGATGGGCATCTGGGTTGCTTCCATGTCTTGGCTATTGTAAGCAATGCGGCAATGAACATTGGGGTACACGTGGCTTTTTCAATTCTGGTTTCCTCAGTGTGTATGCCCAGCAGTGGGATTGCTGGGTCATATGGCAGGTCTATTTGCAGTTTTTTAAGGAACCTCCACACTGTTCTCCATAGTGGCTGTACTAGTTTGCATTCCCACCAACAGTGTAAGAGGGTTCCCTTTTCTCCACATCCTCTCCAGCATTTATTGCTTGTAGACTTTTGGATGGCAGCCATTCTGACTGGTGTAAAGTGGTACCTCATTGTGGTTTTGATTTGCATTTCTCTGATAATGAGTGATGTGGAGCATCTTTTCATGTGTTTGTTAACCATTTTTATGTCTTCTTTGGAGAAATATCTGTTAAGTTCTTTGGCCCACTTTTTGATTGGGTCGTTTATTTTTCTAGCATGGAGCTGCAGGAGTTGCTTGTATATTTTTGAGATTAATTGTTTGTCTGTTGCTTC
The DNA here is from genome assembly GCA_007570785.1 of Antilocapra americana. NCBI lineage: Eukaryota > Metazoa > Chordata > Mammalia > Artiodactyla > Antilocapridae > Antilocapra > Antilocapra americana. The sequence goes on from ML660247.1 coordinate 6,168,562, forward strand.
ATTGGCTATTATTTTCTCCCATTCTGAAGGCTGTCTTTTCACCTTGCTTATAGTTTCCTTTGTTGTGCAGAAGCTTTGAATTTTAATTAGGTCCCATTTGTTTATTTGTGCTTTTATTTCCGATATTCTGGGAGGTGGGCCATAGAGGATCCCGCTTTGGTTTATGTCGGAGAGTGTTTTGCCTATGTTATCCTCTAGGAGTTTTATAGTTTCTGGTCTTATGCTTAGATCTTTGATCCATTTTGAGTTTATTTTTGTGTGTGGTGTTAGAAAGTGTTCTAGTTTCATTCTTTTACAAGTGGCTGTCCAATTTTCCCAGCACCACTTGTTAAAGAGATTGTCTTTTCTCCATTGTATATTCTTGCCTCCTTTGTCAAAGATAAGGTGTCCATAGATGCATGGATTTATCTCTGGGCTTTCTATTTTGTTCCATTGATCTATATTTCTGTCTTTGTGCCAGTACCATACTGTCTTAATGACTGTGGATTGTAGTATAGCCTAAAGTCCGGTAGGTTGATTCCTCCAGTTCCATTCTTCTTTCTCAAGATTGCTTTGGCTATACGAGGTTTTTTGTATTTCCATACAAATTGTGAAATTATTTGTTCTAATTCTCTGAAAAAGACCTCTGGTAGCTTGATAGGAATTGCACTGAATCTATAGATTTCTCTGGGTAGTATACTCATTTTCACTATATTGATTCTTCCAATCCACGAACATGGCACATTTCTCCATCTGTTTGTGTCCTCTTTGATTTCCTTCATCAGTGTTTTATAGTTTTCTATATACAAGTCTTTTGTTTCTTTAGGTAGAAATACTCCTAAGTATTTTATTCTTTTTGTTTTGATGGTGAATGGAATTGCTTCCTTAATTTCTCATTCTGTTTTCTCATTGTTAGTGTATAGGAATGCCAGGGATTTCTGTGTGTTGATTTTGTATCCTGAAATTTTACTATATTCATTGATCAACTCTAGTAATTTTCTGGTAGAGTCTTTAGGGTTTTCTATGTAGAGGATCATGTCATCTGCAAACAGAGAGTTTTACTTCTTCTTTTCCAATCTGGATCCCTTTAATTTCTTTATCTGCTCTGATTGCTGTGGTCAAGACTTCCAAAACTATGTTGAATAGTAGTGGTGAGAGTGGGCACCCTTGTCTTGCTCCTGACTTCAGGGGAAATGCTTTCAGTTTTTCACCATTGAGGATAATGTTTGCTGTGGGTTT
>ML660247.1:6174619-6227284 GCA_007570785.1 Antilocapra americana
TTTATTTTTCTAGCATGGAGCTGCAGGAGTTGCTTGTATATTTTTGAGATTAATTGTTTGTCTGTTGCTTCATTGGCTATTATTTTCTCCCATTCTGAAGGCTGTCTTTTCACCTTGCTTATAGTTTCCTTTGTTGTGCAGAAGCTTTGAATTTTAATTAGGTCCCATTTGTTTATTTGTGCTTTTATTTCCGATATTCTGGGAGGTGGGCCATAGAGGATCCCGCTTTGGTTTATGTCGGAGAGTGTTTTGCCTATGTTATCCTCTAGGAGTTTTATAGTTTCTGGTCTTATGCTTAGATCTTTGATCCATTTTGAGTTTATTTTTGTGTATGGTGTTAGAAAGTGTTCTAGTTTCATTCTTTTACAAGTGGCTGTCCAATTTTCCCAGCACCACTTGTTAAAGAGATTGTCTTTTCTCCATTGTATATTCTTGCCTCCTTTGTCAAAGATAAGGTGTCCATAGATGCATGGATTTATCTCTGGGCTTTCTATTTTGTTCCATTGATCTATATTTCTGTCTTTGTGCCAGTACCATACTGTCTTAATGACTGTGGATTGTAGTATAGCCTAAAGTCCGGTAGGTTGATTCCTCCAGTTCCATTCTTCTTTCTCAAGATTGCTTTGGCTATACGAGGTTTTTTGTATTTCCATACAAATTGTGAAATTATTTGTTCTAATTCTCTGAAAAAGACCTCTGGTAGCTTGATAGGAATTGCACTGAATCTATAGATTTCTCTGGGTAGTATACTCATTTTCACTATATTGATTCTTCCAATCCACGAACATGGCACATTTCTCCATCTGTTTGTGTCCTCTTTGATTTCCTTCATCAGTGTTTTATAGTTTTCTATATACAAGTCTTTTGTTTCTTTAGGTAGAAATACTCCTAAGTATTTTATTCTTTTTGTTTTGATGGTGAATGGAATTGCTTCCTTAATTTCTCATTCTGTTTTCTCATTGTTAGTGTATAGGAATGCCAGGGATTTCTGTGTGTTGATTTTGTATCCTGAAATTTTACTATATTCATTGATCAACTCTAGTAATTTTCTGGTAGAGTCTTTAGGGTTTTCTATGTAGAGGATCATGTCATCTGCAAACAGAGAGTTTTACTTCTTCTTTTCCAATCTGGATCCCTTTAATTTCTTTATCTGCTCTGATTGCTGTGGTCAAGACTTCCAAAACTATGTTGAATAGTAGTGGTGAGAGTGGGCACCCTTGTCTTGCTCCTGACTTCAGGGGAAATGCTTTCAGTTTTTCACCATTGAGGATAATGTTTGCTGTGGGTTTGTCATATATAGCTTTTATTATGTTGAGGTATGTTCCTTCTATTCCTGCTTTTTGGAGGGTTTTTATCATAAATGGATGTTGAATTTTGTCAAAGGCTTTCTCTGCATCTATTGAGATAATCATGTGGTTTTTATTTTTCAATTTGTTAATGTGGTGTATTACATTGATTGATTTGCGAATATTGAAGAATCCTTACATCCCTGGGATAAAGCCTACTTGATCATGATGTATGATCTTTTTAATGTGTTGTAGGATTCTATTTGCTAGAATTTTGTTAAGGATTTTTGCATCTATGTTCATCAGTGATATTTGCCTGTAGTTTTCTTTTTATGTGGCATCTTTGTTGGGTTTTGGAATTAATGTGATGGTGGCCTCGTAGAATGAATTTGGAAGTTTACCTTCCTCTGCAATTTTCTGCAAGGGTTTGAGTAGAATAGGTGTTAGCTCTTCTCTAAATTTTTGGTAGAATTCAGCTGTGAAGCCATCTGGTCCTGGGCTTTTGTTTTTTGGAAGATTTCTGATTACGGTTTCAATTTCCATGCTTGTGATGGGTCTATTAATATTATCTATCTCTTCCTGGTTTAGTCTTGGAAAGTTGTACTTTTCTAGGAACTTGTCCATTTCATCCAGGTTGTCCAGTTTATTTGCATATAGCTGCTGATAATAGTCTCTTATGATCCTTTGTATTTCTGTGTTTTCTGTTGTGATCTCTCCGTTTTCATTTCTAATTCTGTTGATTTGGTTCTTCTCCCTTTGTTTCTTGATGAGTCTGGCTAATGGTTTGTCAATTTTATTTATCTTCTCAAAGAACCAGCTTTTGGCTTTGTTAATTTTTGTTATGGTCTCTTTTGTTTCCTTTGCATGTATTTCTGCCCTGATCTTTAAGATTTCTTTCCTTCTACTAGCTCTGGGCTTTTGCATTTCCTCCTTTTCTAGTTGCTTTAGGTGTAAAGTAAGGTTATTTATTTGACTTTTTTCTTGTTTCCTGAGGTGAGCTTGTATTGCTATGAACTTTCCTCTAAGCACTGCTTTTACTGTCTCCCATAGGTTTTGGGTTGTTGTGTTTTCATTTTCATTCATTTCTATGCATAATTTGATTTCTTTTTTGATTTCTTCTGTGATTTGTTGGTTATTCAGCAGTGTGTTGTTGAGCCTCCATATGTTGGAATGTTTGAATAGTTTTCTCCTGTAATTGATATCTAATCTCACTGCATTGTGGTCAGAAAAGATTCTTGGAATGATTTCAATATTTTTGAATTTACCAAGGCTAGATTTATGGCCCAGGATGTGATCTATTCTGGAGAAAGTCCCGTGTGCGCTTGAGAAAAAGGTGAAATTCATTGTTTTGGGGTGGAATGTCCTATAGATATCAATTAGGTCTAACTGGTCTATTGTATCATTTAAACTTTGAGTTTCCTTGTTAATTTTCTGTTTAGTTGATCTATCCATTGGTGTGAGTGGTGTATTAAAGTCTCCCACTATTATTGTGTTGTTGTTAATTTCCCCTTTCATACTTGTTAGCATTTGCCTTACATATTGTGGAGCTCCTATGTTGGGCGCATAAATATTTATAATTGTTATTTCTTCTTCTTGGATTGATCCTTTGATCATTATGTAGTGTCCATCTTTATCTCTTTTCACAGCCTTTATTTTAAAGTCTACTTTATCTGATATGAGTATTGCCACTCCTGCTTTCTTTTGGTCTTTATTTGCATGGAATATCTTTTTCCAGCCTTTAACTTTCAGTCTATATGTGTCCCTAGGTTTGAGGTGGGTCTCTTGTAGACAACATATATAGGGGTCTTGTTTCTGTATCCAATCGGCTAATCTTTGTCTTTTGGTTGGGGCATTCAACCCGTTTACATTTAAGGTAATTATTGATAAGTATGGTCCCATTGCCATTTACTTTATTGTTTTGGGTTCGAGATTATATACCCCATCCGTGTTTCCTACCTAGGAAAGATCCTTTAGCATTCGTTGGAGGGCTGGTTTGGTGTTGCTGAATGCTTTCAGCTTTTGCTTGTCTGAAAAGCTTTTGATTTCTCCTTCAAATTTGAATGAGATCTTTGCTGGGTTCAGTAATTGGGGTTGTAGATTATTTTCTTTCATGACTTTAAGTATGTTCTGCCATTCCCTTCTGGCCTGAAGCGTTTCTATTGAGAGATCAGCTGTTATCCTTATGGGATTCCCCTTGTGTGTTATTTGTTGTTTTTCCCTTGCTGCTTTTAATATTTGCTCTTTGAGTTTGATATTTGTTAATTTGATTAATATGTGTCTTAGGGTGTTCCGCTTGGGGTTCATCCTATTTGGGACTCTCTGGGTTTCTTGGCTTGAATGGTTATTTGCTTTCCCAATTTAGGGAAGTTTTCAACTATTATCTCCTCAAGAATTTTCTGATGGTCTTTCTTTTTGTCTTCTTCTTCTGGGACTCCTATGATTCAAATATTGGTGCGTTTAACATTGTCCCAGAGGTCTCTGAGATTGTCCTCATTTCTTTTAATTCTTTTTTCATTTTCCCTTTCTGTTTCATTTATTTCTGCCATTCTGTCTTCTACCTCACTTATCCTGTCTTCTTTCTCTGTTATTCTACTGTTAGTTCCCTCCAGAGTGTTTTTGATCTCATTTATTGCATTATTCATTGTATTTTGACTCTTTTTCATTTCTTCTAAGTCCTTGTTAAAGCTTACCTGCATCTTCTCAATCCTTGTCTGTAGGTTATTGAACTGCAACTCCAATTTATTTTCCAGATTTTGGATCATTTTCACTATCATTATTCAGAATTCTTTATGAGGTAGACATCCTATCTCCTCGTCTTTTGTTTGGTCTGGAGGATATTTATCCTGTTCCTTTACCTGCTGGGTATTTCTCTGCCTTTTCATCTTGTTTATCTTGCTGTGTTGTCCCTTTATTGTGGGGGTTCCTCACTATGGGAGGGGTTGGATATGTGGTTTGTCAAAGTTTCCTGGTTGGGAAAGCTTGTGTGGTGTTCTGATGGGTTGATCTGGGTTTCCACACTCTAAGGAGCAATGAAGTGTCCAGTAAAGAGTTTTGAGATGTTGGTGGGCTTGCTGTGACCTTGGGCAACCTGTGTATTGAAGCTCCAGGCTATGTTCCTGTGTTGCTGGAGAACTTGCTTGGTATATCTTACTCTGGAGCTTGTTGGTCCTTGGGGGTTACTTGGTTTCAGTTTAGATATGGAGGAGTTTGATGAGCTCCTATTGATTAATTAACTCCTGGATCCAGGAGTTCTCTGGAATTCTCAGGATCTGGGCTTAGTCTCCTGTCTTCCATTAGCCTCAGGACTCCTTCATCTATGAAGTAGTGATGGTAGAACATCTAGTTTAATGATGAGAAGTTTCTCCACAGTGAGGGACCCCCAGACAGGTACACAGAGTTACATGGCATGGACCAGAAGGAGAAGAGAAGAATCAGATGGTGAGAGAGTGAAGTGGCCAGTGATTACTTCCCTGTGTGCTCTCCACAGCCTGGATCCCTCGGAGATGTTCACAGGGTTATACCCAGAGGAAAAGAGGGAGGAAGGAGACAGAAGTGACCAGAGAGAGAAAAGAGGGAATCAGATGGACAGAGACAGGTCCAGACAGTGGTCAGTTATCTCAGTGTTCTTCAACACTCGTAACACTCAAACAGATTCCCAGAGTTGGGTAGAGAAGATAAAGGGGAGGGGGATGAAAGAGGTAACTTGGTGGGAAAGAAAAGAAAGAAAAAAAAAAAAAGGAGAATCAATAATGGGGAGAGAGCAGTCAAGCCAGTGATCTCACTCCCAAGTAACCATGGGTATTGAAGCTTGGATTCTTAAAGATACAAAGTTGATACCAAATACTAATAAGCAAAGAGTAAAAATCTAGAGTAAAGATTGGATTCTCAAAAGTACTTTTATAAAAAAAAAAAAAAGAAAGAAAAATAAAGAATAAAATAAGACATAATACGACAACAACAAAAAATTCAATTAAATATAAAAAAGGGAAAAAGAGGAGATATAAAAGGAAAGAAAGGAAACAAAATGTAAAATAAAATAAGGGAGAGAGAGGTGATTAAAGAAAAGAAAAATAAAAATGAAGAAAAAAATAATGGGATTATAGGGGACTTAAAAATTCTAAAAATAAAAATAAAAAATAAAAATAAAAAAATAGTATGCAAAAAGTTTTAAAAAATTTAAAAGATGGTCCTTGTAAAATTATATTTAGGGCTTTCTCTGGTACTGCTGCATACAGTGAGGGGTCAGTTCATTTTCAGATAGTTCCTTGGTCCGGCTTGTATTTCTCACCGCCTATAGACTCCTTTCTATGCAGTCTGTGTGAACTGCAAGGAATTAATCTATTGCTCCCGTCAGTTCCAAAGCCGTTCTCTCTGCTTATTTTAGTGTCTTCTGTTTGCTGGTCTCTTCAGTGTCTATTCAGCACTCTGGGGTTTGTCCCCGCTCCTGGCGAGTGCGGCTTCTCCCCTCCCCCGGCCCAGCCGCTCGGTTTTCTCGGCGTGCAGCTGGGCGCGCCTTCTCAGGTGTGTGGAGCACCGATCTCTGGCGGCGACTGTCCAGAATCCCCAGAGGTCTTGGCTAGCACCCAGTTCTGCCGCGGTTTGGGAGCAGAAGCCTCGCAGGGCCTCTCTCCGCGGGGGCTGGGCCGGTCCGCAGCCCGCAGCCGCCCAACTCCGCCCAGCCGGCTAGCGCAGCAGACCGAGTCCTCGCTGCCCTTTGTTCTGTGCGCGAGCCTGGCGGGGGCTCTTCGTCGGGAAAGCTGCCCGGCGGCCTATCTCCGGTTAGCACCCTCGGTTAGGTGCCCCAGCGTTCAGTCCCAGTCCTCTCCCTAAGCGCGCGGCCCGCCCCTCCCTGAGCAGTCTGCACAGGCTAGTGGGGGATGGGGCACCCGGGCCGCCGCTCCGCTGGGAGTCACAGCTATAGACGCAATCTGGGGGGCTTAAGTATTCATCTATTTTTACTCCCATTTATGCTGCCCTCCGAGATCCGCCATAGATCCGCTGGGGAGAATGTTTCCTGGTGTTCGGAAACCTCTCTCTTTTTTGAGACTCCCCTGCCACAAGGGATCCCCGTCCCTAACTCTTTGCATCTCTTTTTACCATTTTTTTTTTGTCCTACCTTCTTTCGTCGGCAATGGGCTGCCTTTCCAGATGCCTGATGTCCTCTGCCAGCATTCAGATGTTGTTTTATGGAGTTTGCTCGGTTTTTAAATGTTCTTTTGGTGTATTTATTGGGGAGAGAGTGGACTCCCCGTCTTATCCCTCTGTCATCTTAGTTCCCTCTGTCTCCAGTCATGTTTTCTGACCATTTCTGCTCAGCTCTTTCACTCTCTGAGGCCTGGTATTGGGTCCTGTCTTCATCTTGATTCCAGAGACAGGCCTCCAACAGATAACTGCTGTTCCGGTAAGAGAACTTTTCTCTTTTCATGGCTCAAGTTCCCCCATTTTATGGCTTCTGGTCCTTTTGGGAGACCCGTGTCATGTGATAATATAAGTAGATCTCCAGAGAAAATGGTGTCAATTCAGCACTCTGTAGCAATGTTACGTTAAATCCGGCTTGGGAGACATCTGAGATTTCTCTGCCTGGTTAAGGAGGTGCAGGGTTTGCTGTTCTTGGGATGTACAGATACCTAAATGCCCCCAGAGTTCAAATACCTCCTACAGCCAGGGTGAAGAAAGGGACAACTCAAAAAATTGGTCCTGAAAGCAAACCTTTTACCCCTTAGTCTGAAAGCCAGTCCCAAGCCTCCTACCATCTCCCTATCCTGCTTTAGACATCATGGGGAAAAGTCTAATACTTGAGCTAGAAAAGATCTCAGATCTCACTACTCCCCCGGGTAGTAAAACAGTCAGTCTTAACTATCCGGTAGGGTATGACCAGAAGGGGAACTGTTTTTCTGGAATTCTGTGCAGTGTGTGAAGAATAAGGAGCAAGGAATCCCTTTCTGGAATTTTTGCTAAGATGAAACCACTAAACCTTGTACACAGTATCACCATGTAATATATAGCTCATATTAGTAAAATGCAGCACAAAGCACTTACACTTATTTGATTAAAAGAAAAAAAATTGTGAAGATGGTGACATGGAGGCTGTTAATCCATTTTAAAGATAAAAAATTGAGGTTGAGGTGATTGCCTTTCTTGAAGCCATGTAGCTAAAAGGTGGAAGGGGCCACCTAGGATTCCTGATTCCAAATTCAGTGGCCTTTCTGTTAAATCTCTGCCTTACCACCTGAGCCATCAGACTCTTTGTACTTCTACAAACTCTTTCCTAGTCAAGAGAGAATTCCTTAAACCTGAGACCATCTAGTTCCAGATTTGACCAAAGATGAAAGTCCCCTGAAGCCTGAACATGGGTTTTGGGTGGGTGTGATTCTCTTTGAACAAAGACTTAAGACCGCATTATTTAATTTTTTGTGAGTTTACATTTTCTTTCTTCTTATTTTTTTTTAATTAAAAGAGATAGAGTGTGTGTGTTAAGTCGCATCAGTGGTGTCTGACTCTGCAACCTTATGCACTATAGCCCACCAGTATCCTCTGTCCATGGGATTTTCCAGGCAAGAATACTGGAGTGGTTTGCTATGCCCTCCTCCAGGGGATCTTCCTGACCCAGGGATCGAATCTACATCTGTTACATCTCCTGCATTGGCAGGTGGGTTTGTTACCACTAGTGCCACCTGGGAAGCCCTCAAAAGAGATCAACCAACTATAATATATTGTTTATTCTAATAGAGTTCAAATTCTCTACAGAGTAGGGGTGTGTTTTAATTTCACGTAAAAATTTGGATATGGTGAGTACTGAGAGCCATTTTGTTGATTGTATTTTAAGTTGAATGACAGGAAAAACTTGGTTAAGGAAACATTGTACAAAAGTTGAGGGACCATCCCCTCCTGCTCCCTTAGACACTTCCTCGGGATGATTTACTTAAATTTATTTACCTTGATATTATTGATAGCACTGGAGAAAATGCTCTTAGATTCTTATAAGAGCATTCACATGCTGATTTTGAAATCCACATTGAGCTCAGAAGTGGAGTCCATGTCTAGCCCTTACTTGTCCAGTCACTGAAGCTCAGAGTTCATATCACTTGTCCACATGACTCTGAAGTGCTGGAGTCAAAACTGCCCAGGGTCACAGTGCATCTCCTTTACTCCTCAGCCTCCAGTACAAAGCCTTCTACAAGGGCTGCAGATTGTCACTCTGCATTTATCTGGCAGATGTGGTGAAAAGGCTGGAGGGAGAGAGGAGGAAAGTTTATTAGACATGATTCCCCAGAGAAACAGAACCAATTGGAGATGGGTCTACTTCTATCATCTATAATCTATCTACATCTATCCACCATCTATCTGTCTTCTATGGTTATCATCCATAACTATCTATCTACCTATCACCTATCTATCTGTCTCCTGAGACTGATTGATTTTCAGGATTTGGTTCACAAAGATGGACAGGTTGGAAGTTCAGGGAAGAGTTGATGCTACTCTTGACTCTGAAATCTGCAGGCAGGACACTCAGACAGGGTTCCTATGTTGCAGTCTTGAAGCAGAACGGCTGCTTCTTCTGGAATCCTGAGTCTTTGTTTTTAAGGCCTTCACCCAATTGAATTACCTGTTTTACGGAGGGCAATTTGATTAGAATGTTAGCCTCTAGACTAGAGTTTGACCAAGCAACTGGACCATAGCCTAGCCTAGTTGTTACATAATATAACTATTTGCAGGGAAATTCCCAAAGTGATTGGTGAAGGACCTCAACTGTGCTTCTTTCATCCAGCTAAGTTTTTCTCCCTGTTGGCAGAGAAGAAAATGGAAAGAACAAACTAATGGGGAATGGGAGGCCAAACTGGATGAAAGTTGTTCACAGATGATCTCCAGCTCTTTTCTTCTCTCCTCCTTCAATTTGAAGCTCAATCGCTAGAGAAATGTATCTGTCATTAACTGTTGGGAGCTGCCTACTCATACTCTGCCCAAATTGCAGTTGAAGGCTTTGCTTACACTGGAGAAATAAAATTAGAGTAGATGACACACATGAGCAGCGTTCCCGATGGGCCCATAGTTCTGTCAATGATACCCTGTGTGTTCAGCACCAAGTTATGCTCCAAGGTTCGGAAGCACCAACTAGCCCATGATGAAAGTGACTTGATGCCTCATCAGTGATAGCAGAGGCATGTGATAAGGTGCCTGGAAGAAAAGATACAGCTCATTTTCTAGAATTAGGAGGATGACTGAGGACTGCCAGTCTGGTGAAACACAGTATATAGCACATCAAATTAGATTAGCTTTTTTATTCTTTTAAAATTAGCATCAGTGAGTTTTCAGAGAGCAAAGAACAAATGTTAAACTCACTTTCATCATTTTAATTTATATTTCTGACTTTATTTAATTCAATAAAAGCAAGGATACCCACTGCTTGGTTCACAATCCTGCCCCTTTTTAATCTCCGTTCTCTCCCTATAGAATCTTATTTAATCCCATTGTTTAAATATCACCTCAGTGCTGGTGACTCATCCATTTGTATCTCCAGGTCTGCCTTCTCCTGGGAGCACCAAACTCTTATTGAACTACCTATTAGACATTTCTACTGGGTCTATGGTTATAGTCATCTTAGACAAAATAATGCAAACAGAACTCTTTTTTTTAGCTTTATTGAGGTATAGTTGATCAATAAAAGTGTAAGATATTTAACATGTACAGTATGATGACTTCATATACATATACATTGTGAAAGGATTTGCTGTATCAAGATAATTAAGAGAAGGGAATCCTGTCACATACAACAGCAAGGTTGAATCTGGAGGGCATTATGCCAAGTGTAATGGTTCAGACAAAGAAAGACAAACACTACATGGTATTACTTATACGCAAAACCTAAAATAAAACATCAAACTCATAGAAACAGAATAGAATGGTGGTCACCAAGAACTGAGTAATGAGGGAAGTAGGGAGAAGTTGGTAAATAGGTATACACTTTCAGTTACAAGATGAATAAACTCTAAGGATCTAATGTATAACATTATGTTATAGTTGATAATGCTATATGATATTGACCTTTGAACAACATGCAGATTAGGAAGGCCAGTTCTTCTTGAAGCAAAATGTCTGCCTAAATTGTACAGTCCATCTTCCAAATCTGTGGTTCCACATCTGCAGATTCAACCAACCTTGAATCATGTAGGACTGTAGTATGTATGGACTTAAAAATTTTCATGTATAAGTGAGCCTGTGGAGTATGAACTTGGGTTGCTCAGAGGTCAAGTGTGATTGAAATATGCTAAGAGAGTATAATTTAAATACTCACACCAAAAACAGAAGTTAAATATTTGATGTGATTGATGGCTGAATGATATTCCATTTTATGTATACACCATATTTTTCTTCATCCATTCTTCTGTTGACAGACATTTTATTTGTTTCCATGCATTGGCTATCAAATAGAACTCTTTTCCTCTTCCCCATTACCTGTATCTCCTCTTTCAAGTTGTGTTACTGAGTCCAAGCTCATACTGCTTGCCTCATGACAGACCAATACATTGAGAGAGATGAGCTATTGAGGCAAGGAATAGCCGCTTTATTCAGAAAGCCAGCAGACTGAGAAGATGGTGGACTAGTGTCCCAAAGACATCTTTCCAAAGTTAGAGTTCAGGCTTCTTTTATACTAAAAGAAGAGGACGTGTGGCTGGTTGTTGTAAACTTCTTAGAGAAGGAATCCTTTGTTCTTGCAACTGTAGGTCTGGACACAATGTTCCTATAAACTTCCAACAAGACAATTGTTATCTTCTGTTCTGCAACTTTTATCTTACATAAATGGAAAAGTGTTACACTTTGAAATGTCCGAGCCTTGAGAATGGGCTATTATGTATATTTCAGGCTATAGCAACTTTCTTTTACAAAGGTGCAGAGCCAGCATGACTAAGCACAGGCAACAAAGCACAAGGGTTAGAGCTGAAGAAGCAGAACTAATATGCAGTCAGGTTTGTTCTTTGTTATAGTTGTATTGTGGGAGAAGGTCAAGGCAAACACTTACCATTCTCCATTTATGTCTGAGCTGAATTCTGTTAAATGAGTAAGTACTCCTGAATTATTTTTGCATGCAAAAATATTCTGACATGCAATACTAGTCAGGTTGTATGCTTCTTAGACGTGCACTCTCAGTTAGTTGAATGCACAACTAGTTAGTTGCTAACTAACAACTAGTTAATTATTTGCCCCAATTTGGGGAAAAAATTGCATCATAAATTTTGTTAGAGTTGGTCTCATTTTTCTGTTGTTGCTACTTTTTACTTTTAGTGGTAATTTGCTATTGTTTTCACTTTTAAAATTTAGTTCATTGTGTATTTTGTTTAACTCCATGATGTATAGTGATGTTTATTTGTAACAATAGCATTATTTTTCCCCACTGGAAAATGTGGTTGGTAATGTCAGGAGATTATTAGCATTTTCCTTACTTAAGGTGGCTTTAAACATCTTAGAGTCTGCTCGGTCATCTTCTATGTCTCGGGGAATTGTCTTTGGCATGGACAACACCCTTTATGTTGGCATTAAAGTTTTCTTTGAGAATATCTTAACCTAAAGGTATAGGACTGGAGTCCTAGGCCGAATACAAGGTACAGTCTCATTTAAAATAATATTGAAGAACTTTCTTGATTAGCACTTTTAGTCTAATTTTATCCCAATTATGTGTTTAATGAAGTAAGAATGTCTATAACTGTTTAAAGTTATCCTCTTGGCTTTGTTCATACATTTTATTTATGTGAGCACACACATACAGAGTATGCAGCACATCTCAAGAGACTTGCTTGGAGGCTGACCCTTCTTTTTCTCCCCAGTCTATGAGAAATCTCATAATTACTCCTTCACTTTCTTCTCCAGAACTAGGCTCACTGTTTGTATTTCTTTAATATTGAGGAATTCAGATTCCTTTTCACATATTCACTGGCCATTTGATTTGTATCTCTTTTCTGGTGAAGCATGTCCATATTCTTTGTGCTTTTGTGACTTCTTTTTCTCATTTACAGGTAAGGACTTTTTTGTATTAATGTCAGAAACCCTTTGTTAATCATACATACCACACACATTTTGTTGTTGTTCAGTTGCTCAGTCATGTCCGACTCTTTGCAATCCTGTGAACTTGGTAGCATCCAAACATACCTGTCCTTCACTATATCCCTGAGTTTGCTCAAACTCATGTCCTTTGAATCAGTGATACCATCTGACCATCTCATCCTCTATCACCTCCTTTTCTTCCTGCCCACAATCTTTCCCAGCATCAGTGTCTTCCAATGAGTCAGTTCTTTGCATCATGTAGCCAAAGTATTGGAGCTTCAACTTCAGCATCAGTCCTTCCAATGAATATTCAGGGTTGATTTCCTATAGGATTGAATGGTTTGATCTCCTTGCAGTCCAAGGGACTCTCAAAAGTCTCTCCAGCACAATTTCTAAGCATTAATTCTTCAGTGCTCAGTCTTCTTTATGGTCCAACTCTCATATCCACACATGACTATTGGAAAAACCATACTTTGACTATGTGGACCTTTGTCAGCAAAGTGATGTCTCTGCTTTTTAATACACTGTCTAGGTTTGTCATAGCTTTTCTTCCAAGGAGCAAGTGTGTTTTAATTTTTTGGCTGCAGACACCATCTGCAGTGATTTCAGAGCCCAAGAAAATAAAATCTGTCACTGTTTCCATTCTTTTCCCATCTATTTGCCATGAAGTGATGGAACTGGATGCCATGATCTTAGTTTTTTGAATGTTGGGTTTCAAGTCAGCTTTTTTACTCTCCTCTTTCTCCTTCATCAAGTGGCTCTTTAGTTCCTCTTCACATTCTGCCATTAGAGTGGTATCATCTTTATATATGAGGTCCTTGATGTTTTTCCCTGCAATCTTGATTCCAGCTTATGATTCATCCAGCCTGGCATTTCACATGATGTACTCTGCACAGAAGTTAAATAAGCAAGGTGACAATATAACACACAGCCCTAATATATTTCTTTCCCTATTTGGAACCACTCCATTGTTCCATGTCCAATTCTAACTGTTGCTTCTTGACCTGCATACAGGTTTCTCAGCAGAGAGGTAAGGTGGTCTGATATTCCCATCTCTTTGAGAATTTCCCACAGTTTGTTGTTTTCCACACAGTAATTTACCATTTTATTTGAGGTAAAAACTTTTAAAATTTCTCTTATGAGAAAATTTCAAAAAGTATAAAACTAAAGAGAATAATTTGCAAATCCTAAATAGCCATCACTGGCTTCCACAATTATTAACAGATGACCAGTCTTGCTAAATCTTATCCCCATATCCACCCATTTCCAGCTCCCTGAGTTATTTTGAAGCAAATCTTAGACATCAGTCTATTTTACTAGTGGCATTTGAACATATACCTCTAAAAGATACAGCTTTTTTTTTTCATATACATAATTACTCTATCACTATCTCACCTACAACCTAACAATATTGTGAAATATTCATGTTTAGGTGTTCCAGATGGCCTCATAATTTTTTACAGTTTCAATTGAATTAGGAGTAGGATCATACCCTCATTACTACTGATTTTATGCCTTTAATTCTCTTTTACTCTGTAGATCTCTCTCTCACAGTTATTTAAGGAAGAAACCAGGTGGTTTGTTCTACAGAATTTTTCATTGTCTGGATTTTTATGGTTGTGCCCTCAAAGTATTCTTTATTTATTGTTCTAGATGTATATCCTCTACACTCGCAGTCAGATCTAATGATTTGAGGGTATCCAGGTTATGGCTGAGTGTCTGTGCAAGGCTCAGTCACAGATCTTGTTGGTGTTTCTGTCATGAGGCCCCTTGTGTCTGGCGGTACTTTCTGTAATCACAGTAGCTGCACCACGGCAAATGGTGGCCTCAGTCTTTTATTGCTTTAGGTTGTAAAATGCTGATACTTTAATCTCTCATGCTTTTTATGTATTAGCGAGAGTGCTACTGGAAAGAGGAACTTCCTCTTATTAGTTACTTATTTACTCGGTGGTATAGTTTATAAGAAAGGCAAGAAAGGTGTTTGATTCTTTTTACTTGCGTGTTTCCAAAATGAGGTAGCTCCCTACCATTCTCATAAGGCAGTCAATAAGTATTTTTTAAAACTTGATATCAATATGAACTCATGAATTTAAGCATATTTGAAGGGCTTGAATGCATTGTTATTATTATTTTTTTTGGACACAAACATAAAAGTTGAGGATAATCATCCAATCTACAAACTACGGTTGTTTATACCATTTGTTATACATGTCTGCATGGTGCTTTTTGAGAATTTCTTGAAATAACAGTTATAATTCTTATATTTCATCATTTAAAATTGTGCAGGGAGGGGGCACTGATTTTTTTAAAATGAAAAATGAAAAAGCTCCATATATCAGGTTATAAAATCAACTTCTTTCTTTTTATAAATCTATTTTGATGATATGACATACATTTTAAAGCTTGTATTCATTTGACTCCTAAACTAAATAATATATAATTTTGCATTAAACAATTTTTTTACACTGAAAAATCATGCTTTAAAGATGCATCCCTATACTTTTCCCCATTTTTTTAGGATTTTTTAAATTGAATCTTTTATTCTATTTCACATTGTATAATAATGCCATGAGGTTTTATAATTCCATATTTTTATAAATATAATAGAAGTAAATGTATAAAGAGAAGTATGTGGAAGGATGAAAGAACAGCAATAGCTCAAGCACCCATAAGCCCACCTTTAACATAAAGAACTAGAACTTTGTTAGTGCCTGGGGAGACTCCTGGTACCTTTCCCTGGCCATTCCCTTTACTCCACCCATCCCCAATTTTGTGTCAATTATTCCTTTATATTTTAGTTCCCTCGGAATATAATCAGGAACAACATACTGTTTGTTTTGAGTACCTCTCTGGCCAGCACAAAACAAGTTATGCAAGGAAAAGGCAGCATTTCTATTTCAGAAGATGGGAGATACAACATGATAATATACATAGCTACTGATTGCAGTCTGGACTCGCTGACTAGGGGTTTGCAGGACCCTCTCCTGGGAAAGTCAGCAGGCAGGGTCTTGAAAGCCCTGGGAATCAGAGAACATTGGTCTGGGGATCTGGAAGAGCAGGCACATGCGTCTCACACTGGCATCTGCTGGGAATACAGCCACGGGGGAGTGGATGGCTCTGCGCTCTTCAGTGGGGTCAGAGAAGGATGTTTTCAGTAATTCCGTGGGCACGGGGCACTGAGCAGGTATTTTGGATGAGTAAATGAGAGGTGACGATCTAAGCCAGGTTCTCTGTCTTAGGGTTACAAAGCAATGTGACAGCAGAGATTTTACTAATGACAGCCTCACCTTGCCTAACTCTTGAGTTGTGCGCCGCTAAGTGGGACTCTGTCCTTCACCACTCTCTGCAGTTCCCTGAGCTCCTCTCACCTGGAATCTTCTTCTTGCATCCTGGGTGTCCCTCATTCTTGGTTTACTCTGTGTGGAGCACACTGTCTATCAGCATCTTGAGGGGGAACAGTTTTTGAGATGTTGCATTCCTGAAATTCTTTATTCTCTGATCATATTGATAGTTTAACTTTGAGTGGATTTCAGGTTGGAAATAACTTTCCACATAATTTTGTCTTTCTTCTCCTGGAGTTCCCTTTGAGAAGTCTTAAGACACTCTGCTTCCTGACTCTCTGGACTGCTCTCTGTGCACACTCTGAGCCCATGTGGTAGGGGTCAATTTTCATCTATTATTATGCATGCTTGGTGGTCTCTTCATTCAAACAACTCGTGTCCTTCCATTCTGGGAAACTTCTTGACTTATTAATGATTTCCTTCTCCTTTACTTTTTTTAAACTCGTATCATTGGGATGTTGGATCTGCTGGCTCATCCTTCTAACATCTTCTATTTTCTACCTCTAGTTCTCTCTGCTCTACTTCCTTGGAAATCTCCTGAACTTTATCTCCAACTCTTTTGCTGAGTTTTTCATACTTACTGTAATGTTTTATTTTTCAAGAATGTGGTTTTTAAAATTAATTTATTTTTTATTGATGGATAATCGATTTGCAGAATTTTGTTGTTTTCTGTCAAACCTCAACATGAGTCAGGCATAGGTATACATATATCCCCTCCCTTTTGAACCTCCCTCCCTCAGGAGTTTCCTGAGCCATACAGCAAATTCCCATTGGCTATCTATTTTACGTACGGTAATGTAAGTTTTCATGTTACTCTTTCCATACATCTCATCCTCTCCTCCCCTTTCCCCATGTCCCTAAGTCTATTCTTTATATCTATGTCTGTTTCTCTATTTCTGCCCTGTAAATAAATTCTTCAGTACTATTTTTCTAGCTTCCATATATATGTGTTAGAATACGATATTTATCTTTCTCTTTCTGACTTACTTCACTCTATATAATAGGTTCTAGGTTCATCCAGCTCATTAGAACTAACTCAAATGTGTTCTTTTATATGGCTGAGTAATAGTCTATTGTGTATATGTACCACAACTTCTTTATCCATTTGTCTGTCGATAGACATTTATGTTGCATCCATGTTCTAGCTGTTGTAAATAGTGCTGCAGTGAACAATGGGATACATGTGTCTTTTTCCTTTGGTTTCCTCAGGGTACATGTCTGGGAGTGGGATTGCTGGCTCATATGGTGGGTTTATTCCTAGTTATTTAAGGAATCTCCATACCGTCTTCCATAGTGGCTGTATCAATTTGCATTCCCACCAAGAGTACAAGAGCATTCCCTTTCCTCCACACCCTCTCCAGCATTTACTGTTTGCAGACTTTTTGACGATGGCCATTCTGACCTGTATGAGGTGGTACCTCCTTGTAGTTTTGATCTGCATTTCTCTAATAATGAGTGATGTTGTGTATCTTTTCATGTGTTTGTTAGCCATCTGTATGTCTTCTTTGGAAAAATGTCTATTTAGGTCTTTTTCTCACTTTTTGATTGGGTTGTTTGATTTTCTGGTACTGAGTTATATGAGTTGCTTATATATTTTAGAAATTAATCCTTTGTCAGTTGTCTCATTTGCTATTATTTTCTCCCATTCTGAGGGTTGTCTTTTCACCTTGTTTATAGTTTCCTTTGCCGCACAAAAGATTTCAAGTTTAATCAGGTCCCACTTGTTTACATTTGTTTTTATTTCTGTTTCTCTAGGAGGTGCATCATAGAGGATCTTGCTTTGATTTATATCATCAAGTGTTCTGCCTATTTTCCTCTAAGAGTTTTATAGTTTCTGATCTTACATTCAGGTCTTTAATCCATTTTGAGTTTATCTTTGTGTATAGCATTAGGAAGTGTTCTAATTTCATCCTTTTACCTGTAGCTGTCCAGTTTTCCCAGCACCATTTATTGAAGAGGTTATCTTTGCCCCATTGTATATTCTTGCCTACTTTGTCAAAAATAAGGTACCCATAGGTGCATGGGTTTATTTCTGGGCTTTCTATCTTGTTCCATTGGTCTATATTTCTGTTTTTGTGCCAGTATCATACTGTCTTGATGACTGTAGCTTTGTAGTATAGTCTGAAGTCAGGAAGGTTGATTCCTCCAGCTCCATTCTTCTTTCTCAAGACTGCTTTGGCTATTAGGCGTCTTTTGTGTTTCCATATGAATTGTGATATTTTTTGTTCTAGTTCTGTGAAAAATGGCATTGGTAACTTGATAGGGATCACATTAAATCTGTTGATTGCATTTGGTAATATAGTCATTTTCACAATATTGACTCTTCTGACCCAGGAACATGGAGAATCTCTCCATCTATTTATGTCATCTTTGATTTCTTTCATTAGCATCTTAAAATTTCCTGTGTACAGTTCTTTTGTCTCCTTAGGTAAGTTTATTCCTAGATACTTAATTCTTTTTGTTGCAGTGGTGAATGGGATTGATCCCTTAATTTTTCTTCCTGATTTTTCATTGTTAGTATAAGAAATGCAAATGATTTCTGTGTATTGATTTTGTATCCTGAAACCTTCTGAATTCACTGATTAGCTCTAGTAGTTTTCTGATACTATCTCTAGGGTTTTTTATGTACAGTATCGTGTCATATGCAGACAGTGAGAACTTTACTTCTTCTTTACTGATCTGGATTCCTTTATTTCTTTTACTTCTCTGATTGCTATAGCTAGGAATTCCAGAACTATGTTGAATAATAGACAAATAACCCAGATTCCTGATCTTGGGGAATGCTTTCAGTTTTTCACCATTGAGAATAATGTTTTCTGTAGGCTTATCACATATGGCCTTTACTATGTTGAGGTAGGTTCCTTCTATGCCCATTTTTTGAGGAGTTTTAATCATAAATGGGAGCTGAATTTTTTCAAAGGCTTTTTCTGCATCTGTTGAGATTGGCATATGGTCTTTATTTTTCAATTTTTTAATATGGTATATCACATTGATTGATTTGCATATATTGAAGAATCCCAATATATGGGATAAACTCAACTTGATCATGGTGTATGAGCTTTTTGATGTGTTGCTGAATTCTGTTTGCTAAAATTTTGTTGAGGATTTTTGCATCTATGTTCATCAATGTTCATCAGTGATATCGGCCTGTAGTTCTCTTCTTTTGTGTTGTCTTTGTCTGGTTTTGGTATCATGATGGTGGCTTCATAGAATGATTTTGGAAGTGTTCCTTCCTCTGAAATTTTTTGAAAGAGTTTTAGAAGGATAGGCATTAGCTCTTCTCTAAATATTTGATAGAATTCTGCGGTTGAAATCACCTGGTCCTGGGCTTTTGTTTTGGGGGAGATTTTTGATCACAGCTTCAATTTCAGTGCTTGTAATTGGGTTGTTCATAATTTCTGTTTCTTCCTGGTTCAGTCTTGGAAGATTGAACTTTTCTAAGAACCTGTCCAGTTCTTCCAGATTTTCCATTTTATTACCATATAGTTGTTCCTAATAGGCTTCCCTGATAGCTCAGTTGGTAAAGAAATCTGCCTACACTGCAGGAGACCCTGGTTCAATTCCTGGATCAGGAAAATCTATTGGAGAAGGGATAGGCTACCCACTCCGGTATTCTTGGGCTTACCTTGTGGCTCAGATGGTAAATAATCCACCTGCAATGCGGGAGACCTGGGTTTGATTCCTGGGTAAGGAAAGTCCCCTGGAGAAGGGAAAGACTACCTACTCCAGTATTCTGACTTGGAGAATTCCATGGACTGTATAGTCCATGGGTTGCAAAGAGTCAGACATGACTGAGCAACTTTCACTCACTCTCTCACCCTGTTCATAATAGTTTCTTGTAATCCTTTACATTTCTGCATTGTTTGTTGTAACCTCTCCTTTTTCATTTCTAATTTTTTCGATTTGATTCTACTCTCTTTTTTTCATGATGAGTCAGGATAAAGGTTGGTCAATTTTGTTTATCTTTTCAAAGAACCAGCTTTTAGTTTTATTAACATTTACTATTGTTTCTTTCATTTCATTTTCATTTATTTCTGCTTGGTTCTTCATGATTTCTTTCCTTCTACTAATTTTGGTGGGGGGCAGGGGGAAGGTTTGTTCTTCTTTTTCCAGTTGTTTTAGGTGTAAAGTTGGGTTGTCTAGTTGATGTTTTCTCATTTCTTTAGTTATGATTGTATTGCTATAAACTTCCCTCTTAGAACTGCTTTTGCTGCACCCCATAGGTTTTGAGTTGTCATGTTTTCATTGTCATTTGTTTCCATAAATTTTTTGATTTCCCTTTTGTTTTCTTGAGTAACCTGTTGGTTATTTAGAAATCTGTTACTTAATCTCCATGTGTTTGTGTTTCTTCCAGTTTTTTTTTCTCTTATAATTGATATCTAGTCTCTTAACATTGTGGTCAGAGAAGATGCTCGATATGATTTCAATTTTCATAAATTTAGTGAGGTTTGATTTCAGACCCAAGATGTGGTGTATTCCGGGGAATGTTCCATGTACATTTGTGAAGAAGGTGCACTCTTCTGCAGCTGAATGGAATGTCCTGAAGATATCAGTGAGATCCCTCTCATTTAACATATCATGTAAGACTTGTGTTTCCTTATCAATTTTCTGTTTTGATGATCTGTCTATTGGTGTGAGTGGGGTGTTAAAGTCTCCTACTATTAGTGCATTACTGTCAATTTCTCATTTTATGTCTTTGTCACTCTTTATGTGTTCCTCTTGGGTTGATTCCTTGATCATTATGTAGTGTCCTTCCTTATCTCTTGTAATCTTCTTTATTTTAAGGTCTGTTTTGTCTGATGTGAGGATTGCTTACTCCAGCTGTCTTTTGCTTCCTATTTGCATGGAATATATTTTCCCATCCTCTCACTTTCAGTCTATATGTGTCGTTAGGTCTGAAGTGGGTTTCTTGTAGATAGCATATATATGGCCCTTGTTTTTGTATCCATTCAGCCAGTCTGTGTCTTTTGTTTGGAGCATTTAATCCATTTACATTTAAAGTAATTATTGATATATATGTTCCTGTTGCTATTTTCTTGTTTGGGGTTTATTTTGTAGATCTTTTTTCTTCTCTTGTATTTCTTGACTATATAATTCCCTTTAACATTTATTGTAAAGCTGGTTTGATGGTACTGAATTCTCTTAACTTTTACTTGTCTGAAAAGTTTTTCATTTCTCCATCAATTTTGAATGAGAGGCCTGCTGGATATAGTAATCTTGGTTGTAAATATTTCCCTTTCAGTACTTTAAATATATCCCACCATTCCCTTCTGGCCTGCAGAGTTTCTGCTGAAAGATCAGCTTTTAAGCATACGGGGTTTCCCTTGTATGTTTCTTGTTGCTTTTCCCTTGCTTCTCTTTCTTTGTGTTTAGTCCTTGTTAGTGTGATTGTATGTGTCTTGGTGTGTTTCTCCTTGGGTTTCTCCTGTATGGGACTCTTTGTGCCTCTTGGACTTGATTAACTATTTCCTTTCCCATGTTGGGGAAATTTTCATCTATAATCTCTTCAAAATTTTTCTCATACCCTTTCTTTTTCTTTTCTTCTTCTGGGATCCTTATAATTCGGATGTTAGTGTGTTTGATATTGTCCCAGAGGTCTCTAAGACTAGCCTCAGTTCTTACCATTCTTTTTACTTTATTCTGCTCTTCAGAAGTCATTTCCACCATTTTATCTTCCAGCTCACTGATTCACACTTCTGCTTCAGATATTTTGCTATTAATTCCTTCTAGAATATTTTTAATTTCAGTAATTGTGTTGTCTCTGCACATTTATTCTTTGATTCTTCTAGTTCTTTGTTAATTGATTTTTGCATTTTCTCCATTTTGTTTTCAAGGTTTTTGATCATCTTTATTATCATTTTTCTGAATTCTTTTTCAGGTAGTTTGCCTATTTCCTCTTCATTTATTTGAATTTCTGCATTTCTAGTTTTTTCCCTTCCTTTGTGTAGTATTTCTCTGCATTTTCTTTTTTTTCCCTTTTCTTTTCTTTTTTAGTTTGTTGTGTTTTAGGTCTATTTTTCCCAGGGTTCAAGGTTGAATTCTTTCTTCCTTTTGCTTTCTGCCCTCCTAAGTTTGGTCTAGTGGTTTGTGTAAGCTGAATAGGGTGAGATTTGTGCTAAATTTTTGTTTGTTTGTTTGTTTTTCCTCTGATGGGAAGGCTGCGTGAGGTGGTAATCCTGTCTGCTGATGATTGGGTTTTTATTTTTGGTTTGTTTGTTGTTTAGATGAGGCATCCTGTACAGGGTACTGCTGGTGGTTGGTGTATTCAAGTGGTTTCCTTTGTGAGAATTCTCACTGGCTGATACTCCCTAGGGTTAGTTATCTGGTAGTCTAGGGTCCTGGAGTCAGGGCTCCTGCTTCAAAGGCTCAGGGCTTGATCTCTGATCAGGAACAAAGATTTCACAAGTGGTTTGTTATTGCATTAACTGAGATTAAAACAAATAACCAAAAATGAGAAACCAAAGATGAACCCTAGACAAATGGCAGTTACAAAATCAGGCAAATGATAATTAAAATAATGGACTATACACATAAACATGTACACCCATAAGCAAAGCCAAAACAGTCCAACAAAAATAAAGTATAGTAGATTGACTCAGCAAACAAAGGAAGTCAAAAATTATATTTACCAGTAAAGAGCAAAACTAACTAAAGCACAAACTGGGAAACAAAACTAAAACAAGGTGCCAAGTGGGAAATAAATCAATGAAGACAAAATTAACAAATATGTTGAGAAGAAAGAAAAGATATACAATGTTAAATAGAGATAGATGAAGATTTATATAAAGTTTAACTGAAAGGGGAAAAGAACAGTAGGAAAGATAAAAATGGAATAAATGTAGAAGAATATAATAGGTTTAAAAAATTAAAATTATAAAAAATAGAAAAAAAAAAAGGAAAACTCTACAGAACTGCAAAAGCCCAATGTAGAAGCAGAGGTTTATAAAAGTGTAACTGAATATACACATATGCATATACATCCATAAGCAAAATTAAGACATCCCAAGAAAAATAAAGTACGACAGATTGACCTGGTGAACAAAGGAAATGAAATAGTCTATCTACCAATTAAGAACAAAACTAACTAAAGCACAAACTGGAAAACAAAACTAAAGAAAGGTGACAACTGGGGAATAAAGCAATGAAAATAAAACTAACAAATATGTTGAGAGGAAAAGAAAGAAAGAATAGATATGCAAAGTTAAATAGATGTAGATAAAGATTTATATACATTAATAATTAACTGCAAAGGGAAAAGAACAGTAGAAAAGGCAACAAAGGAATAAATGTAGAAAAAATAATAATAAGTTAAAAAAACTAAATTTAAAAAAAGAGAGAGAAAAGAAAGGAAAATTCCACAGAACTGCAAAAGCCCAACATAGAGACAGAGGTTTATAACAGCAATTAAAAAAAATGTGACTGAGGAAAAGAACAGCAACTCAAAAGCTTAATTAGATTTCATAGTGCCGATAAAATTGACAGCTACAACGGGGCGGGGGGTGGAGGGAAGGGAAAAAATGATCTAAAAGAATCTACAGAACAAGTCAAAACATAAGAATAATAAATATTTTTCTTGAGTCTCCACTGTCAGAGTCCTTTCCCTCACTGGGAGTCACAGTCCACCTCACCTCCCTGGGATGCTCTCCAACACTGTGCTGATCTCTGGACCTGTTGTGGGGGCAGCTCAGATTCTGATCTGGTCCTCCTCCTGTGTGTTCTTGCCTCCAATGTCCACAGCTGTCAGAACTAGTACATTTTCTTTTGTGGGAGCTCTCAACGTCCTTTTATATAGTCCATAGACACAGAATGTGCCTAGTTGATCGTGTTGATTTACTCTGCAGCTTGTACAGCTGATGGGAAGGTTTTGGATCTTCTTCTTTAACCACACTGCCCCTGGGGTTCAATTGTGGCTTTATTTCCACCATTGCATGTGGGTTGTCCGCTGGAGTTTGCTCAAGGCTGCCCTGGAGGGCTTGGGTTTGCCTCTGTGAGGGCCAGGTGTGAAGGTGGTGCAGTTATTTGGGTCTCAGGGGTTCTAGCAGCACCAAATACTCAGGGGGTTGGAGGCTAGGGCAGCAGGAAATACAGTACTCTAGAAGGGTATGGCAACTAGTATTGGCCAATAAGCTCCAGTATTCTTGCCTGGAGAACCCCCCTCCCTGGCAGAGAAGCCTGGCAGGCCCACAGTCTATAGGGCTGCAAAGAGTTGGACACTACTGAAGCCACCCTGCATACATATATGCAAGGCATTTTTGCCTGTGGCAGCTCTGCCCCAGTGAGAGCTGAGTGTGAAGGTGGCTCAGCTATTTTGCTTGCAGGGACCCTGGCAGCACCAAATGTGTGGGGACTCCTCTGCCACAGGAGTTACAGCTGATCAGAGTCTTTTTTTGAGTCTCTTTGGCCAGTCTTTCTCCAAAGCTCCACCCGTTCAGGCACTTAGAGGGCTCCCTTGCCTGGAGTTCTTCTCTGTTGTTCTGTGCTTCGGGCACATTTAGAAGGGCTCCCATGGCTGAGGTCCTAGTCTGTAGATTGGCGCATCAGGCACATAGAGAGGCACCCTGGCCGGGGTCCTACTCTGTATATCGGCATATCAGTCACTTATAGAAGCACCCTGGCTGGGATCCTTCTCTGTAGTTCAGTGCATCAGGCCTTTGATGGGCCAGCCTCTCTACTGTTCAGCTGCGGATGGTGGTATGTGGAGAGAGAGGCTACTGTGATGGCTTCACCCCCTATGTGACTCAGCAGTATCGCCTTGCTTCTATCGCTGCCTGGCTTTCCACCACAGGCATTTCCCCCCACAATCTCCTCCCTCACATCCTCTCGATCCGTCTCTCCACAGTCAACAGAAGCCTTCACCCTGGGATTGCTTCACAATTCCTGTACTCCAGCTCCCAGCTGCTGCCCCTTCCCAGGGGACCTGTGTCCCTGTCCGGGGTATGTATGGCTGTGGCAAGGGCTGTCTGATTCTCATTCCATTTAGGCTGCCACAGATCAACTGTTTCACTCTCAGCCTTAAATGTTTCTCCTCTGACTCAGACAATTGTCCTGATGTAGGAGATTAGACCCCTGCTTCCCCCACCTGCTGAGGGCAGGTCCAGTCCTACTAACACTCCTGTTTTTCCCCCAAGTTCCTTCATCCTACCGAGTTTTGCATGGTTCTATATATTCTTTTCTGCTGGTCAGGTCCTCCTGTCTGCTCTCAGCTGGTAGTTCTGTGCATGTACTTCTGTGTCTGAAGGTGTATTCCTGATGTATCTGTGGAGAGAGATGTACTCCACGTCCACCTACTCCTCCACCATCTTGTTCTCCTCTCTGGGATTTCTTTTTTTTCCTTCATGCTTCATCTAGTTTCATTTGCTCATAGGGAACTGCATATGGAGGCCTTGCCCTGGACACTTCAGACCAGGGTTCTGAGGGGAAACGTCTGCACCCAACTTGGACAGCTCAGTTCAAGATGGTGGTGGTGGTGGTGGTGGGCCAAGAATGTCCTTTAAAATGTTGTATCTTCTTTACCTTTCTCTTTCTCCTGTATCTTTCTCTCCTCTACCTCTTCAAGATTCAAGTAGACTCTTATTCTAGTTTTAGTCAGTATCTTCTTTCATGTACCCAAGGATATTAATGATAGCTTCCTTCCCTTGGATACATTTTATCCAAAGTAGTCATAGTCTCCCTCCCCTAGCTCCCCACTTTTTGTTTGACACAATCTTATGAGTGTCAGCTTCTTTGCTGGAATGGGCCATGAATCCCAGGGTAGGGCTTGGGGTTCAGTAAGTATATCTCCCACTGTTTAACCCAATTGCTAGTCCCAAGACCCTGCTTGTCAAGGATGACCATTGAGCAGGGAGTGGTTGTTACAAAGAAAAGTATTCCAATCATATGATTGTTACATGTGAAGATATATATTTGAAGATCTATTCCTTCTCTGAAAAGAAGACAACTTGAATTAAGTTCATGTGGGGGGATGTGAGTAGAACCCCAAGGCTTCATAGGAATACAGACTTGAAATTCACTGTGTCCCTTACTAACATGTGGCTGAAAGGAAGCTATTTAATGTCTCTGACTGCCATTCCCATAAAACCAAGGATTTTCATTTTTTTTTTTTTTGTCACTGCACTATTCCCAGACATAGAACAGGGCTTGGCACTCGTAGAGGGGGTGACATTCATCACATGCTTAGATGAATGAGTTAGAACTTGAGTGGATTAATTATAGCATTCCTAGCCCAATTCAGAGTAGCTAACAGATGCTCCATTAACGTTCCTTTCTTTCCCCCTCTTTAGGGATGGCTCTGCCCATAATAATACTTATGACTATTATTGCAGTCAACATGTGTTGTGTGTTGGGTGCTCTGCCTACACTAACTCATTTTGTTGTTGCTACTTAGTTACTAAGTTATGTCCAACTCTTTTGTGACCTTATGAACTGTAGCCCACCAGGCTCCCCTGTCCATGGGATTCTCCAGGCAAGAGTACTGGAGTGGGTTGCTGTTTCCTACTCCAGGAGATCTTCCCAACCCAGGGATTGAACTTGTGTCTCCTGCATTGTAGGCAGATTCTTATACCAGTGAGCCACCTGGGAAGTCCCACCTCTACTCCTTATAAACAAGTTTGTGAAGCATTATAACTCTATTAAGGTGGAGGAAACTGAGGCACAGAGACCATAATCAATTAGTTGTCCAAGGCTGCACACAGTAGAATCAGGACCTGATACAGCTTGGACCTAAGTCATCTCTTTAGCTGACAGAAGGCTTTCGTGGTTCAGGAGACTCCAAGTTTAGGAGCTCTGTATCAGGAACTAGGGATAAAGACCAAATAATAATTTTTTTATTGTACACAGTTGCCATACTCCCACTTCAGAGGAATGAACTTCACCATTAAGTTCTTTGATTCCTAACTCACATTCTTATAAAGTACTAGACTGAGGCATTAACAAGGTGTTTAGCTTCCCTGGGTGGAAGAGAAGTTAAAAGCTGTCTTGTACAACTCTGTTTTACTCAGACTCTTAGGTAGGAGAAAAATCCCAGTCTACACTGATGCTTTGCTTTTGTTTTCCTTCTGTAGAAAAGTGGGTGGTATTACGAGTTACACGGGGGGAAGACAAGATAACCCGTTTCTGCCTCCTACAGGCTTAACCAGGATGAAGCAGGATGATCTCAGTAACCTTCCAAGTGTTCTCAATAAATCTGGTCTACACTTCTTGGGAAGGTGCTGTCTTGCCCCAGCCCTGCTGAGTTAACTCTTAAATGCCCAACTAACACAGCAGGTGGGTACGCAGGCTGCCCTGAGATCTGGTACCAACTTACTTTTATGGTTGTTGTCTCCCATCACCTGTCCCACTCACAGATAATACTCCTAGAAGCCAACTCCCTACAGCCTCTCTGCTTCCAAGTCCTCTCTTTCTCATGCCATTTTTGAAGAATCCTAGCCCTGATTTTGGCTTTGAACACACCCTGCACTTCCTTCCATATCTATTTGAGTTTCCACCTCTACCACCACAAGGCTCTGCAGTCAGGAACCTTGTCCCAAAGCAACAGAGAGCTGTCACTCCTGCTCCCAGCTTGGAAGCTGCAGGAGGTGTGGGTGCTGTCGCCTTCAGAGCCTGGGAAGAGGTGCTGCCGCCTTGACCACCTGGGCGGCTTTGGTGGCACAAGTGTCATCCGCTTGCGGCTCTCCGTCTCCCTGGGCAGGTCAGGGAGAGCTGTATGACTGGCCGGACCTAGGTCCTGACCTGCACCTTCCTGCAAGGGAGGCTGGGAATGTGATTTTCAGTCACTCTGGCTTCTAGGGTGGCATATGGGTGCCACTTGACACCAGAGGAGATTTGTCACACACACAGGAAGGGCATTCAGAATCTGGCTAAAGAGAATGGCAAAGGTGGACATGAGTGCTTCGAACAATGGCACTTAGGCAGGAAGGACTTGCAAGTAACAGAGAGCTAAGCTCATGTTACAGATATTTTATTATTTAATTCTTACAAGTAACCTCCCATTTGTATAAAACAAGGGTGTCATGTATGATAAACATTTCTATCTTCATATATAATAAAATGACATAATTTGATGTTTTTTTCTGTCCACAGATGGTTCTCGACTTAATGACTGTTCCATATACTATTTTGCAAAAGCAAATATGCATCATGCCTTCAGTTAAAACCATGCTTTAAATTTTGATCTTATCCCTGGCTAGTGGATACGCAGTACAATGTGGCATGATGTTGGGCCACAGCTCCCAGGCAGCCATGCAATCATTGTGGGGAAAACAATACATGCAAAATCATTCTGTACCTAGACAACCAACCTGCTTTTCACTTTCAGTACAGTATTCAATAAATTACAGGAGATAGTTCACACTTTATTATAAATTAAGTTTTGTGTTGGATGATTTTGCCTCACTGGAGCTAATGTAAGCATACTGAGTCTGTTTAAGATACAGTGGGTAAGCTATGGTGTTCAGCAGGTTAGGTGTATTCAATGCATTTTCAACTTAACAATGTTTTCAACTTGCAGTGGGTTTATTGGGACATAACCCCATGTAGGTCAAGCAAAATCTGTACATCACAATTTAAAACTTCTTATGAGCTTCCCTCATGTGCAGTGATATGGCACAGGATAAAGAATATTAGGTATGAGATTGAGTCCTGCTTTGAGCATTGATTCTCTTATACAATTGATGTGATATTAGAAAAGTTGCCTCTTCTTTCTACCATTTTCTTGCGTGTGAAATGGGGTACTTAAATTGTGCATGAATAAAAGTCAATAAAGAGAAATAAAGGAATTCTGCAGGCTTTCCAGGTACCCTACTCCTTGTGAGGACTTTGCATTATTTCAAGGTCAAATGTTTCCTCCTCTGGGGAATTCTTCCTAACTCTCCTAGTGTAAATTAGTTGTTTCTTAACTGCTACAACAGAAGCACATGTTATAGATACAAGAACTCTAAGTAAGAAGTTGCTTATTTGGTGTGGGGAATAGGAGGATGGGGGTGAGGGAGAGGAGGAATGTCAGAGAAGACTTCATTAGGGAGCACACAGTCGAGCTCCTCTTTTCCACCATCTGTTCACCCAGCCAGCCAGCCGTTTAGAGCCCAATCCAGGAAGGATTCTGGAGTATCCTCTTAAGGGATCCAGACATAACTTTAGCTGAACAAGTGCTGGAGAAACTGTTCTCTCTGCAGCTGATTGCTCTCCGTGCTCTGATTTCAGGTTATCACTGAACACTTGCCATCACTGAGTTATCTCATCCCCTGAGACTCAGCCCAGGGGTTCCCTCCTCCAGGAAGTCTTGCTCACTGAGGCCCCACAACTCCATTCTTTGGCTGGATTTAATGCTTGTGTCAACCAGTATGGGTTAGGTTATGCTGTAATAACAAACACTGCCAGCATCTCAGTGACTTCAAACAACAAGACATTTCTTGCTCAAGCTTATTGTGCATAGCCATGGCCGACGGCTGGAGGTCCTGCTCTGAATCTTTCTGGCTCAGCCCAGCAGGCAGGGCTTTATCTCTGTGCCTTAAGAATTGCCAAGGCAAGCACTGCTTTTACAGCTTCAGCTTCAAGTGACACGTGACACTTGTGCTCACATTTCATTGCAAAGCAAGTCATAAGATCACCACTGCCTTAGGAGACAGGGAAGCAGAATCCTGCCATATGTCCCAAAGGGGAACAACTGGACATCTTTGGTGTGCTGTCAGATGACCCAGAACGGCCCTTTTCTGTGCTTGGAATGTCCTGTGCCTATAGCTACCTCAGGCCTTGCACGTTAAATATATATATATATATATCTTCCTATGCATCCGTCTCCTCCCATAGCCCTAAGTCTACTTAGGGCAGGATTGGTGATGTCCTATCTGTAGTAGTAGTCCAGAGGGTGAGGGACTCTTGCTCAAGTCTGATGGTCCTTTGGAGGCATTCAACACCATACTTAAGACCTCTTCCCCAGGTGGCCTCTCCAGACTTTTCCAAGGGCTTCTAAGTTCCCTGGCTTCGTTCTTCCTAGGCCCTGGGTGAGAGCAGTTGAGTGATCTGAATGCCACAGGTCAAGAGC
Source organism: Antilocapra americana (assembly GCA_007570785.1). Lineage (NCBI taxonomy): Eukaryota > Metazoa > Chordata > Mammalia > Artiodactyla > Antilocapridae > Antilocapra > Antilocapra americana. Next base: position 6,204,322 of record ML660247.1, read on the forward strand.
CCCTTGTCTCCTCTGTTCTGAGTGAAGCTGTGTTTTCATCTGAACCCCAGGACCTTGCTCTCAAGTTCCTCTGAGGATAGGAGGGCACCGGAGAGCCAATCCTTGGGCAGTGCAGGCTCCACGAGTGCCTAATATCCACACATCCATCAATCTGGGCTCGGATGCTGGTGTCTGCCTCCCACTCCCAGAGTTGTAGCCCACGCCCCCGAGATCAGAGCTGCCTGAGGGCAAACAAAGCTCATATGGATAGAACTGTCTCAGAGTTTGGCCTCAGAAGGCCCCTGCCTGTCTCACACAGAATGCTTGGAAGTCAGCCATTGGTTCTGCCAGGAGATCACACGCTGATGGGACAACCTGTCAGCTTTTCCCCTGCGGACCCCAAAGGCAATGAATGGGGGCAGCTGGCAGCACCCTCCAAGCCGTAAACTTGGCTTCGGAGCTTCTCCGGTAGACCTTCAGCCGTAGGTGGAGACCCTCCCTGAACACCGCTTTCCTTTGCTTCTCAAGAACAAACGCCAGGGAAATCTGGGTGAAGACCACCCAGGTCCTGATCTGTGTCAAGAATGCTGACTCGGGTGCTGAATCCTGTCTGTCAACCAGAGCCTCTGAAGAAAGAAAAGTCAAGAGGGTCACGATCTGAAAGAAAGAAAATGAAATGGGCCAAAGAAATTTTGTTCACAGCCCAGATTGCTCAGAGATGAAATAGCCCAGAGAAAAGATTCCCATTAGTTAAAAGACGCAGTGTGAGGTTTTTCTGATGTCAGTGATAGAGATTTGATTTCTGTTTATTTCTGTCTTCCCGTTGCTGACAGTTCTCCCCTCATTGTCTTAAACGTGGGTTGTCAGAGTCAACTAAATATGCAAAAGGAAGAATATACATTTTTGGGGAAAGCAATGATTGTTACACCTTAGAGCAGCTTAATGAATACATTAATAAACAATCCTTCACCATGATTTTCCCCTAATAGCCGTCAAAATCTTTGTAAACCTACAGCACAATACATAACATCTTGTTCCAAGATTTGCTTAAAAAAATCAATGCATACCTAAGTTATTTGTGTCAAAACTCATTTATTTTCACAATAACACGGACTGTCAAACCTGACATCCTGCTAATAACATCTAGTGCATTTCCATATTATTCAAACACTTCCTTTCATGAGATGAGGCCTTACACATGCGCACCACCCTGCTCGCCATGCACCAGGCGTCTGCACATCAGCTCAGTTCACGCAGCCAGAGCGGGGTTACCTGTGGCAACTAATTATGCCACCATCTATGCATATTAATGAGTCTGGGAGCAGCCATCCTCTCTTCTGCAGAGAGAAAGAACAATTCCAGCCTAAATGGGAAACCGATTACAGGCAGAATAGCAGGGTGTCAGTGATTTTTGATAATTTTCCATTTTTGATGTCCATAGGTCTGTTCATTTTCTATTGCTGCTGTAACAAATGATCACAAACTTTGTGGCTTAAAAGAGAAAAATTATTATTTTATAGATCTCAAGGTCAGAAGTCATGCTAAATGTAAGACGTTTTCAGAGCTATGTTCCTTTCTGGAGGTTCCAGGAGGTAAATCTGTTTCCTTGCCTTTTCCAGCTTCTAGAGGCCTCTCTGGTCTTTACACACATTTCATTATCAAATCCTTCTTTTGCTGCCGTCTCTCTCAGATTTATAGCTTGGGGAAAAAAAAAAAAACTACTTTTAAGGACTTGTGAGATTAGGTATGGTCTGCCTGGATAATTCTGTGTAATCTCCCCATCTCAATGTCCTTAACTTTAGTCACATCTCTAAACCGTCCTCTGCCATGTAAATACTGACAAATGGACAAGTTCTTGGATTATGACATGGGCATCTTTACTGGTGGCTGGGGTGCTCATCTTGCCTCTCACCCTCTGCCTCGTTTACACCCAGGTGTGCTTACATCAACCTGGCTTCCCAGGTGGCGCTAGTGGTAAAGAACCTTCCTGCCAGTGTTGGAGATCTAAGAGACACAGGTTTGATCTCTGGGTCAGGAAAACTCCATGGAGGAGGGCATGGCAACCCATTCCAGCATTCTTGCCTGGAGAATTCCATGGACAGAGAAGCTTGGCGGGCTACAGTCCATGGGGTCGCAAAGAGTTGGAGACGACTGAAGTGACTTAGCATGCAAGCACATTCTTGAAGAGGCCTCCATGCAAAAAAAAGTCTTGAGTGGAATTGCAAATTTCCTCCCAGGTTAATTACTCATTTCTCATTTACTACTTCCCTTCATTCCTCTTTCTTCTGCTTTCTTCTTTTACCAACAGATCCATTCCTTTATGTTCTCCACTTCCCTCCCACATCCATTTCCTCACTCTCTGCCACAGTTTCTCCTGTTTGCTATTCAGTCACTTGTCATATCCAACTCTTTGTGACATCATGGACTGTAACACATGAGGCTTCCATGTCCATCACCATCTCCAGGAGCTTGCTCAAACTCATGTCCATTGAGTCGGTGATGCCATCCAACCATCTCATCCTCTGTCATCCTCTTCTCCGTCTGCCTTCTCTCTTTCCCAGCATCATGATCTTTTCCAATCAATTGGCTCTACACATCAGGTGGCCAAAGTATTGGAGTTTCAGTTTCAGCATCAGTCCTTCCAATGAATATTCAGGGTTGATTTCCTTTAGGATGGACTGGTTGGATCTCCTTGTAGTTCAAGGGACTCTTGAGAGTCTTCTCCAATACCACAGTTCAAAAGCATCAATTCTTTGGTGCTCAGCTTTATGGTCCAACTCTTACATTTGTACATGACTAATGGAAAAACCATAGCTTTGACTAGATGGACCTTTTTTGGCAAAGTAATGTCTCTGCTTTTAATAGGTTGGTCATAGCTTTTCTTCCAAGGAGCAAGCGTCTTTTAATTTCATGGCTGCAGTCACCATCAGCAGTGATTTTGGAGCTCCCAAAATTAAAGCCTCTTACTGCTTCCATTGCTTCCCCATCTATTTGCCATGAAGTGGTGGGACTGGATGCCATGATCTTAATTTTTTGAATGTTGAGTTTCAAGCTAGTGTTTTTTCACTCTCCTCTTTCACTTTCATCAAGAGGCTCTTTTAGCTCCTCTTCGTTTTCTGCCATAAGGGTGATGTCATCTGCGTATCTGAGATTATTGGTATTTCTCCCGGAAATCTTGATTCCAGCTTGTGCTTCATACAGGCTGGCATTTTGCATGACATACTTTGCATGTAAGTTAAATAAACAAGGTGACAGTATACAACCTTGATGCATTCCTTTTCTGATTTGGAAACATTCTGTTGTTCCATGTCTAGTTCTAACTGTTACTTCTTGACCTGAATACAGGTTTCTCAGGAGGCAGGTAAGGTGGTCTGATATCCCCATCTCTTTAAGAATTTTCCACAGTTTTCTGTGATCCACACAGTCAAAGGCTTTGGCATGAGCAATGAAGCAGAAGTAGATATTTTCTAAAATTCTCTTGCTTTTTCTATGATTCAACAAATGTTGGCAATTTGATCTCTGGTTCCTCTGCCTTTTCTAAATCCAGATTTTACATCTGAAAGTTCTCAGTTCATGTACTTTTGAAGCCTAGCTTGGAGGATTTTGAGCATGACCTTGCTAGCGTGTGAGATGAGTGCAACTGTGTGATAGTTTGAACAATCTTTGCCATTGCCCTTCTTTGGGATTGGAATGCAAACTGACTTTTTCCAGTCCTACGGCCACTGCTGAGCTTTCCAAATTTGCTGGCGTATTGAGTGCAGCACTTTAACAGCAGCATCTTTTAGGATGTGAAATAGCTCAGCTGGAATTCCATCACCTCCACTAGCTTTGTTCATAGTGATGCTTCCTAAGGCCCACTTGACTTCACAGTCCAGGATGTCTGGTTCTGGGTGAGTGATCACCATCATGGTTGTCTGGGTTGTTGAGATCTCTCTTGTATAGTTCTTCTGTGTATTCTTGCCACCTCTTCTTAATATCTTGTGCTTCTCTTATGTCCATACTGTGTATGTCCTTTATTGTGCCTATCTTTGCATGAAATGTTCCCTTTGTATCTCTAATTTTCTTGAAGCAACCTCTAATCTTTCCCATTCTATTGATTTCCTCTATTTCTTTGCATTGATCACTTAGAAGGGGCTTTCTTATCTCTCTTTGCTATTCTTTGGGACATTGCATTCAGATGGGTGTATCCTTTCTTTTCTCCTTAGGCTTTATCTGGGAGGCATGTCATGTTGGCATAAGTCCTTTGGAGTAGGTCACCATTACCCCTACCATAGTTTGTCCTTAGGCCAAACTACAAGGAGGGAACATAGCCCCACCAATCAGCAGCAAATTGGATTAAAGATTTACTAAGCATGTCCTTGCCCACCAGAGCAAGACCCAGTTCTCCCCACCCGGCAAGTTCCTCCCATCAGGAAGCTTCCACAAGCTTCTTCTCCTCTTTAGTTTGGCTTATTGTCCAAACTATCAACAAATTGATGAAACCCTCTCTAAGTCTCTGCTCGCTGAGCATCTACCCTGTCGCCATGCTCCTGTTATCTGTAGCTCATTCTTTTACACTTCAGTGGCGGCATCCATGGCCCTTCTTCATTCAACCTAAACCTACTGACCACTATTAACTGGCTTCCCCCAAGGCAAGGACACCACAGACACAGGGAGTGGAACAGAAACCTCTACGGCCTGCCCACAGGCCCTTGAAACACCCCTGGCCACTGAAGCTATTGCTAGACGGGGGACCCCTTCCAGGATCCAAGAGTAGGCTCTTGTCTGACACTTGGAAATGAATTGTCTGAGAAGACGTACAAGCTGACAAAGCAAGAGATTTTATTGGGAAGGGGTGCCTGGGTGGAGAGCAGCAGGGTGGGGGGACCCAGGAGGACTGCTCTACCACGTGGCTTGCAGCCTCAAGTTTTATGGTGATGGGATTAGTTTCCAGGTTGTCTGTGGCCAGTCATTCTGACTCAGGGGCCTTTCTGGTGGTGCACGCATCACTCAGCCAAGATGGATGCCAGCAAGAAGGATTCTGGGAGGTGGTCAGACACCTGGTGTGTCCTTTTGACCTTTTCCAGACTCTTCCAGTTGGTACTTGTTAGTTCTTTGTTCCTTACCAAGATCTCCTCACACAAACGGTTACTAGGGTGTGTTGCCAAGGAGGACAGTTTCAGTCAGTGTGCCTTCCCCCACAGAGACACTTCCCAACTGTGGTTTTATTTTCAGGCCAGAAAGCTTACTCTGCCCTGGATGGAGAAGAGGGTGCAGTGCCTGGGCTCTGATGACCCAGGAGCCCCCTCAGCTGGCCAGCCTAGAGGCTAGTGAACAAGCACTCCAGCTCCCTCAGTCCTCAATGACACAACGCCGGGGCCTGTCTACACTGGCTCTCAGCGGGGAGAGTGGGTTGAGTCCCATTATCTGCAGTGCAATCCACTCTCTCCCCTCCTATCTCACTCCCCTCCATCCTCCTGGGATCACCTTCCACATAAAACACTCGCCCCATTTCTTATTTCTGGGTCTGCTTTTGGGAGATCCTCAAATCCAACAGAAGACTGATTCCTGTACTGGGAGAGATCAGGGTGGTGAAAGCAGCATTGGGGACCCAGAAAATTGTACCCCATCTTGGACATTGACACCTAGTAGGACCCTGTGGGGCTCCTGGGCACAGAAGTTTTCCTGTGCCCCCTATTTCTTGATTACAGGAAATAGGGTTTATTCAGCCTCCATAAACTTCCCCTGAGCTCCAATGAGCAGGTTCAAGCAGACACTAATTAGGGAAGGCAAGGGATATGGAGATAAGAAAGAAAGAGTCAGAAGAAGCAAAAGAAAATCTCGGGGCAGGGTCCTTTTGTTCCCCCTTAGGGATACACATAACAATATCTATGAGCTGTTTTGCAGATGCTGAAAAAAGTTAATGGTATCTCCCCACAGGCATGCAGACCCCAGACCTGTTGGAACCAGAGGTTGATGATGCTGACTTACCTCTCCACCAACCCATCAGAAGGACGTCCATGACCCTCTTTGAATGATTACTATAAAACTTCTCACTACCTCTGCTAGGCTGGGACACACAGTTTTGAGGGCGTTAGCCCATGGTGGCCCCCTTTACCTGGCAAAGCAACAAAGCTATGTTCTATTTCACCCAAAACTCTGTCTCTAAGATTTAACTGTGTTGACATACAGGAGCTAATTTAGCTTCAACCTCTACACTTTTAGTAAACCTTCCTCACAAAGGAAATAGTACGTTTCCTTTCCCTTTGCTATTAAAATTTTTTTGTATTTTAGAACTATTGGTTTGGGGAGGGATAAAGTACGAGTTTGGAGTTAGTTGATACAAATTAGTATAAATAAAATAGACAATCAGCAAGGTCCTACTCTGTAGCATAAGCAGCTATATCCAATATCCCATAACAAATTTAATAGGAAAAAATCTAAAACAGAATATGTATACACGAACCACTTTGTTATACATCAGAAACTAACATAACATTATAAATCAGCTATACTTAGAAAAAGAAAGAAAACAGATCTCTTGGTTGACATGGAACTGGCTGCCTGCATCATAAAGGCAGGAGATTCAACTCCTCACTTTCTGGAAACAGAAAGTGAGGAAGGCAGGGAGGTCTGATCCATGGCTGGCCCATTGTCACTCTGAGAAGAAAAGACTAGAGGAGCTAAGGCAGGGCCAGGTTTTGTGCAGGAAAACTGAGTGAGGAGTATCCCAGGCAGAAATCCTATACCTTCTCTCACTGACAGTCTCTTGGGCTGGTTCCAGGTGTCCAACCCCAGGTGTAGATTCCAGCTGTGACATAGATCCTTGACCTGGTAGAAGAAATTCAGACTGCCTGCTGTCCCCCAGGGGTATATTCCTGAACTCCACCTACAGCAGGTAGCCTTTATTTTAGAAAACCACAGCTGCCTTTGAAGGCACCGTGGCCAAATCAAATTGGGAAACTAATCTGATTTCAGAAGTGTGGCCAAATCTCTGCTTAAAATTCCCTCACAATTGTCAGGGCCTTGAATCTACAGCAATCATCTCAGACTAAAGAATACATGACCCAGAAAGTCGTTAATACAGGTTCTCTGTACTAGCACAGACACGTAACTGGAAAAGTGAAAGTGAAGGTCGCTCAGTCGTGTCCGACTCTTTGTGAGCCCATGGACATGGAATTCTCCAGGCCAGAGTACTGGAGTGGGGAGCCTTTCCCTTCTCCAGGGGATCTTCCCAACCCAGGTATCAAACCCAGGTCTCCCACATGGCAGGCAGATTCTTTACCAGCTGAGCCACCAGGGAGGCCCCAACTAGGTCAGATCTTAAAGGTGAGCATCATGCTCTGGGTGGAGGTACACGTGACTGAACAGAGTCCATGTGTTGAGAAGGAGGTGTGACACTAATCCATTCTGGGGGACTTTGACTAGACGGACCTTGTTGGCATAGTGCTGTCTCTGCTTTTCAATGCAGCTTATCTAGGTTTGTCATGGCTTTACTTCCAAGGAGCAAGAGTCTTTTAATTTCATGGCTGCAATCACTGCCTTAGTGATGATTCTGGAGCCCAAGAAAATAAAGTCTGCCACTGTTTCCATTTTTTTCCCATCTACTTGCCATGAAGTGCTGGGAATGGATGCCATGATCTTAGGTTTTTGAATATTGAGTTTTAAGCTAGCCTTTTCACTCCACTCTTTCACCTTCATCAAGAGGCTCTTTAGTTCCTCTTTGCTCTCTGCCAAAGGGTGGTGGTGTCATCTGCATATCTAAGGTTATTGATATTTCTCCTGGCAATCTTGATTTCCAGCTTGTGCTTCATCCAGCCTGGAATTTCGCATGATGTACTCTGCATAGAAGCTAAATAAACAGGGTGACAATATACAACCTTAATGTTCTCCTTTCCCCGTTTTGAACCAGTCTGTTGTTCCATGTCTGGTTCTAACTGTTGTTTCTTCACCTGCATACAGGTTTCTCAAGAGGTAGGTAAGGTGGTCTGGTAGTCCCATCTCATTAAGAATTTTCCAGTTTGTTGTGATCCACATAGTCAAAGGATTTAGCATACTCAGTGAAGCAGAAGTAGATATTTGGAAGTCCTTTGCTTTCTCTATGATCAAATGAATGTTGGCAATTTGATCTCTGGTCCCTCTGCCTCTTCTAAATCCAAATTGTCTATATATATATGGAAGTTCTTTGTTCATGTTCTGTTGAAGCATAGCTGGAAGAATGTTGAGCATTACCTTGCTAGCATGTCAAATGAGCACAATGATTATTCCTATTTTACAGATAACAAGACTAAGCTTCAAGGAAGGTATGGGATTTGACTAAATTCATATGACTATTCTGTGGTACAGACAGAATTTGGTTGCAGGTCTGTATGTAGAAGTTAATTCTCTATATGTGCTTCTGGATTAGTCTTTTAAGAAGTCTGCTCAGTGCAATAGTAGGGCAAAGCTGAGAGCAGAGAGAGCATTGAGGGCTTACATAGCAGCTCTGCCAGGAGCTGAAGAGGGTGTGTCTGACGAGTGGGCTAAACTGAGACCTATTCAGCAAGCGGAAAGAACAGGAAGGTGGACAAAGAATACTTTTCTTTCACAATATATTTTTGAGGTTACTTTATAATTTTTAATAATAGCATATTATAGGAATATGCCAAATTGTATATCCATTTATTCTGCTGACATTTAGGTTATTTTGCTGTTATGAAAAATGCTCCTGGCACAGGAGCTAGAAATAGATCCCAAATTGTGCATTTTTCTTTTGAGTTTCTACCATGCAATTATGCACTGTTCCATATATTTTAACATTTGCATTTGAGTAAAGGCAATGAAGCAGTAATCCTATGAACTATTATTTCGAAATGTGATATTCTTCTCTAAGCATTTTTTCTCATTAAATTATTTTTCTGTTATTATAATAGTTTTTTTCCCCATTAAAATTTATATTGGTAATGGTGCAACTGGATAAGCCACAGAATCCATGGCTAAAAAATGTTCAAATATTGTTTTAAGTAGAGATATAGAATTTGGAGTTGGAAAAAATACAGATAAAAGAAACATGGGCAAAACATGACTAACATATTCCTCATCTAATCAATGGGTATAATCATGCCTACCACCAAGGACTGGAGTAACCATTATATGAGGTTAATGTAAATGAACGTTTCTTTATAGTTACTGTGGCTAGGAATTCCCTGGCAGTCTCATTGCTGAGGGCCCAAGTGCAATCCCTGGTGGGGGAACTAACATCCCACAAGCAATGTGGGATGGCCAAAAAGTATTACAAAGTGTCTATAAAGAAATGCTGTACGTTGAATATATATTCCTCTTGGGATTCCAAAGAATTCAAGTTTCTCTTTAGGCAGATTCTAGTGAAAAGCTAATGCTAGTATACAAATATATTTTTACTGAAAAGAAAGCACGGATACAGAAAACCGTTTGACATCTGGTATGGCTTGATGAGTCGTACGGCGGACATCGTGCAACCACTACCATGGATACGACAGAGACTTGGCCGGGCAGGCTCTCTCTGTCACCTCGGAAGCGCCCGCTCCCACCCCATACGTCCCATCTCTATCGCAGACCCTGCCATCCTGACTTTAATAAAAGGTGCTCCTTGTATTTCCTTCCATTACCCAGACGTGCATCCCCAAACGTTATGATATAGTCTCGCCTTTAAAAGGTTAATGGTCTGTCTTTTAAAGCCCTTTTATGCACTTCGACTCTCCCTTGCACTTTATATAGATCTGCAGTTTCCTATAGTTAGGCTTTTGCTGGCGGCACACACAGGATACAACTCAATTTGCTCCTTTTCTTGCACATGGTCAGCTGGATCCAGAACCTCGTTCAGATTCAGATCAGACCTTCTTGGCCAGATGAATGGGTGACCCCGTGTCCTTTCACAGGGTTTCTGGTTGTCTCTTTTGTATTCTGTGAGGAGTCGCGGATGGGCAGCACGTAAGTCCATTACTCAACGGAGGGCTGCAAACGGTGCTATTGTAATTCGATAATTTTTTTGCCGTATATTCACTGAACTTTTTTCATAAAGAGACACTTCTTCTTATTTGCCTTTTGGTCACTCCATTGTTCAGTTCATGGAAAGAGCAGAATAAACACTTGATTCTTTCCCTTTATTAAACAGCTTTCAGAATAGCATGTTGGTTTCCTGTCAGCTATTGAACGTGACTTATTTTTCCCTTAAAGTCATTGTGAATACCCGGATTTAAAGACACCTATTGGGTTAAATCCTTTGAAATTGTGCCAGTTCTCTCCCATGATATCTTTCAAAGTCAAAACTCCTTGTTATCAAACCTTTCCTTCACTTTCTCTCTGCATTATAAGCTTTTGCATAGTGAATGGCGGCTTCTTTCTGCTTATGGTCTCACCTCTCCTCCAGTGTTTATTTTTTTTTAAATCTTTTATTTTATTTTGATGTTTAACCTGTACATAGAAGGGCATAAAGCATAACACACAGCTCCGCAGGTTTTCACCAAACAAGCAGTTCTACAGACAGAACCTGCCAGCTCCTAGGAGCCCCTCTGCGCACGCCCTGCCAGCCATTATGCCCTCCATCCCTTCCCCCATTCTGAGTTCCGACACTGTGATTGGGTTTGTCTTCCTATTTAACATCCCACAAATGGAATTATGTGGGATGTATTTTATCGAGTTTGGCTTCTTTTTACTCAAGATCATGTTCCTGAGCTTCATTCATGTTTTGTATGTGCTGTGGCTCAGCATCCCATTGAATAAATATACCACAATTTTTATTTGTCTATTTTTCTGTCTTGGGGTCATTATGAATGACTCCAGGGTGAACATTTTTATACAAGTCTCTTAATGTCCATGTGCACATATTTTTGTTGGGCTACTTCTTGGATTGGAATTTATGATGTGTAGGGTATGCATATATGTGTGTATGCATGTATGTGTATTCAACCTAGGTAATTCAGTTTCCCAAACTTCTCGTCAGGATTTCAAGTCCCACCAGTTGCATGTGAGACCTCCCTTTACCCCCAGTCCTTGTCAGCACTTGGTATTGTCAGTCTTTTCAATTTTAGTCATTCTAGTTAAGTGATATTTTATTGTAGTCTTAATATGCAGTCCTGATTACTAATGAGATTGAGCAGATTTTCATTTGTTTATTGCCTACTTGGATATCCTTTCTTTTGAAGTTCCTATTATCTACTTATTTTTGATTGGTTTGACTATCTTTTGGGCAGATTGATTTGCATAAGTTCTTTACATATCCTGGATATAAGACATTTGTTACCTACCTGGGTTGTAAGCATCTTTTCACTGTTTCCCCTTTCACTCTTTTAATGATGTCTCTGGATGGAAGCACTTGATTTTAATGCAGCCAATTAACAAACCAAACTTCTTCTTAATGGCTAATGCCTTTTAAAGAAACATTTCCCTTCCCTGAAGTGATTAAGGTTAACTACTATGTTGCTTTTCACATTTACATCTATCAGTGCTCGGTGTTCAGTTGCTCAGTCATGTCTGACTCTGTCAACGACCTCAGCACCACCGACTGTTGCCTGTCCATGGAATTTCCCAGGCAAGAATTCCGGAGCAGGTTTCCAGGTCCTATTCCAGGGGCTCTTCCTGACCCAGGGATCGAAATCACGTCTCTTGCATCTCCTGCATTGGCAGGCAGTTCTCTACCACTAGTGCCACCTGGGAAGCCCTTGTATCTGTAATTCCCTGGGAATTTTTGTATACGCTGTGAGGTAGGGGTCAAGTTACATTTTTCCCCACATGAATAAACAATTTTCAGACTCAGTCTCATCTGACATTAATGATATCTCCTTGCCCACTCCTTCCCTGAGGAAAAAGGCTTTTAAGTGTTGACCCCCACCTCTCTGGTGCTTCATCTTGGCCCATAATTCTTCACTACCTTGTTAGTGCTCTGACATATTCAAGAACATATTTCGTTATCATTATTTCAGTTTGTCTAGCTTTTTCTGTTTCTCCTCAGAGATAGGGTTGATCCAGGTGATACACTCTACCATTATCCAAAAAGCTTCGTCTCTCATTCATTCTTCCTTATTGTTGCCAATTATCAGTTCTAAAATGTAAATAATGAAAACTTATCTCACTCCTTTGATTAAAACATTTCAATCACTCCTGAATACCTTTGCAGAACATTTTACAATATGTATTTTGGTCTCTCTATAAGATTTGCAAACAAAATATGATGTTGCTATGGTCAGATACCTTCTTCCTAAGAGTTTGGAATATACTGGTGCAAACAACCTCACTCAAGGTTTTTACCATAAGCTCCCTAAGGACCTCTGGTGTACAGTGTGCATTTTGGGGAGGGTGGTAGAAGAGTGTTCCCCAAATCTGTTTGACCATAGATTCCTCTTCTTGACAAGCATCTCAAAAAAAGAAACAAAAAACTACTCTTTCAGGAAACACTCTAGGAAGTGCTGCTTAAGATATTAATTAAAAAGGATGTCCTCTTCTACTTTCCAACCTCACCCCTGGGCTCCTCCTTCCCCGTACCACCCTCCAGCCCACTGGAACTGCTCATACTTTCCTGAACTCCCTGTGAAATGTTTTGTTCCTTTGCTGATGCCTGGAATGTTTTCTCCTGCTTCTTGGCCTGATTAACTCATACTTACCCTCCATGGTAAGGTCTCATTTTCTCTAGGGAACTTCTTTGACTTCTGGGCCTGTGGAGTCCCTTCTCTGATCTTTCAGAGATGAGCTTGATGATTCCCTCTCCTCACAGCACTGATATAACAGCATAGAATTGTCTACTTCCTTCCCTGCTTCCTTCAGCTTCCCTTGTGGCTCAGCCATAAAGACTCCATCTGGAATGTAGAAGATGCAAGAGACATGGGTTCAACCCCTGGGTCAAGAAGAACCCCGGGAGAAGGAAATGGCAACCCACTCCAAGATTCTTGGAGAATAACATGGACAGGGGAGCCTGACAGGCTACACAGTCCATGAGATCGCAAATCAGTCGGACATGACTTAGCAACTCTGGGCCTTCCAGGAGAATAGGAGTAACCCATCCTTCTTCTAGCTCCTTTGTGCATCAGAAAAAGTGAAGTGTTAGTCGCTCAGTCATATCTGACTCTGCATGAACCCATGGATTATAACCCTTCAGGTTCCTCTGTCCATGGGATTCTCCAGGAAAGAATACTGGAGTGCGTAGCCATTTCCTTCTCCACGGGATCTTCCCGACCCAGGAATCAAACCCAGGTCTCACATGTTGCAGGCAGACCCTTACATTGAGACAATTACAAGGGTCCCAATCATTCATTCCTACCAACATTCACTGAGCATCTCAGGCTAGGCCCCATGCTAAGAGCAGAGAAGTAAACAAAGTCAACTTGGACTTCACATTCTCATAGATGCCGGTAGTCTCTAGACATGTCAGCACTGGAAATACGGGACAAGACACCTTTGGTTTACATGAGCCCTGCCCCAACCTCAAGGAACCATGGCGCTACCTCTAGATGCTGTCTGATCTTCATCAAGGGAGCTTGTAGCTTGTCTGCAGTCAAGGAGGAGCTGGAAGCTGGAGACCGTAGGGGCCCAGAAGGTGGTGTAATCTGAAGATTCTTAATGGAATTTGAGACCTGCCAGAGTGTTTACTCACATACAGGGTCCTGTCATGGTGGATAATGGCTTGCTGTTTCATTAAACAGATAATATTCTGTCTTCACATGAGAGATATTGCAACAGGGCCCAGCTTTGGGCAACTGTTCAGGTTGAGGTCATCTTTCTCTTTCTCTTCGTCTGCATAGGTGAATTAAGTTCTGGTGTAAGTGAAAGCTTGAGTGCTTTGCATTATTTACTATGCCTGGTAAGATAGCAGTAATTAGTACTATTATTATTAAAGAACAGGAGTATAACAGTGTTGGCTACCATTGATTGAGGGTCCAACATGATCTAGTCAACAGTCAATAAATGCCCTGCTTGGGACAGAGTCCAAATACTAACCAACTTATCAAGGAAACGACCTGGCTCAGTGGAAAGCATGTGCGTGGAGTCAGACAGACCACGGTCCGACATCCAGCCTGGTTGCCACTTGTGAGTTGGGTGACTCAGGCAAGTGCCTCACTCTTCTGAACGTCAAGGTCCTCTCCTGTAACATGATCAGCTCAGGCTCACAGGGCTTTTGAGGAGAATGAAGTCTAATGTATGGATTGCCCCTTGCTTAACCCCTGGCACATGGTCAGTGCTCAAAGCTTTGTCGTTTTCCTCTGTGGCGCACTGGACACCTCTCCCTGGGCACCTTGGACTTGTGGGCAAGGAAGAGGGGTGGGCCCTGGACCCCACATCTGAGGTCCCCATCTGGGGCTCCTCTTTTCCCAGGGCCATGAACACTGCAGGGCTGGGCATTTTGGGTTGGGGAGGATTTCTGCTGCCTGCTGACTCCATTATACTCCCTGATTGGGTTTATTTTTTTCTTATTTCAACTTTTTATTCATTTATTTTCTATTGAAGGGTAATTGCTTTACAGAATTTTGCTGTTTTCTGTCAAACCTCAACATGAATCAGCCATAGATGTACATATATCCCCTCCCTTTTGAACCTCCCTCCCATCTCTCTCCCCACTCCACTCCCCTAGTTTGGCACAGAGCCCCTATATGAGTTTCTTGAACCATCCAGCAAATTCCCATTGGCTACCTATTTTACATGTGGTAATGTAAGTTTCCATGCTACTCTTTCCATACATCTCACCCTCTCCTCCCTTTGGATTTTTGTTATGCATTCTGACCTCAAGCAACCCTGAGCTCTTAAATGTTGAGATCCTCTTCTTTGCTTGAGTTGAGGAGAAACATGGGTTTTACAAAATGTTCCAACATCCCATGGAAGTACAATCGGTGAGTGAGAAGGGGGCCAGTGATCACTCTGTGGAGCAGGAGTGCGGACAGGGGCAGTCCTGCTTAGAACCTTCCATGGGGAGATGGCTCAGACCAGCTCTGGGGGCTAGCTGCTGATGGGCTGGGAACACAGGGAACACAGCTTGTTCACTGAATGATATCTCCTCTGCAGGGGGATATTGTGGACTTTATTGTAGTAGACTGTATTGTAAGATTGTAATAGACTAATTTCCACTACCTGCTAGGTTTGGTTCCAAGAGCCCTCAGCTGATTATATCTAATCCTTTCCCAGATATCTTTTGAGGGGTGAGTAGGCTGGAAGGTTTGTGAGGATTAAAAAGCTGGTGAGAAAAGACCCCGGCACCATTTCTGGTGCATCATTGGCCCCCTGTAGGTAGGGAAAGTTATTTTAGAAGGTCAGGTTTAGAGATGTTAAATGACTTACCCAAGAACTAGACTCGATCCCATGAAAGTCTGTCCTTTCATTTTTCTACCAAGACATTCCTGCAACTGGAAACAGTAGCTATACTCTAGGGGGACTTAAACACTAAAATATTTTATTGAATATTTCTTAAATAAAGTAGATAAATATTTATTGAATGAACAGATGAATGAGTGAATGAATGTATGGATGCATGTTTGAAATATGACTTCTTTTCTTCTGTAGAAAGTGTGAATTATAGAGCCTTCCAGAAGAACTGGACAAACCCTTCCTCTCCATTCCCACAAACACACCCAGCTTCTGCCTCTGGATACCTTATAACTCAGTCAAGAAATAAATTATGGGGAGGGGACTAATTTAATTTAGAGGTTCTTGAAAGTATCAACCAAGGTTCCTAAATGAAACATATTTTTGTCTCATTTTCTTGGATAAAGCCAACATCTTCATGTATTTATATATTCATATATACACTTATTCAGTATATATTTAGAGATTAACCATATGTTAGATATTCTTCTATATGCTGGGCATAAGAATATAATTAAGAAAGGTCAAAGAAGGCTCTAAAAGAGTTCATAATCTCATAACACATAGTTCTGTAGGGACACAGAAAAGTTGAGTTTAAAGGGATCAATAGGTGTTTGCCAGACAGAGGGAATAGCATATGCAAAGATGCAGAGGCCTGGGAGACTGTTGCATTTTTGGGGAGCTCTGGGTTAAGTTACAGCTGGAGGGGCAACACAGCAGACAGATGTGAGCATGGGTATTGACTCCTGCTCTGACACAGCTTTTGGATCTTGGACAAATTATTCAGTTCTCTATGTGTCCAGGGTTTCTCTGGGGGCTCAGGTGGTAAAGAATCCGCCTGCAATGCCGGAGACCTGAGTTCAATCCCTGGGTTGGGAAGATCCCCTGGAGGAGGGCATGGCAACCCACTCCAGTATTCTCGCCTGGAGAATCCCATGACAGAGGAGCCTGGTGGACTACAGTCCAAGGGGTCACAAAGAGTCAGACACGACTAAGTACACAGCTCTGTGTCATTTCCCTTCTTTTTAAGCATAGGATATTGATAATGATGGCAAATACAAAGATGACAAAAAGATAAGCTTCAGCCCTTATGTGCCTGGTGTTGTTCTGTTTGATTTGTATCAAATCATTTTTTCCTTAAAATACCCTAATGAGATAGATACTATTATGTCCCCATTTTAGAGACAACAAAATTGAGGCAAGTACCTCAATGAGTCACTGAGATGATTCCATAAAAAGTGATGTGCATATATGTATGTGCATCTATACATCCACATGGAAAATCTCCTAGCAGGATCCTTAGTTCAGAAACCACGGTTCTATGCATTCTGAGGTAATAGAAAGAAATGAAACTTGACTGATTACGGTATCTGAGAGTATTTTTGCTGATATTATGAAGTCTACCACATTTTGGGAGTGAGGGATCGATCCTTCCTACCAGGATTTTAAAGAAATCAGAGGAGAAAAAGCCCTTACTCGTTGAAGCTTACAATTCTCTCTGAAGGTCAGATTTCTCCCCTCACCATGACCTCTTTCGACATTATCAGGGGTGAGTTTTGACAGCCTGCTGCTGTGAACTTTGCCCCCTGTTGAGAAAGGCTTATCTTGTGGCATCCTTTCTGATTTTCTCCATGGTTACTCTCAGCATCTTGCATTTTGGAGCTGAATCCTCCCCTAGGTTTAGCACCAAAAGATCAAACAAATGCTCTACATTCCATAAAACTTTCATGACAACAAGAAAGACGAAGCTTTCTAAAACAAATTCGAGGACAGCATGCTTCTAGCTGGCTTTTAATGGATAAAAACCAATGGGATCATAAAGAAGTATCAATAGGAGGAAAAGGAAGTTTTTGACAGAAGAACTCTGATCCCAGAACTCTGTGTATGAGCATGTAGTGGGCTGGATATGGAGAATATGGCCAAATCAAAGGGGAGAGGTCTTCTAGGTTAGACTATGTAGTCTGAAAGCATTACTCTGGTGAATAAGAACTTTTGGAAGGATTAAAACAATGACATGAGGAGATTTGAAGTTTACAGAGATGATTCTGCAGCAGTAGAAGAGAGAAATGGAAAGGGGCCATAGAGAAAGAGAGGAAAATGAGTTAAAGAGCTATTTCTATGCCACATTGGGAAAGGATGAGGCTTTGAACAATGTGTTGTAGAGAAGTGGATGTAGTTGTGAGATAACTAGGAAGTCAAAATTGTAGGGCTGGGAATGATCTAAAATTACTAGGATTATATACAATAGAATACTCCTCAGCCATAAACAAGAATGAAATAATGCCATTTGCAGCAAAATGGATGGACTTAGAGGTTATCAAGCTAAATGAAGTAAGCCAGAAAGAGAAAGACAAATACCATATGATACTGCTCATATGTGGAATCTAAAAAAAAAAAAAAAAGAGATGCAAATAAAGTTATATACAAAACAGAAATAGATCTGCAGACAAAAAGGCAAACTTATGGTTACCAAAAGGGAAAGTGGGTGAGGGATAAATTAGGAGGTTGGGATTAACATATATACACTATCATATACAAAATAGATAACAAACAAGCACCTACTGCATAGCACAGGAAACTATACTCAATATTTAGTGATAACCTATAAAGGAATTGAATCTGAAAAAGGATATATATATATATATGTGAGTGTGTGTGTGTGTATGTATATATATATATAACTGAATCAATTTGCTGTATACCTGAAACTAACACAATACTGTAAATCAACTATACTTAAATTAAAAAATAAGGTTAATGAGAAGTTATTTATAGCTCTAATCTCTGATTCAGATTCTTTAGAAGACTCTGAGACAAGGATTTGGATGTAAGTTGTTTATTTAGGAAGACATCTCAGAAAGCAAAGGTATTTCCCTAGACAGAAACATAGGTCCTAATGAAAGGCAGGAAAGCGAAGTAAGTTGATATAGGATGCCTTAATAAGTAAATGACCATGGTGGGCAACTGGGGTTCCTCCTATTAGGGCCCCGGGGAGTCTGTGTTGAACATGCCTCAGTGGGCGGGGTTATTTTTCCCTCCATCTCCCATCCATCACAGGGACAGGTATTAACTCTCTGTCTTTTCCATCCTTTCCTAGAGCTGGACTCATCCCCACTCTCACCCCCTTCCCCAAATAGGCTCTATTAATAAGCAGAAGATTGAAAGCAATCAAGTGGTGAGCTCCTTTGGCCAGAGAAAGCCCTAAGCAGAGGACAGAAGGTGCTCATAGGAAGAATCCCTGGGCATATACTCGAGGGTGAGTGCTAAGGGGATAGGAATGGGTGCTAATGGCATCTAGTACCGCTCCCTCACATTTTCCTTTTAAGATGAGATAATGGGGAAAGTTTGGCCATAAGCCTGCATCTCAGAACAATAAGGTCACCTGGGATGGCAGTTGAGTATAGCCTCTATATTTGGGGTTCATCTATGACAGGTTGGGTCCTGCTAGCTTGGAGCTAAGAGCCTGTCCTACCCAGATCTGCTCTGGGTCTAGAAACTCCCGCCTCATGCGTCTGCCAGTGCTTACTGACTTAAAGAAATGCAAAGGTGATTTCAGAGAAGAGTTTATTACTCCTGGCAGAAATAATGAAAGTGAGGAGAGTGTCTTCATGTCTGCATGTCTTGCAGAAAGCTATCAAACAGTGATAAGTACAGGATGATGGGCTTAGGGTAATCCATTAGTGAACAGTAGGTAGGAACAGTCTTGGGTGGGATGAATGCTAAGGCAGTGACTCAGCTGATGGAACCCCTTCCCACGTCTGGCAGAGCACTCACCAGCAATGTAGCCCTGATGACCCTCGGCCTCTCACACCCCCAGCCACCAACTGGGGATGTAATAGAGATGTCTAAGCTGTCAAAGTGCTGATTAGTTTAGAAAAGCTGGAAAATGGAAAAGAGAGTTGATCGTATGATAATCTGATTTAATTTGCCAAAAGGTTAAAAAAATTTTTTTTTCCTTTTAGATTGAGCCTTTAAAAGTCAACATGATTTATTCAGACTGAGCTGCAGAAATTGCTAAATGTCTTCATGTTGGGGCACATATACAGACCATGGCTCTGGGAAAGAGGACACCGTGAATTAATACATCATAAGCGCCTCTGTTCTGAGTGGATCCCTGCACTTCATCTTCCATTGTCACTGATTCTGAGTTCTAGGTACCTGTGGAACCTGTCTCTTTTTCTCTCCATGGCCATCACCACTGCCCCAGTTCATTCTTCATCATCTCTTATCCCAGTGATTCAGTAGCACTTTCTTCATCTCTTTCTACCTTTGTTGTTGCTGCTGCTGTTCAGTCGCTCAGTGCTCAGTCGTGTCTGACTCTTTGCAACCCCATGAACTGCAGCACACCAGGCTTCCCTGTCCTTCACTGTCTCCCCAAGTTTGCTCAAACCCATGTCCATTGCGTCAGTGATGCCATCCAACCATCTCATCCTCTGTCGTCCCCTTCTCCTCCTGCCCTCAATCTTTCCCAGCTTCAGGGTCTTATCCAATGAGTCAGCTCTTCGCATCAGGTTGCAAAGTATTGGAGCTTCAGCTTCAGGCATCGGTCCTTCTAATGAATATTTAGGGTTGACTGATTTGATCTCCTTGCTGTCCAAGAGACTCTCGAGAGTCTTCTCTAACACCACAGTTCAAAAATATCAATTTTTCAGCATTCAGCCTTCCTTATGGCCCAGCTCTCATATTTGCACATGCTACTGGAAAAACCATAGCTTTGACTAGACAGATCTTTTTGGAAAAGTAATGTCTCTTCTTTCTAATACACTGCCTAGGTTTGTCGTATCTTTTCTTCCAAGGAGCATGCCTCTTTTAATTTCATGTCTGCAGTCACTGTCTGCAGTGATTTTGGGGTCCAGGTAAATAAAGCCTGCCACTTTTTCCATCCTCCCCCCCATCTATTTGTCATGTAGTTTTGGGACCAGATGTCATGGACTTAGTTTTTTGAAAGTTGAGTTTTAAGCCATCTTTTTCACTCTCCTCTTTCACCTTCATCAAGAGGTTCTTTAGTTCCTCTTCACTTTCTGCCATTACTCCACCCTAATTCTGCCTTCCTCCTAGAAACTCCTGCCAGGGCAGTCTTCTCCAAATCCCAACTGATCACATGATTCTTTCAACACTCCCCATCATCTAAACTGGTGTCCTACAGATAGCGTCTGACCTGAAGACACCTTTTATTTCACCAGATCAATACCCATTTGTAATACTAACTTTGGAAGTTTTTTCACTGGGTCAGGAACTCTAAGAAGGACCAGGCCTCACCTCTCTTTTCTCTATTCTGCATATGTTTTGGCTGCTTGTCTGACCCCTATTAGCATGTGAAATTGTAATGCCTATCTGTGATGATAAAAGGGTTCATATTATCTTCCTTCTCCTTATTTTTCTGCATACCTTTGTCACTTCCACCTAACAAACCACAGAAAATTCTGGAATTTTCTGTGCTTTCTCATACCTCCAAACCTTTCCATATGCTATTCTTGATGCCTGAGTGTTCTTTTCCGCTGATGCTTTCAGACTCATTCAAATGTCACTTACTTGGCAAAGGTTTCTCTGAACTCTCCAAATTGAATTGGCTACTCTTGTCTTTGGGTCCTCAGTATTTACTATTATTCATTAGTTCATTTATTCATCCATCTATTCCACAGTGTATTGCGCTTACAGAAAGTATCCAGTGCTGAGAGAGGTACTGTGAATATAAAGATATTCAAGGTATGGGCTTTGCCAAAAAGACCATCATAAGTGCACTGCAGAAAGGTGGCTTGACTAGAATGAAGGGTGTGAATGTAGTGGGGAGGAGATAAAATTGGAAAACAGAGCAGGGACCAAACCACAGAGCACTTTGTCATCTATGCCAAGTACAGCGTTATGAACTTTACATGAAGGATTTTCAAAAGAGAGTGAAATGGTCAGACTTATGTTCAGACACTTCTCTTCTGGAAAAGGGGAGGCTAAATTAGAGCTAAGTTAGCCTAGAGTCAAATAGACCAGTTAGGATTCTGTAGCCACGAATCTGGTGTCAGACGTTGAGGGGCTGAACCCAGACCTGCACAGTGGGAAGGACAGAGGGAGGAGACTACTGCAGGAGGAATTTTCACTCAGGGAATAGCTGATTGGGTGTGGAAAGTGAGGGCAGATGTGGCACAAAGAACAAAGACCAGTTTGTTTGTTGATGACTGGTGATGGTACAACCACAGAAATGAGAAATACAGGGAGAGAAGGCAGAGCAGATTGCAGGCAAAGACCAGAAGTTTTGTTTTGAATTTGTCAACTTGGTTTAAAAAGATTAAATAAAAATTGTGTATAGTTAAGATGTACAGATGATGTGATATACATGTACAGAGTGCCATGATGATTACAGTCAAAATTATTCATCTATACATCTCCTCACATAGTTGCCATTTGTGTATATGTGTGTGTGTGTGAATGTACTTGAAATTTGCTATCCTAGCAAATTTCCAGTATTTAATACCTGTCAATGTGCTGAGTCGATCTCCCCGTGGAACAGCAAAGTACCTGAGAGAGCTCGGGGTGTATGTCCTGGGGTCTGGGGACCATGGGCAGCTGGGACTGTAACCTAAAGTGATGTTGGGTGAGCATGGGAGAGAGTAAGGAGAAATGAGGCGGGGATACAGACAAAGCTTTGGAGAACAGCAACAAAGGCAAAAAAAGAGCCCTCCCCTCACCATCGGAGAGGTAAAAAGAAACCCAGGATGACACAGTGCCAGAGAACCCAGCTCCACAGTGCGAGTCGCAGTGGTCATGGAGGGGACCACATTTCACCAAAAAGCTTATTTCTGACTCTCCTATAAGTGGCTGTGCCCAGGCCACCTGTCTTCCTCTCAGCATTTCTTTGATTACTTCTTGGGGCGGGTGTATCTTTGCTAAATTTCATCTAAGGGGGCTCGCCCCATCGCCCCATTTTCATCTGTCAGTGCCTGTGGGAGATCTGTCAGCAGTTATCCACGGTCCACCCTCCAAATTCCTTCCAGCTTTGGTCATCTGTGCATATGGAGAGCATGTGTCACAAACAAAATTAAAATAAGTGAAGTGACATAAATAAGAGTGAAACTAAAGTATCCTGGAGGCCCCACAGTGGCCTGATGGACAGTCCTCTTGATATGGCCCAGACACCATCACCCCCGGCTGGGTAGAGCTGTTCATCTGGCTACTGAACCACCTATTTGCCCTTGAATCCAGCCCTTGTTTTCTCCAATGTAAGTTCCAAAAGAGTGGTATACTTCCCTATTTCCATTGTCCAGCACACTACATGGCACACTGTAGGTACGTTCAGTCTTTGTAGAATGAGTGAGTGAGTTAAAGATCATTCCTCCCCTGCCAAAATAAATCTTGCTCAATCTATGATACAACAAGCTTATAATCCTGTCAAAATGAAATGATGCCTAAGTGTCCATCAATAGATGAATGAATAAAGAAGGTGTAGCGTATATATATATATGGGCTTCCCAGGTGACTCGGTGTTAAAAGAATCCACCTGCCAAGGCAGGAGTCACAGGGGACACCAGTTTGATCCCTGGGCTGAGAAGATCCTCTGGAGAAGGAAATGGCAACCCACTCCAGTATTCATGCCTGGAAAATACCATGGACAGAGGAGCCTGATGGGCTATAGTCCATAAGGTCAGAAAGAGTTGGACACCAATGAGTGACTAGCAATTTCACTTTTTTCATACAAATATATATATATATA
>ML660247.1:6827384-7002858 GCA_007570785.1 Antilocapra americana
TATGAGTGGAATTCTGCCACTCCCCAGATTTGTATGCCTAAACCCTCACCCCCATTACCCCTGACTTTGACCTTATCTAGAAATAGGATCATTGCAGATGTAATTCATTAAGATGAAATTGTATTGGAATAGTATGGCCTAATCCAATATGGCTGATGCCCTAATAAAATGGGAAAATTTGAGCACAGACATGAGCGCAAGGAGAAGCCATGTGAAGATAAGGATGGAAAACAGGGCGATACGTGTACATGCTGTGGAATGCCAAGGCTGACCAGACAACCGGCCACGAGAAGCTAGGCAAGAGGCCTGAAATAAGCTCTCCTTCACAGCCCATAGAGGAAACCAGTCCCAGCAGCACCTTGATTCTGGATTTCTGGCCTCCAAAGCTGTGAGACAATAAGTTTCTGTAATTTAAGTCACTCAGTCTGTGGTACTTTGGTAAGGCAGTCCTTGCAGGCTAACATACACAATAATGATAAAGTGTATCATACAAATGCTAAATCATACAAATTCTAAATACAATAAGAAATTCCAAGATGACCACTAACTTCCAGATAAAGAGGTTCATTTTTTAAGATCAGTGTATATAAAGAGTTCAGTTCACAAACAGAAGTCTGATGATTAAAAATGTGTTGCTTCTGTAAATCTTTATTGAGCTGTTTGCTCCCTTCTTCCCTTCTGTTAAATTTAACCCTAATTAGGTCCCACAAAATCCCACAAAATTACCAATTATGAAAGTCATCTAAAGTTATAGCAATGCATGCTTTCTAGCCTCAATTTTCTTGTCTACAAATTAAAGATATAAAGGGAAATATCTCTTCACGTTTATGGGAGTACTGGATAGTAAAAGAATGTAAAATGCTTTGTTGTCCTGTGCCTGGCACAAAGTAAGTGCACAGTAAAATGGATTTTTCTCAAAGTCAGAAAATATTAATACCTTCTAATTAGAATTTTGATACTTATAGCCTGGGATGGTTATGTGGATTTCTGTGTTGGTTAAGTTCCATCTTTCCAAATAAATTATATTCCAGGTAGATATGTTCTCCAAATTGATCACTTTGCAACAAGAGGATAATGGGTTTACTGTCTATGTTTCTTATTCTCCTCAACATCTAGCATAGTTCTGAGTACAAAGCATATTTTAAAAGGCTACACAAATAACATGATGGGCAAGGAGATTGATGGATAGGGTAGAGTTGAGTTAAAAAAACAATTAAAAAAATTTAACCATCTAGATGGTTCATGTATCCTGTGGGAAACTGGCTTTATAGCACTACTCTTAATTTTAAAGTTTCCAAGTACATAGAAAAAATATGAACTGTAGTAGTAAGTGAATTTTATATCATATTCTGCCACTAATTTGCTCTGAGTACTGGGAATTGATTTAGCTTCCCTAAACTTCATCAAGTTTATCTGTAAATGCTAGATCTTTTGTGAAGATGGGAAATACAAGGTGGAAATGGAAGAAACGCTGACATAGCAAATCTGCCATTTAGTAGGTGGCGTCTCTGACGTGGGGTGTCTCTTCACGGCTGCTCCAGCAAAGCGCAGCTGCTGCTCCTTACCTTGGAAGAGGGGTATCTCCTCCCGGCCGCCCCTCCTGACCTTGATCGTGGGGTAGCTCCTCTTGGCCCTGCTTCTGGGTTTCTCTTACCTTGGACGTGGGGTCTCTCTTCATGGCTGCTCCAGCAAAGTGCAGCTGTCGCCCCTGATCTCGGACGCAGGGTAGCTCCTCCCAACTGCCGCCCCCGAGAGAGTTCCAGAAAAACATCTACTTTTGCTTTATTGACTAAGCCAAAGCCTTTGACTGTGTGGATCACAATAAACTGTGGAAAATTCTGAAAGAGATGGGAATACCAGACCACCTGACCTGTCTCCTGAGAAGCCTGTATGCAGGTCAGGAAGCAACAGTTAGAACTGGACATGGAACAACAGACTGGTTCCAAACAGAAAAAGGAGTACGTCAAGGCTGTATATTGTCACCCTGCTTATTTAACTTCTATGCAGAGTACATCATGAGAAATGCTGGGCTGGAAGAAGCACAAGCTGGAATCAAGATCGCCAGGAGAAATCTCAATAATCTCAGATATGCAGATGACACCACCCTTATGGCAGAAAGTGAAGAAGAACTAAAAAGCCTCTTGAAGAAAGTGAAAGAGGAGAGTGAAAAAGTTGTCTTAAGGCTCAACATTCAGAAAACTAAGATCATGCCATCTGGTCCCATCACTTCATGGCAAATAGATGGGGAAACAATGTCAAACTTTATTTTTTGGGGCTCCCAAATCACTGCAGATAGTGATTGCAGCCATGAAATTAAAAGACGCTTACTCCTGGGAAGGAAAGTTATGGCCAACCTGAATAGCATGTTGAAAGGCAGAGATATTACTTTGCTAACAAAGGTCCGTCTAGTCAAGGCTATGGTTTTTTCCAGTAGTCATGTATGGTTGTGAAAGTTGGACAGTGAAAAAGGCTGAGCACTGAAGAATTGATGCTTTTGAACTGTGGTGTTGGAGAAGACTCTTCAGTGTCCCTTGGACTGCAAGGAGATCCAACCAGTCCATCCTAAAAGAGATCAATCCTGGGTGTTCATTGGAAGGACTGATGTTGAAGCTCAAACTCCAACACTTTGGCCACCTGATGTGAAGAGTTGACTCATTGGAAAAGACCCTAATGCTGGGAAGGATTGGGGGCAGGAGGAGAAGGGGACGACAGAGGATGAGATGGCTGGATGGCATCACTGACTCGATGGACATGGGTTTGGGTGGACTCTGGGAGTTGGTGATGGGAGGCCTGGCGTATTGCAGTTTATGGGGTTGCAAAGAGTCAGACATGACTGAGCGACTGAACTGAACTGAACTGAACAGTAAGGTAATTGCCAATTACCTAGTTAATGCTTGCACCCTAAGGAAATGCGATAAATAGGGAAGACAGACAGAGGGAGAAAGAGAGAGAATAAAGGGGTGAAAAGAGGGAAGGAGGAAGGAAGGGAAATAAGGAAGCGAGCAAGGAAGATTTTGTAAAATTAGCTCATGTAATTGAGGAGGTTGGATAAGCAAGTCTGAAATTCATAAAACAGGAGGTCAGTAACATAAGAAAATGAATAGGCCAAAATCACGGGCATGGGACAAAACTGATACCCTCCATTCCAGCCTTGTAGTTTCACATCAAGTAGACACATGAAAAGTAGTCATGTGCTGCTGAAGCTGAAGCTCCAGTACTGTGGCCACCTGATGTGAAGAGCTGGCCCATTGGAAAAGACCCTGATGCTGGGAAAGACTGAGAGCAGGAGGAGGAAGGCGACAACAGAGGATGAGACAGTTGGATGGCATCACCGACTTGATGGACATGAGTCTGAGCAAGCTCCGGGAGTTGGTGATGGACAGGGAGGGCTGGCATGCTGCAGTCCATGAGGTCAGTCCATGAGGTCACTCAGACCTGACTGAGCAATTGAACTGAGCTGAACTGAATATATGGCTGAGTCAGCTTGATGTACAGTGAAAATTAATGCAACATTATAAATCAACTGTTCTTCAATAAAATAAATTAAAAATAAAAAAATAAAAACAGTTATGTGTAGAAAAAGAAAGTTTTGAAGAGGAAAAGCTGCTTATTCTCCATGCCTTGTTTCATGGTAGTGATCAGCTCAGAGTGAAGAATGTAGTTACTTGATGCCTGTTCTATTTCTGCTTCCAAAAGCCTTATCCTATGTGCATATCCTCTGTCTATATATTTGAACTTTTGTTTTTAATCAACATAAAAATAAAATTGAATGAAAAAATTACTATGCAAAGCAATTGAAGAAGGAGTGGGGTGTGGGGAAAAGAAAAATGACATAGCAGAGGTATAGAGAGCATCTATGAATAAAGGGTACAGAATGCTACCTCTCACTTATTTAGCAGGGGCTACTCAGTGGTACAATTTAGACTCTTTTATTTTATACTTTAAAGAGATCAATGAATCTCAGTCTAAACATTTGCTGCTATTTCTTCTTATGTTTCAATGCCAATTGTGACTTCCTTATATATTTCCAGGAAAAAAATACAGATTTTTGTATTAAGTCTAGAATTATAAAGGTTTTGCAAGGAATGCAAGGCACTATAAATGCATATAGAAAAGGTGTAAGGCTTAAAACAGCAAAGACAAAGAAAGAAGGTTAATGAAAGAAGACAAAGGTAGATGTGAATTCCAGTTCAATATGGTGAGCTCCTCCATCCTGGGTTATACAAATGGAAGTGGAGCAATAGTGAAAAGAAAGAGCAGAAGGTGGATTTACTGCAGGTGAGATATTTCAACAGATTCCTGGAAGATGGAAAGCAGATGACATAGGCAGAGGGATAAAGGCTGCAGAGAAATCTG
This sequence comes from Antilocapra americana, assembly GCA_007570785.1. Lineage (NCBI taxonomy): Eukaryota > Metazoa > Chordata > Mammalia > Artiodactyla > Antilocapridae > Antilocapra > Antilocapra americana. The sequence goes on from ML660247.1 coordinate 6,831,741, forward strand.
AGATTCAGAAATTGTACAGAAAGCCTGCAGCTGAGCAAGACTCCTTTATCTTTTTCAGCTGAACCCAGAGAACCTCTAAACTCAGGGTCGACAGACATTGAATCAAAATTGGTCTGGAAACAGAGAAATTAAAATCTGATTACAGAATAGTTGTGCTAGGCACTCTACTCTTCCGTGTTAGCTGTGCCTCATCCTCCTGAGCCACAGACATTCAGGCATTTACTACTCAGAGGGTTTATTTGAAGAATTTAAGTTAAAAATGGGCAGAAGACCTAAACAGACATTTCTCCAAAGAAGGCATACAGATGGCCAAAAGCCCATGAAAAAAAATGCTCAACATCACTAATTATTAGAAAAATGCAGAACTATATTGAGGTATCACCTCACATTGGTCAGAGTGACCAACATCAAAAAATTTACAAACAGTAAATACTGGAGAGGGTGTGGATAAAAAGTGAATCCTTCTACACTGTTGATGGGAATGTAAACTAGTATAGCCACTATGGAGAACAGTATGGAGGTTCCTTAAAAAATTAAAATTAGATCTACTGTATGATCCAGTCTCCCACTCCTGGGAGTATACCCAGAGAAAACCATAATTCAAAAAGATACATTTATCCCAATATTCATTTCAGCACTATTTACAATAGTCAGGACATGGAACCAACCTAAATGTTCAGGAACAGATGAATGGATAAAAAAAAATATGGTGTGTGTGTATGTGCCTGCTCAGTCATTCAGTCATGTCTGACTCTATGTGACCCCATGGATAGTAGCTTGCCAGGCTCCTCTGTCCATGGGATTCTGCAGGCAAGAATACTGAAATGGGCTGCCATGCCCTTCTCCAGGGGATCTTTCCCACTCAAAGATCGAACCAGCATCTCTTACATCTCCTACATTGGCAACCAGTCTCTCAGTCTCTACCACTAACACCACTTGGGAAATATATAGAATGGAATATCACCCAGCACTAAAAAAATAATGAAATAATGTCACTTGCAGCAACATGGATGGACCCAGAGATTATTTTACTGAGACAGAGAAGAATAAACGCATACTATATGATATCACTTATATGCAGAATCTAAAAAAAAAAAAATGGTACAAATGAACTTATCTACAAAACAGAAATAGAGGAATTACTGCTGCAGAAATAAATTTTATGGTTCCCAGTGAGGAAAGGGCAGGGGGAGGGAAAAACTGGGAGATTGGGGTTGACATACACACATTACTATATATGAAACAGATAAGTAATAAGAGTCTATTGTACAGCACAGGGAACTGTGCTTAATACTCTGCAATGTCTTGTATGGGAAATGAATCTAAGAAAGCGCAGATTTATGTATAACCGATTAACTTTGCTGTACAGCAGAAAGTAATACAGCATTGTAAATCAACTCTACTCCAATAATATTTTTTTCAAAAATAAAGAATTTAAAGAAACCATTTCAAGAGAATTTAGAGGCTTGTTGACTCAGAGTTAACCCAAGTGTATGTATGTGTGTGTGTGTATATATATATATATATATATATATACACACCTGAGAAGCCATCACTGCAGGAAACATATTCATCTTCACCCAAAGTTTCCCCAAGTCCTTTGTAATTCTTCTGTCCTGTCCCTTCCTGGACACTGATTCTCTGGCCCCAGGCAACAAATGATCTGCTTTGTGTCACTGTAGATAAGTTGTATTTTCTTTTATTCTAGTATTTTATATAAATGGAATCATATAGTACATACTTATTTTTTGGTCTGTCTTCTTTCACCACTGTATAATTATTTGAGATTCATCCATATTGTTGTATGTAATGGCAGTCTATTTCTTCCCAGACTAAAATGAGAAGAATAAAACTGTCTTTATTTCCAGAAGATACTATCACTGATGTGTAATATTTGGTGGAATAAAACAGTAGTAGCATAAAAAGTGAATTTAGCAAGATTTTAAAATGTGCAGAAACCAACTGTATTTGTATATCAAGCAAGAAAAACTGGAATTAAAAATAAAAAATAACTTCTAGAATAGCACAAATTATGAAAAGCTTAGGTATATATCTGACAAAAATGTGTAAAACTTATATAGCAAAAATGAAAAAAACTGACTAAGATAACTTAATGAAGACATACACAAGTAGGAAGATATACTGTAATTATCTTGAAAAATCTCAATATTATTAAGGCATCAATATTCCACTTTACTAAATATTTTTGTAACATTTGACAAGATGTCCTAAAAATCATACAAAAGTTCTAAGGACTTAGAATAGCCAAAACAATTTGAAAAACAATCAAAGTTTGATAACTAATACTGCTCAATTTCAAGGGTATAAAGTGGCAGTAATCAAAGCTGTGTTGTATTGTTATAAAGGTATCTAAATAAATCAATGGACCATAAAAAAGTCCATAAATAATCCACCCGATAATGTGGACAACTGATTTAGACAGAGATAGAAATGTAATTAAGTGTAGAAAGGATACTTTTTTTAAAAAAATAAATGATACTAGAGTATTCTGTTGGCTTCCCAGGTGGCACTAGTGGAAAAGAACCCACTTGCCAATGCAAGAGAAGTAAGAGACATGGGTTCGATCCCTGGGTCGGGAAGATTGCCTGGAGGAGGGCATGATAACCCACTCCAGTGTTCTTGCCTGGAGAATCCCATGGGCAGAGGAGCCTGGTGGTCTACAGTCCACAGGGTTGCAAAGAATCCAACTTGACTGAAGTGAATTAGCACAGGGGCATGCACTAGAATATTCTACATCCATAAACAAAATATGAAGTCTTATTGATACCTCACACTGTACAAAAAGTTAACTCAAGTGTATCATAGACCTAAATGTACCACATAAAACTATGACACGTTCAGAATATAATATAAAACTTTGTGGCCTTGAGTTAGGCAAAGATTTCTTAGCAATGATATTAAAAGCATGATGTATAAAAAATAAACTGATAATTGAGATTTCAGCAAAATTTAAACCTTCTGCTCTTCTCAATCTCTGTTAAGAAAGAAATGATCACAAATTATATATTTCAAAGACTTTTACATAGAATATATAGGAAACTCTCAAAATCAACAATAGGAAAAAATGCAATAAAATATGGGCATACAATTTGAGCAAACACCTCACCAAATTAGTTATGGCTAATAAGCAGAGGAACAATTACTGCTGATGATTAGTCATTTAGGAAGTGCAAATTAAACCCACAATGAGGCACTAGTGAACATCAATTAGAATGACTAAATTAAAAAAAAAGATTAGTCATATTTACTGAGTCTTGGAGAGGAATTAAAGTAGGAATTCTCATATGCTACTGATAGGAAGAGAAAAATGGTATAAATTCATTGAAAAACACCTAAGTCATGTCCCTTATGATTATACAGTGGAAGTGACAAATAGATTCAGAGGATTGTATCTGATAGAAAGAATGCCTGAAAAATTATGGATGGAGGAGTGTAACCTCCATCCATAGGAGGATGTATAAGAGGCAGTGACCAAAAGTATCCCAAAGCAAAAGAAATGTAAGAAGGCAAAATGGTTGCCTGCGAAGGCTTTATGATTAACTGAGAAAATAAGTGAAAAGCAAAGAAGAAGTGGAAAGATATATTCAACTGAATTCAGAGTACCAAAGAACAGCAAGGAGAGATAAGACAGCCTTCTTAAGTGAACAATGCGAAGAAACGGAGGAAAACAATAGACTAGAGAGCTCTTTGAGAAAATTAGAGATACCAAGGGAATGTTCATTCAAAGATGGGCACAATAAAGGACAGAAATGGACCTAATAGGAGCAGATGCGATTAAGAAAAGGTGGCAAGAATACACAGAAAAACTGTATCAAAAAAATCTTAATGATCCAGATAACCACGGTGGATGTGGTCATTGACCTATAGCCAGATATCCTGGAGTGTGAAGTCAAGTTCAGGGAGCATTACTACAAACAAAGCTAGTGGAAGTGATAGAATTCCAGCTAAGCCATTTCAAATCCTAAAAGATGATGCTGTTAAAGTGATACACTCAAAATGTCAGCAAATTGGAAAACTCATCAGTGGCCACAGAACTGGAAAAGGTCAGTTTTTATTCCAATGCCAAAAAATGTTCAAACTACCATGCAATTGCACTCATCTCACATGCTAGCAAGGTTATGCTCAAAATCCTTCAAGCTAGGCTTTGGCAGTACATGACTAAGAAATTTAAGATATACAAGCTGGGTTTAGAAAAGGCAGGGGAATCAGACATCAAATTTTCAACATTTGTTGGATCATAGAGAAAACAAGGGAATTCCAGAAAACCATCTTCTTCTGTTTCACTGATTATCCAAAAGCCTTTGATTGTATGGATCACAACAAACTGTGAAAAATTCTTAGAGATGGGAATACCAGACAACCTTACCTGCCTGCTGAGAAGCCTGCATGGAGGTCAAGAAGCAACAGTTAGGGGCTGACATGGAACAACAGACTGGTTCAAAATTGGGAAAGGACTACATCAAGGCTATATATTGTCACTCTGCTTATTTAACTTATATGTGGAGTACATCATAAGAAATGCTGGGCTGGACAAATCACAAGCTGGAATCAAGATTGCCAGGAAAAATATCAGCAACTTCAGATATGCAGATGATATCACTCTAATGGCAGAAATTGAAGAGGGATTTAAGAGCCTCTTGATGAGGGTGAAAGAGGAGAATAAAAGAGCTGGATTAAAACTCAACATTAAAAAAACTAAGATTATGGTCCCATCACTTCATGGCAAACAAATGGGGAGAAAATGGAAACAGTGACAGACTTTATTTTGGGGGGGCTCCAAAATTACTGCAGACATTGACTGCAGCCATGAAATTAAAAGATGCTTGCTCCTTGGAAGGAAAGTTATGACCAACCTAGACAGGGTATTAAAAAGCAAAGACATCATTTTGCTGACAAAAGCCCATATAGTCAAAGCTATGGTTTTTCCAGTAGTCATGTATGGATATGAGAGTTGGACCATAAAAAAGGCTGAATGTCAAAGAATTGATGCTTTCAAATTGTGGTGCTGGAGGAGATTCTTGAAAGCCCCTTGGACTAAACACTGATCAAACCAGTCAATCCTAAAGGAAATCAGTCCTGAATATTCATTGAAAATACTGATGCTAAAGCTGAAGCTCCAACAGTTTGGCTACCTTTTGGGAAGTGGCCACTTATTGGAAAAGACCCTGAGGCTGGGAAAGACAGAAGACAAAAGGAGAAGGTGGTGGCAGAGGATGAGATGGTTAGATAGCATCACTGTCTCAATAGACATGAGTCTGAGGAAACTCCAGTAGATAGGGAAGGGCAGGGAAGCCTGGCGTGCTGCAACCCATGGTGTGGCAAACAGCTGGACATGACTTAGTAACTGCACAACAACAACAACAACAATAAACAAGGAGTGGACTATAGATATATGAAATGAGAGAGCTGGATCTCAGAATGAAAGAGTACCTATTTATCATTTAATTTCTATAAAACTCTAGAAAATGTAAATTACAGTGACAGAATGCAGCTCAGAGAGTGCCCAGTAGGAGAGGGGGATGGAGAGGTTAGCAAGGGACAGGAGAGAACTCTTGGCCGATGTATATGTTTATTATCTTGGTGGTGGTGACCCTTTCACAGGCATATAGCTGTGTCAAAACGTAAAGTGTTACACTTTTAATATGTGCATTGTACTGTTGTCAGTTATGCTTCTCATCAAAGCTGTTAAAATAGCAAAAATAGTAATGATAATAGGTATAAAATAAAATCTGAACATGGAGTCACAGTAGCTAATTCCCCGATGAGGGACTGAACCTGGGCTCTTAGCAGTGAAAGCATAGAATCCTAACCACTGTAACACTAGTGAATTCTCTAAGTGGAGCTCTTGCTTTGGCAAAACTAATCCAAGGCGATGGCAGTCAGAATAGCGCCTCCTTTGGGAGGGGGCAGTTGTGGGTTGGTGAAGGGGCAACAAGTGGGAAGGGACAGGTGGGAAACTTTTCAGGGCAGAGAGTTTATATCTTGATCTACATGATGGTTAAAAAAAGTAGAACAACATTTAAATGATAATTGAAAAATAAGAAAAACTTTTAGAAACATTAAGATGTGATACAACTGAATGGAACACAAAGAACTGGACTTTCCATACTGGTTTCTATGAAAAAAGTCAATTTTGTCTTCTTGCCTGCTTTCCCCTCCCTTGGAGATTTTGATGCAATTAGCATTTTAGAGGTTCTAAGGATTTTGCAGTATAGCAAGTGGCTTAACTTTGTTTTAAACCAGAGTTTCCAAGACTTATTGGACCACTGAAGCATGTATTTTTTTTTTATTTAACATTTTTAAACATCTGATGAAACATGTGTTCCAAAGGGATATAATTTAGGAAACACTAAACAAGCCAATTAAAAATATACTGTTAAAAATCTCCAGAGGTTTAGAGAGGTTAATTGTTTTTGTCAGAGCTCGCTCAGCCAGCAAAGGGCAGAGGTGGGACTGAAAACGCAGAGGAGACTGATTCAAAGGCCAATCCTCTTCCCTCCAGTCCTCTTACCTGCCCTGGGCCTCGGTTTTCTCATCTATATAATGAGAAGGGAGAGCCCACAGAATGTGAGACAGCACTCAGCAGGTCGTTTTCTTCAGGTATATTTTGGGTAGCTTACTTAAACATTCTACACTTCAGATTCCTCAGCTGGAAAATGAGAATAATAATACTGTCAGTGAAATGAGAATTAAAATAAATTTGATAAAGCACCTGTAGTTTTCTTATTTTTTAATCTAAAAAATAACCTGATAAAATAAGAGATACTTTAATATTTGTACGACCTGGGCCTGTCCCTGCTGGGCTATTCTGTGTGTGAAAGGTCAGCAATTCTTCTTCTTCTTTAGGTTTTCATCGATAAATACCAGGCTTGGCATACAGAGATACTCATTAAATATCCCACCTCACCCATCTGGCTTTTCAAAAGCATAATTTAAATGTTAATATTTGATGCATTTATTAATAAGAAGAACAGATATCATTTATGATGTAATATGCTTAATGATCATCTCCTAATATGTTTCTATAAAATATTATTTCATTTAATCATCATAAAACTCTAAGAGAACAGTATTATGCCCATTTACACACTGGAAAATTAAATAAAAGACCAGAACTTTGAAGGTATTAAGAAGTGGAAGCCCAGTTTCATTCAGATCCCTCTGCCTCTTACCTGTTTCCCTCTAGGATATCACTGGTTTGAGTGCTTCTTTGTGGTGGATCAGGGATCTGTTTGGAACTTTTTGCTCTGTTTTATTCTTTATATCACAGAGAACAGAACTTGTTTAAGGAACTTCTGTAATTTAAGATTTGGAAAATGCAGTGTTTTTCATGAAACTTGTCATTAATCAAGTTTTCAGGCTGTCTCCAAATTTCTCTTTGAGAACAATAACAATCAGTTTTGATATGGAAATGGATTAATAAAAAGAGTACAGAAACATGCCCCCATCACAAGAAAAAGAACCCAAACCATACAGCCAATTTTTCAACATATTGGGAAATAATATTGTTGTAGTATGTCCTTCCAAAATATCAAGAAATAAAGGTGTGCTTTTAACATTTTAATTCACAGTGAAAAACGCATTAATGATAAAAAGGCAATATGTGACAGGTACATCATCGTAACATGTGAATAACCAGATGTTACCAAGTAAAAGATTCTCTAAACATTGCTCTGCCAACACCAAGTTTTTGTATAAGCTAAATAATAATATTAGCTAGCCACTTTTCACAAGAAACTCGTGCTTTTGAGTATCTACTATCTATCTTGTCCTGTGGTAGATGGATCTGGAAAGATAAAGTCATTCATGATTCTTCACTTACGTAATATATTAATATTTAAAGAAAATTAAAAGCAAATGGGAAGAATAACTTCATTAAATAAAAGAAATCTAAAAAGAAAAAAGTAAACTAAAATAACAGAAAGTCAACAAATTCAAACTGCCACGATGCAAATTTCAGCACCATCTGGTCCTCGTGGACTCTTCGAATCTCTCCCAATGCTACTGTTTCCTGCTGTAGCTCTTTCTGCTATTTTATTACAATTAGTGCTGTATATTATTTTTTTTTAAAGTAAACATAAATTATAGGCCTTGACCTAAGCATTTATTCTCTAAATATTTACTGAGAATCTGACTAGGTAAAGATGCTAAATAAGGTGTTAGACTAAAGAAGATATCTCTCTAGTTGAGTAAGTCTGAGGCTTCTTGTCAAAGATCAGCTGTTCTCACCAGTTCCCTTCAAGAGTACACCGTATGAACTGATGAAAGCCCTTACTTTTATTTTTTTTTATTTTATTATTTTTTTTATTATTGTTTTTGCCATACATTGTCATGATATCACCATGGGTTTACATATGCTTCCCCTCCGGGTCCCCCCTCCCTCCTCCCTCCCCCCCCGGGAAATCTCGCTGCACCAGTCCCGAGCATCAATCCTGGGCTGGCGATTGATTAGACACATGACAATTAACATGCTTCAATGCCCTTCTCCCATATCATCCCACCCTTACCCTCATCCACCCTTACTTTTAAATATCACCAAACATCCAGTCTCCTGAGCTGTACCTAGCACTTTGGGAAACCATTACATTTGGCATAGAATGAGTACTATTAACAGCCACCAAGGTGGTAGAGTCATTGGTGCATTTAAGTCTATAATTATCTCCTTAGGTTTATTCTGACTTCCCAAAGCATACTGCCTCAAGAGCTTTTACTTCCCTCCCTTTTTCCTTTCTTCTTATCCCCCTCTTCCTTCCCTTCCTTCTTCCCTTCTCTTTAATACTGTCTAAGATATACATTATAAGCAAATAACTAACAATCTAGAGCGGCAAAAAGACAGCTGTACACTCACGTAATGAATGCTATTATTGCAGAATTATAGTAATTTATGAAAATATGAGATAAGGGTAAGACGTAGAGGAATGTCACTCTAAACAAAATTGTGTTCTTAAGATCTGATAGGCTTGTATTTACAAGAGTACTGTAGGCAATGCTTGCTGGCTACCATATTTTTTATATTCAGGAATTCATGGGTTTGAGTAAGGAACATAGTTTCCAAGAGGTCATTGGCCCTCAATGACAGAGCAGAGGGAATGCTGACTGACATTAGATATCTAGCTTTTCAAGCAGAACTGACTGGTTGCTGGGCTAGATATGTTAAGCAACCTATTGATCTAAAGTTCTGATTTCTCAAGCCTTTTACAACGAACATGACGAAGACATGATAAAGTGCTAAAACTGAAGGAAGACTTGCTGATGAGAAACAAATGATTCTACCATTAGCATTGATTGTTAATTGATTAAAAAGAGAGTAAGTGCAAACCTATACAATCACTGCAGACAAGAGACACATTGACTAGCAGCCACGAAATGTCTGTTTTAATCTTCTTCTACAAGATGTTTCCCAGGTAGGGGTATTCTGGCAGGAGATATGGACCCTTTAGTATAAAGGGAGATGCTAAGATTCTGAGGAGTATAGACATGAGAAACACAGAAGAATGTTTCTTATAGATGCTTCCCAGGTGTTGTCGCAGTAAAGAATCACCTGCCAACGCAGGAGACATGGGTTCGATCCCTGGGTTGGGAAGAGTTCCTGGAGAAGGAAATGGAAACCCATTCCAGTATTCTTGCCTAGAAAATCTCATGGACAGAGGAGCCTGGCGGGCTACAGTCTATGGGGTCACAAATTTCCAGATGTGACTGAGCATGGCCCGGCACAGTTCCTTATAGATTATAAGGTCAACTGAGCATTCTTTGTTGTGGAATGGTATCAATTAGGTCCTTACTAAGCCAATTTCATTTCTGAAAGCTTCACTATGTCCATTAACCAAATCCTTAATGTATTTTTGAAACGGAAATCAGCTTAGACAATGTCATATAAAGCTGAAGAATTACATCTCTGACTTTTTCTGGTGTAGAGGGTTAAGCAATGGATGGAAACTTGGAAAGTAGGACCTGACATCTGCTATACGTGCTTGCTTCGAGTGGGGGAAAGAAATAAACCAAATGTTTGTGGTATGAGAGAGGAGAGCCAATTAATATTCTCTTTGGTCTTCAGGAGAGTGAAGGACATAGCTTCTTCCTCATGCCCTAAAATTCAACAAGCTTAGTTGTAAAAGACCAACGAAGAAGAGATGCCATCAGCTTTTAGAAAGAGTGTTATTTTTTAAAAAGGGAGTAGAAAATAACCTTAATTTCCAACAGTAAAAGAATGATTATATAGTAAAGAGAAAGTGAAATGCTATAAAGAATGAGATATTTCTGGCAGAAACAAACCTATCTACAAAACAGAAACAAACTGACAGTCATGGAATGCAGACTTATGGTCACCAAGTGGGGGGGATGGATTCAGAGTTAGGGGTTAGCAGATAAAAAACATTATATACAGAATGAGTAAACAATAAGGTCCTACTATAGAGCACAAGGAAATATAGTCAGTATTTAGTGATCAACCATAATGGAAATTAATCTTAAAATGCATATAACTGAATAATTTTGCTACACAAGAAAAGTTAACACATTGTATATCAGCTATACTTCAATTATTAAAAAAATAAGATATTTCTATTCTCACTGATACTTAAAGGTGTTCAGTACAATTGCAAATGAAGAGGTACAACATAATTCCATTTTGTAAAAGGAAAACATGTATACTTATCTGTCTAGAAGTATAGCTGCTGCTGCTGCTAAGTTGCTTCGGTCGTGTCGGACTCTGCGTGACCCTATAGACGGCAGCCCACCAGGCTCCCCTGTCCCTGGGATTCTCCAGGCAAGAACACTGGAGTGGGTTGCTATTTCCTTTTGCAGTGCATGAAAGTGAAAAGTGAAAGGGAAGTCTTTCAGTCATGTCCGACTCCTAGCGACCCCATGAACTGCAGCCTGCCAGGCTCCTCTGTCCATGGGATTTTCCAGACAAGAGCAGTGGAGTGAGTTGCCATTGCTTTCTCCGCTATAAGTATAGAACAATCAACACTTCAGGAGCACTAAATCTATTAAGTGGATGGTAAAAAACAACTCCTGTGGACAGGAACTTGTACTTTATAGTTTCTCTGTGTATATGTTTGTGTATGTCCTTTTGTGTGTGTGACTGTGTGAGTGTGTATTTGTGTGTGTGTGTGTGTGTGTGTGTCTGCTTTCAAAAAGCTACTAAGAGGTAGTTATTCTTTGATTAATTTTATACTTAAATGATTATACATTTCACTGTTCTGATACAAGAATAGCAAGGAGACATAAGAAAGCCTTCCTCAATGATCAGTGCAAAGTAATAGAGAAAAACGATAGAATGGGAAAGACTAGAGATCTCTTCAAGAAAATTAGAGATACCAAGGGAATGTTTCATTCAAAGATGGGCTCAATAAAGGAAAGAAATGGTATGGACCTAACAGAAGCAGAAGATATTAAAAAGAGGAGACAAGAATACACAGAAGAACTGTACAAAAAAGATCTTCATGACCCAGATAATCATGATGGTGTGATCACTCACTTAGAGTCAGATATCCTGGAATGTGAAGTCAAGTGGGCCTTAGAAAGCATCACTATGAACAAAGCTACTGGAGATGATGGAATTCCAGTTGAGCTATTTCAAATCTTGAAAGATGATTCTGTGAAATTGCTACATTCAATATGCCAGCAAATTTGGAAAACTCAGCAGTGGCCACAGGACTGGAAAAGGTCAGTTTTCATTCAAATCCCAAAGAAAGACAATGCCAAAGAATGCTCAAACTACTGCACAATTGCACTCATCTCACACACTTGTAAAGCAATGCTCAAAATTCTCCAAGCTAGGCTTCAACGATATGTGAACCGCGAACTTTCAGACGTTCAAGCTGGTTTTAGAAAAGGCAGAGGAACCAGAGATCAAATTGCCAACATCTGCTGGATCACTGAAATAACAAGAGAGTTCCAGAAAAACATCTATTTCTGCATTATTAACTATGCCAAAGCCTTTGACTGTGTGAATCACAATAAAGTGTGGACAATTCTTAGAGGGATGGGAATACCAGACCACCTGACCTGCCTCCTGAGAAATGTGCATGCAGATCGGAGAGCAACAGTTAGAACTGGACATGGAATAACAGACTGGTTCCAAATCAAGAAATGAGTACGTGAAGGCTGTATATTGTCACTCTGCTTATTTAGTTTATATGCAGAGTACATCATGAGAAATGCTGGATTGAATGAAACACAAGCTGGAATCAAGTTTGCTGGGAGAAATAGTAATAACCTTAGAAATGTAGATGGCACCATCCTTATGGCAGAAGAACTAAAGTGCCTCTTGATAAAAGTAAAAGAGGAGAGCGAAAAAGTTAGCTTAAAACTCAACATTCAGAAAACAAAGATCATGGCATCTGGTCCCATCACTTCATGGCAAATAGATGGGGAAACAGTGGCAGACTTTATTTTGGGGGGCTCCAAAATCACTGCAGCTGGTGACTGCATCCATGAAATTAAAAGACACGTACTTCTTAAAGAAAAGTTATGACCAACCTAGACAGCATATTAAAAAGCAGATACATTACTTTGCCAACAAAGGTCCATCTACTCAAGGCTATGGTTTTCCCAGTAGTAATGTATGGTTGTGAGAGTTGGACCATAAAGAAAGCTGAGCACTGAAGAACTGATGCTTTTGAACTGTGGTGTTGGAGAAGACTCTTTAGAATCCCTTGGGCTGCAAGGAGATCCAACTTATCCATCCTAAAGGAGGTCAGTCCTGAATATTCATTGGAAGGACTGACATTGAAGCTGAAACTCCAGTATTTTGGCCACCTGATGGGTAGAGCTGACTCATTTGAAAAGACTCTGATGCTGGGAAAGATTGAAGATGGGATGAGAAGGGGATGACAGAGGATGAGATGATTGGATGGCATCACCAACTTGATGGACATAGGTTTGGGTAAACTCTGGGAGTTGGTGATGGACAGGGAGGCCTGGCTGCTGCCGTCCATGGGGTCAGAAAGAATCAGACATGACTGAGTGACTGAACTGAAGTGTTCTGATACAACATCACAAGTGAAAATGAACTGCCATGAACTCTCAACTTATATTTGAGTTAAAGGAAACTATTATCTGGAAATAAGTTATATCAGACCTAGAAATGTTTTTCGTCAACTCTGATGACTGTGCAAGGATTTCTTCTGGCTATCACTGTTTTCACAAGCTTTCCTCTGTATCAAGACATTCTCTACGTTTGCAACTTTAAATCAACTTTTACATACCAAAGTGAAAGCAGCTCTGAAAAGGAGTCTAAATTCATTTTGTTTTAGGTAGAAGGTAAAAGGAGTCCTAGATAATATTTGTTAGTCAGATATAATGGAGACCATAATATTTCATCCTATTCACTTTTGCACCTGTGTGGCTTCTGGCGCTGGGCAGGATTCCCCAGAGTGTGGAACTTTCTAACAGTATTTGAAAAAAATCAATATATGATATTGATTTGTTCCCGATCCCTGAATAATTGGTACATTTTCCAACCACCTTCACTCCAGTCCATCCTTTAATTTAACCACCCATTTCCAGCTCTTCTTGTCACTTCATCCATCCTCCAGCTCATGTGTCTGGTTGTTATTATTTAGTCATGTTCAACTCTTTTGCAATCCCATGGACTGCTAACCCACTAGACTCTTCTGTCTGTAAGACTTCCCAGGGAAGAATACTGGAGTGGGTTTCCAGTTCCTTCTCCAGGGGATCTTCCCAACCCAGGGATCAAACCTACATCTCCTGCACTAGCAGGCAGATTCTTTACTACTGAGCCATCTTGGGCCGTGTGTCTGGTACTAGCCCTAATGTAGAGAACTTCATCACATCAAATTCTAAAGGCAGAGTAGAATTGGGTATGCATTGTGGTAGTTTTTTTTTTTTATGGACCAGCTCTGCAGACCTGGAAATATGATTCTCAGAACTGCCTTCCTGTTACAGTTTGAGTTAGGGTTGACCATATGGAAATTTGTGCATGATGAGGAAAGTGAAAAGGAACAGTCGTTGTGCTCAGAATTTGAAGCAAGGTTCCAAGCACCCCTGTAACTCCAGTATATTGCTGCTGTCTCACCTGTCTGCTGTGAGGGGGCATCAAGGCCCCTCTCTGCTGTTCCCATTGTATCTCTTCCTTCAGTCTCATCAGGTCTGAGGCCAAGTTCTTGGACTGATCTGTGGCCGAGGGTATCAGCTCGTTCTGTAGACCACCTGTGCCATCAACGCTGCAGGCAGCAGGAGAGACAAACAGGAAATCATCATGGGTTCCCAGTCATCTTCATGGCTTCCAATTTGTCCCCATGGATTTCAGTGTGCCCTTACCTTCTTTCCTGCTAAATTCAGCTTGCCTTCCCCACCACCAGTTATACTGACCTATGTGACTCCAGGTCCACTGCCAGATCCCACAGTTTTGTCAGGTCCAGTCCCCATAATAATTTCGTTACTTTATATTGCTCGATGGGATTCTGCTTCTCTTATTGAAACCTAAAGAACACAGTGACAGATGCATTCTTCCTATTATTTGGTATATCAGGAAGTTCTGAGTGAAAGAATAGGAGATCTTGGAATTGATGTTGCTTCATTATTTATTTAACTTATTCCCACTGCAAGTGTGAGCATGTGACCCAACTGATGAAGCAACTCAGAGAATCCTTTGTCAGAAATAATTCAGAACACTTAAAAACAAGGCTTCAGACTCTGAGCAAACTTTTCTTTAGCACATCCTGATGGGAAAGAAAAGTTTTGTGTCCCACCCTGTCAGATGGGAAAACATTTGAAGCACCAAAGTGTATATAATAGTCTCATTGTGCTATGGAAGTTTTAGCAGTATTTACCTGAAATGTTTCTATCACTCTCAAACTTTGGGGTTTCTGTTGATGATTGACAAGCAACAGATTGCACTGTCCTGAGCTACTGAAATCTAATGAATGCCACAAAGTGAATATCAGCTGGAGACAGTTGAAAAAAAGAAAAAAAAAAAAACTCACTTCAAGAAATCTAAGCTTTTTTTTTTTTTTTTGCTTTCCCCCTCACTTGCAGCCAACTAATCTCCCCACGCATTCTGATCGGCTCCCGCCCCGCGTCTGCGGTGGTGACAACTGATTCATGTGTTCATTTGCATTTCCCCTGGTGCCAGTAGCGGAATACAGAACAGGCCTCCTGCTCTGGCAGCCGACACAGCACTGGCAAATCAGGGGGGCTGTCAGAAACAGCTGTCCATTAACAGAGTTGGTGGAAACAAGCAGGAGCTGTTTGAAAATGCTAGGTGGGAGAATTTAATTGGAGTAGCAACTGTTCAAAATTAAGATTAAAAGGGCCAGTCCATCAGTGTGGATTTCATGACACCTTAAAAATAACGTTTCAGGTGTGATTAATGCTGCCTCGAGTTTGCACATTTCTCTCCTATGCTGGTAGGGCCTATTTGCTGCTGGGTGATTCTGTGAGTATCTGTAGCCATGAAAGCACTGGGGTTCCCAGGGTCGGGATTTTATTCCCCATGCTGAGACCACTGCTGCTTTAAGAAAACAGGATTTTAATAAAAAGGAATCACATGCAGATTAAATAGGATGGAGTCCAGTGGCCCTGGAAGAAGCAAAGTGGCAAATTTTAGGGGCAGACTCTTCTCTTTATCCAGTCTGCCAGGGGGGCTCAGGCATGAACAGTCCTACCCCATTTACTAGGACCTCTCTGCGCTAGGAAGGGCACATGTCCTTCCTTCTGGTCCTGAGTAGTGCAGAAAGGGAGTCGGTCTCTACGGCCCAATTCATCTTTGGCTCTTCTGAGTTTGTCAACAAAGGATATCATATGCGCCAGAAGTGAAGTGAAGGTGCAGAGATGGGGGTGGGATTGGAAATGGGGACCAGTAATGGCCCTGAAAGCATTTATTTTCTCTCTTGAATAAAATGTCAACTTCAGCATTTCATTAAGAGTAGAAAACATCAATGATTTTAACATGCCAGAAATAGTTCCTCATCATTTGGAACAGAATTCATCACTTCAAACTCCGATTTCTAACTATTTCAAATTCATGATTGAACTCTTAAGTACTCCAGTCAATATTCTCTGTTCCACTCTCATGATTCCTATTGTTGCTGGTGAAACTGCAGATTGAAACTGGTCGTTTAGTTTAATTCTTTGACTTTCAGTATTAAATAGATTGACTATTACATCATTCCCTTACAAGCATCCATTTTAAGTCACTTTGAAATGGAACTTATTGAATCTAGTTGATAATGAAAGCAAGTGTGTAGTATGGTTACATATGAAGTGATTTGTTCTTTTTCGCTGTGGTTTGTTTGTTGTGTTTTTGTAGACTTAAAAACAAAACAAACAAACAAATAGAAAGCATCCAAGCAGCTACGCCATAGAGTAAGAACAATTGTGAAGCGGCCGTTCTGAATAGGTAGCTCATGGTAGCCAGGAGAGGAAGTGACAGCTGGTGGCTTAGTAAACAGATTTCAGTTTAGGATTTCCTGAATATTTTAATATGCTTCTCCATTGTATCTTTTGTTCTCAATTTGATAACAAAACCATTTTCTATTTTTTTGACTTGAATTATCAAATCAGAAACCAGATATTGAGAAAGATAAAATCAGGTGACATTAAAACACACTTCTAAATGTTGAATTCAACGTTATAGTAATATTGAGAAGGTGAGGGGAGGGAGAGTTATCCAAAAGGAGAGAGCATGAGAGCATTTCAAGTGGCAAGTCATGTTCAGAATTTCATTCCTCCAAATATGTTTTCTTAATTTGTATTCTCTCTCTCCAAATATTGAGCATCTCCCAACTTCTGCCAAACTGATCAAGAGGCCAGTTGACTAGTGCTGGTTTGAAGGAAAAATAGAAATTGAATAGTAGAACTGGCAATGGCATTGGAGGCATTGCTCATTTCAAAGACATTGAAGAGAATGCCACACGGTATGTGTGGCATGCATTGCTTTAGCTGGATGAAAAGTGCCAATTTGTGTTTGTTGTAAAGATCTGTAAATACTGTCTTATGGCAGCTAGTCTTTAATCGTTGCCAGCCTCAGGGGAAAATGTGAGTGAGTTCTCTGTGCTGTTCGCTCTGTCTGTATGAGCTGTAGTGAGGCATGCAGAGCTGTTCTTTGAGTGGAAATATGCCCCTCCAGTGTGATGGAGGGAGAAGAATGCTTTAGAATTCAACATTCCCCTTTCTATTTTTAGTTTAGTTAGCTTTATGTCCATGTGATAGGGTGCTGCATTGGCCCAGGATATGACCAAGGAAAACTGCTAGTATTCCTGTAACTTAGAGACATTCTAAGTGAAGTCATTGTTGGGAAATCCTAGTTTTAAGTAAAAAGATAACTGAAATCAAGTATTAAACATAGCTTGGAAGTTAGCATTTCATTTCACTGCTTTCTACTGAGAATCATGGAAATAATTCCTTTATTTGATAGTGTCTTAGTTTCAATTGTCTCAATTCTAGTTTGAACATACAGGGAAAAAGTGCAGATTTTGTCAATGGATTTATATAAAGTAGGTTGACAAATTATCATCTGGTTATACGCCTATTAATACTCTTTTTATTGAATCACTGTCCTTTTCTAACTCTACACTTCTGTGCAAACTGTCTTTCTTTGGTTGCCAGGAAATGAGAATGAGAACTACTCATGCTAACTCTGTTAAAAGGCAGCATATCGCGGGAGGGGAACTTCCCTGGTGGCTCAGATGGTAAAGAATCTGCCTACAATGAAGACCTGGGTTCGATCCCTGGGTTGGGAAGATCCCTTGGAGCAGGGAGCAGCTAGTCACTCCAGTATTCTTGCCTGGAGAATTCCACAGACAGAGGAGCCTGGGGGCCTACAGTCCATGGGGTAACGATGAGTCAGACGTGACTGAGTGGCCAACACTTTCACTTCACTTCACATTGTAAGGAGACACTAAAGATATTGTGAGGATCTCAGAAAATGAACAGTAGAGAAAGTGGTATCAAGGCAGTTTCACAGTTTCTCTTTCTCTCAGGATTTTACTTCTGTTTTCTTCCACCCTGAGTGACTCAACCATCTCTTCATGACTTGCTGTAATTCTGGCTTGCACATAGCTTTTGGTTTGGGTCTATAGCAGATCATCAACTATTCTATTTCCTTGTCTTTCTACACATACAGTGCTACTAATTTCCATGCATCCTCTGCACTTAAGGTCTTCTTTAGTGGAATTTGAAGGGAAGCAATTGCTTCAAGCCCAAGCTTTTAAGAAGCCTATGTCCTTCGTGTGCGATCCCTTTCTCTCTGAGGGATAGCAGGGCCACAAAGTCTCTTTGGCATGATAAAGCACAGTGGGGAGGATCCTAAGTCTTTGGGCCATCACTTGAGGAAAGCCATCTATTGATTAGATGTGCCTAACACGGATTCTTACAGGAGTGATTCTTTCTTGTGTTTGAGGCACTAACAGTTTTCTCAGATGTTGCACTCTGTCCAACATGAACTAATATCCATGATCCTGGTTCTCAGAACACAGTTTCTCTGTCAGTCCAGTTCAGTGAGTCACTCAGTCGTGTCTGACTCTTTGCGACCCCATGCACTGCAGCATACTAGGCTTCCCTGTCCATCACCAACTCCTGGAGTTACTCAAACTCACATCCATTGAGTCAGTGATGCCATCCAACCATCTCATCCTCTGTCATCCCCTTGTCCTCCACCTTCAATCTTTCCCAGCCCTAGGATCTTTTCAAATGAGTCAGTTCTTCACATTAGGTGGCTAAAGTATTGGAGTTTCAGCTTCAGCATCAGTTCTTCCAATGAATATTCAAGACTGACTTCCTTTAGGATAGACTGGTTGGATCTTCTTGCAGTCCAAGGGACTCTCAAGAGTCTTCTCCAGCACCACAGTTCAAAAGCATTAAATTTTAGGTACTCAGCTTTCTTTATAGTCCAACTCTCACGTCCATACCTGACTATTGGAAAAACCATAGCCTTGACTAGATGGACCTTTATTGGCAAAGTAAAGTCTCTGGTTTTCCATGTGCTATTTAGGTTGGTCATAGCTTTTCTTCCAAGGAGCAAGCATCTTTTAATTTCAGTCACCTTTTGGAGCCCCCCAAAATAAAGTCAGCCACTGTTTCCCAAGTTATTTGCCATGAAGTGATGAGACTGGATGCCATGATCTTAGTTTTTTGAATGTTGAGCTTTAAGCCAACTTTTTCACTCTCCTCTTTCACTCTCATCAAAAGGCTCTTCAGTTCTTCTTTGCTTTCTGCCATAAGGGTGGTGTCATCTGCATATCTGAGGTTATTGAGATTTCTCCTGGCAATCTTGTTTCCAGCTTGTGCTTCATCCAGCCCTGTGTTTCTCATGATGTACTCTGCATATAAGTTAAATAAGCAGGGTGACAATATTCAGCCTTGACGTACTCCTTTTCCTATTTGGAACCAGTCGTTGTTCCATGTCCAGTTCTAACTGTCATCTATCACTAATTCCTCTGTGCATCTATTTCTTACTACCACAAATCTAATTAGCCAGCTCCTAGTTTTGACTCAGATCTTATGGATGAGGGGTTTCTGACCAGCTGATACAGCAGCTGCAGTTGCTGGTTCACACACGGTCCAGTCAGCCCCAGTCATTGCAGGCAGCACAAACTGCTGGCATCACCTATGGACACAGAGTAGGAAAATGCCTCCTGGGTGGAGATGCAGCAGAAATAGTGGAAAGCAAAGCAGTAGCCCATCCTTGCTATGAACTTCCAGCAAAAAAAATCAGTCTTTCTGAAGTCAATCTTTCATAGTTCTGAGTATAAAAACTGGCCTCAACACTATGACTGCATGCATTTAACCTTTCAAGCTTCATTTTGAACTAAGCCTTCATATACTCAAATTGTAAATGGAGCAAGGTTGCTATCATCCTCAATTCTTTGCCTTCCTAAGAATGACACTTCTAAATGAAGGTAGACTTTTCTGATTACACATTACTTTACATTAGGGATGTGGTCTTTTATCTGTCATGCAGGTGTCCATAGAGACGAAGAGGACATCAGGAGCCAAGCACTAGGGGTACAAAGTGGAAGCCCTGACACATTCAGGACTTCTACTCATAAATCTTTGCATAAGTCATGCATAAGTCAGGCACCTACAGAGATGTGTACTCTACAGTCTGTACAAAATACCATGAAATCATTTGACGAGGGGGCAGTCATCTGTAGTTACAACTTATCAGAACCAGCCATGAAGACAAATTAGCTCACTTGACCTTACAATTAAGAGGATAGCAGGATACAAAGATACAGGGTGGAGAGAAGTCTTAAAGACATTTAAGCAGAGGGGAATATCAGGCATGTTAGATCTTCAGTGATAACAGGAATATCAAGGTGGTGTTTTATTTGGTTTGTCTTTATTTTTTTTTCCAAAAAATGGCACTTAGTACCACCCAAGAGACTGTCTTTCAAATGGATTACTAATTTTATCCAATTAATAGTTTCTTCTATTAGAATCTTGGAATTCTCAATAAAAATTACAGATTGATTTTCATTTACTCTTTAAATGAACATGATTTTAAGACATCTTCAACTGAATCGCCTCTAGTGAAATACAAGGAACATGGTAGGACTTTTTCTCATGTGAATAGACTGGAACTCTCAGATCAAGGAACTATAAACCCTTATCACTGATATTCTTTAAGTAGCCCTGTATTATGCTAGCCCTAGCACTAGTGGAAGTGTTTTGACATGGTGCTTTCAACAGCCACTATTAGGGCTCCCTGTGCAACTTCCTTATATCATGTGTGTGTCAGTAATTGATTGGGAATCTATATTTCATAGCTTTCCAGTAAAATCACCTATTTTGAGATTCAAACTATCTCAAGATTGAATGATAAACTGACATAACTTTTTATGAAGAGGATAGAATACATACATGTTTATATCTGGATGATTACACAGTGACATCTAACAATTTTTATTTTCAGCTTGTCTAAAAGATAATGCTTTGAAAGTGCTGCACTCAATATGCCAGCAAATTTGGAAAACTCAGCAGTGGCCACAGGACTGGAAAAGGTCAGTTTTCATTCCAATCCCAAAGAAAGGCAATGCTAAAGAATGCTCAAACTACTGCACAATTGCACTCACCTCGCACGTTGTTGGTAAAATAATGCTCAAAAATCTCCAAGCCAGGCTTCGGCAATACATGAACCGTGAACTTCCAAATGTGCAAGCTAGTTTTAGAAAAGGCAGAGGAACCAGAGATCAAATTGTTAAATCCCGCTGGATCATCAAAAAAGCAAGAAACTTCCAGAAAACTATCTATTTCTGCTTTATTGACTATGCCAAAGCCTTTGACTTTGTGGATCACAAAAAACTGTGGAAAATTCTGAAAGAGATGGGAATACCAGACCACCTGATCTGCCTCTTGAGAAATCTATATGCAGGTCAGGAAGCAAGAGTTAGAACTGGACATGGAACAACAGACTGGTTCCAAATAGGAAAAGGAGTACATCAAGGCTATATATTGTCACCCTGCTCATTTAACTTATATGCAGAGTACATCATGAGAAACACACGGCTGGATGAAGCACAAGCTGGAAACAAGATTGCCGGGAGAAATCTCAATAACCTTAGATATGCAGATGACACCACCCGTATGGCAGAAAGTGAAGAACTAAAGAGCCTCTTGATGAAAGTGAAAGAGGAAAGTGAAAAAGTTGGCATAAAGCTCAACAATCAGAAAACTAAGCTCATGGCATCTGGCCCCATCACTTCATGCCAAATACATAGGGAAATAGTGGAAACAATGGCAGACTTAATTTTGGGGGGCTCCAAAATCAATGCAGATGGTGACTGCAGCCATGAAATTAAAAGACACTTACGCCTTGGAAGGAAAGTTATGACCAATCTAGATAGCATATTCAAAAGCTGAGACATTGCTTTGCCAACAAAGGTCCGTCTAGTCAAGGCTATGGTTTTTCCAGTAGTCATGTATCAATGTGAGAGTTGGACTATAAAGAAAGCTGAGTGCCAAAGAAATGATGCTTTTAAACTATGGTGTTGGAGAAAACTCTTGAGTGTCCCTTGTACTGCAAGGAGATATAACCAGTCCACCCTAAAGAGATCAGTTCTGAGTGTTAATTGGAAGATCTGATGTTGAAGCTGAAACTCCAATAATTTGGCCACCTGATGCGAAAAGCTCACTCATTGGGAAAGACTCTGATGCTGGGAAAGATTGAGGGCAAAAGGAGAAGGGGATGACAGAGGATGAAATGGTTGGATGGCATCACCGACTCAATGGACATTAGTTTGGGTAGACTCCATGAGTGGTGATGGTTAGGGAGGCCTGGGTGCTGTGGTCCATGAGGTTGCAAAGAGTCGGACACAACACAGAGTTACTGAACTGAACTGATAGTACATAATACACTTCCTGGAGAAAGTTAGGACTGTCGAGATAACTTGAGTAGCCTTAATCATTTGAATTTTGAACTCCTGAATAGACTGTCTCTGTACTTATTAAAACTGTTCTGATCACAACTAGCCCAGAAACAGAGCTGAGAAATTTATCTGCGTGGCAGTAGAAACAAATGAAACTGAGTAATTTTCATTTGTGCTAATCATGACTGTGCAGCCTGGCAAATCAACAGAATATCATGAAAGGGATTATTTATTGACACAACCAAAGAGGAATTTTGAAGTATATATGTTTTCAATGGAGTGAGAACACTTTAAGATTCAGTCAGTTCAGTCGCTCAGTTGAGTCTGACTCTTTCTGACTCCGTGAGCTGGAGCATACCAGTCTTCCCTGTCCATCACCAACTCCCGGAGCTTGCTCAAACTCATGTCCATTGAGTCGGTATTGCCACCTCTGTACAAACATGGCATGATTCTTCTGAAATATACTGAGCTAAGTAAGTTTTTCTTTGTTTCTAACAGGCAGGTGTTTTTCTCAGATACATACCAATCAACTCTCCCCATAGAGAGTACTTTAGTGCTCATTATTTCTCAAACATCATTCTATTTAGAAATACAATGGAGTTTTTAAAATGTGAAAGGCCACAGGAAAAAAATGATACTCATAGTATAAGGAATTAGATAATAGATTAGTTTTCAGATGTGATATGAACTATTATGTCATGTGAGGCTGAGTCCTTTTTTAATTGTCTTTGTTTGGTTTAATCCCTATAGTAATAATGCCAACCATAGAAAAGTAGGAATGTAAAGAGAAGAAAAGTAGGAATGTAAAGAGAAGAAAATTAGGAGGAGCAAAATAGTGTAGTATTTGAGGACTCTGATTCAGAAATCAGAGAGATAAAGAGCCAGTAACTGTAAAACCATAATCATAAATTTGGGCAACATTTTGAACTTCCCCTCTGAGCATCAGATTACTCCTTGGTGAACTAAGAAAAATATGTTTTGTCAGATGAGTAGATAAGTTACTCTATGGTAAGTGCTACAGAAGGCACCTGGCACATGAAAGTGGTTAGCACATCTTAGTTGCTTTCTTATTGTAAATTGGCACTGCTCCTGGCATTTTCATCACAATCTCCCATCCTCCCAGCTTTTGACGATATTGAGATTTCTTTCTTTCCTATCCTTTATTCTATTTTTATTTGTCTTAGATGTTTTTAATATATCATATATGTACCCCTTTTGGTGAAGCATTTTAAAAGCTAATATTGCTGCATTAAAAAAATAAATGTTTCTCATGCTTTGTAAAACTGTAATTTGATTATAGGATATATTAAGGAAAATATAAAACCATAAAACTTTATTTCAACACAAAAAATTTTAACATATTTTATTATGCTATAGGACTTTGTTCTGTAGAATTGATAAATTATGTTCTGATACAAAATCATTTGTTGTTGTTTAGTCCCTTGGTCATATCCAACTCTTTTGCAGCTCTATGGACTGTAGCCCACCAGGGTCCTCTGTCCACGGAATTTCCCAGGCAAAAATACTGGAGTGGGTTTTCACATCCCCCTCCAGGAGATCTTCCCAACCCAGGGATGACCCCTTATCTTTCACATCTCCTGCATTGGTAGGCAAGTTCTTTCCCACTAGTGCCACTTGGGAAGCCCTTCTTATCACACACTTGCATTAATACACACATGCGTGCCTTATTCTGGTACAATTACATTAATGCACAAATATGCAACTTTGAAAAAATGATCTGTTAAATCTGTGCTTCCCAAACTTTAGGGTAGTTCCTCTAGCTAAGCAAAGGCTCCAAATTAAAATAAATAAATAAATGATTGAAGATGTCATCTCTTACAGGTAACTGCATGGGTCACGTTGCTTACCCTAACAACAAAGATCCTAGCTAGAGCTAAGATGACAATGAATAGAAATTCAAATTGTAAAAAGAGAAGGGCAGAAAAGAAAGCATTAGGAGGAAAGACAGGCTGAGAGTGAAAAGGGTTGTGGCTTAAATGGGAAGCTGCAGGAGGTCACCTCACCCACTCATCTGTGTGTGTGCTTCGTGATCCTCATTCAGTTCGGCAAGATTCTCAAACAAAGTCCAGTGTCCTAAAAATATTTGGAACTATTACAAAGCATAAATTATAAATGTGTCAGGGAAATGGAAAAAGGTGTCTTGGGCCTACTTCAAGCACAAAATGATCTCAACCATTATTCAACAATGATATGAACATCTTTTATTTCATCTCTCCTTAACAGTTCCTTCTGTTTGCTATCATTTCCTGCTCAGCACCATGTCAATAATTACTAAATTAGCAGGACGCCTGTACAATTTCAGCTCAAGTGTTATTACTGACAAGTCAAACAATGGGGCTGATCGAAAAGATGGGACTCCATCTCCTTATTTAAATGGACTGTGTTCAGAAGGAAAGATTGAATCCCCCTTTTTCTTCAAAAGAGGGAGGGAGGGAATGGTTTACATTTTGTGCCACTCAAGGACATGGAGTTGGAGGAAATGCCTTTTTAATGTAAACCTCTTTTCATTTCCAAGGGACAAAAATGAAGGTTATTGAAAAGAATCAGGCTCGGTGGAAGAAGTAATTACATTTTTTTTTCAAATCTCAGAGGAATAATGCTTTTATATTTTCTGGGATGACCCAATTTGCACTGTGATATGCTCCCTTAAATGTAAGTGTACAGATGTCTTTACCCCACATTGTTTTTTACCAGTAAGGATGTCCACGTCTCACCTCTGATTAATTTGAGTCCTGATTTCCCAAAGTGCAAAAGTGCCTGCACCAGAGTTGTCCCTCCTTACAATGATGACTTAAAAATGAAGCACTCCCTGGCCAGTGGTCCTCTCCTCCACTTCCTAAAAGTCAGAGAGTCAAGTAGCTTCAGCTCTAAACCATCTTCTCAAACTGTACACCTCAGCTTTTTCCTCCCACTTCAAGCAGGGAAGGGAGTAACCTGACATATTATTGTTTCAAAGAACCTAGGATTCTGGATCTGGCAGCCAGTGAGTGGCTGTGTGTACTAATAGGTAGGATTCCTTAGCCTCCATTCATTTTTCTCCAGCCCCATGTACATACGTGTATATGCAAAGGATTCTGCTATCTATAACTGGATAGGTACTCAGTTGTTCCGTCGGGCCTGCTCTTTGGGACCCCATGAACTGTAGCCCGCCAGGCTCCTCTGTCCAAGGAATTTTGCAGGCAAGAATACTGGAGTGGGTTGCCATTTCCTATGACACAGCATTTCAGAGATATCTTTTCTCTACAAGTAGTGTTTCTTAAACTTGATTGCGTATTTGTTAAAATGTGTATGCCTGAAAACATCACTGCTAACAAAGCATTTAAAAAGGTTGAAAGTGAAAGTCACTCAGTTATGTCCAACTCTTTGTGACCCCATAGCCTGCCAAGCTCCTCTGTTCACTAAATTTTCCAGGCATGAATCTGAAGTGGGTAGCTACTCCTTTCTCCAGGGGATCTTCCTGATCCAGGGATTGAACTTGGGTCTTCTGCACTGCAGACAGATTCTTTACCAGCTGAGCTACCAGGGAAGCCCAACAAAGCATTTACATGCCTTTAAACATTCTCTGATTATTTCAATTAAAATGCCTCAAGCACTTTCTGGAAATTGATTTGCATTTTGTAGAGATATGACCTCACTAAGTATAACAAAAAGCTTAGTTTTGAAATGTCAAGCAAACTTTCTGGGACCTCTGGTTTGTAGTGAGGTAAATATTTATTTAGGAATCAAATATGCTTGTTCTAGTGAATTCACTGACAAACTCTTGATTCCTGAAGAAACCATCATTCATGGAGTCGTTTTCCAGGTTGCAAAGCTCAAATCTTAACTCTTTCAGCATTCAGAAAAAATAGACGGTCACTTCATTAATGTTAATTAGATTTCTGTCTTTCTTAAAAAAGTTTCAGTTCTATATTTTTTTAAATTTGGTTTTAATTGGAGGATAATTGCTTTACAATATTGTGTTGGTTTCTGCCACACATCAACATGAACCAGCCATAGATACACACACCCCCTCCCTTCTGAGCCTCCCTCTCACCTCCCACCCTATCCCATCCCTCTAGGTTGTCACAGAACATCGGATCTGAGCTCCTTGCATCATACAACGAATTCTTGCTGGCTCTCTATTTTACATAAGGTGTAAAGAAAGTGATGTGGACAATTTGGGGTGATTTGTTTTGAGAGCTAATAGGTTTCTATCACCTGCAACAACTCAAAGGTATTAACATAAGCATTAAAGTGATCAGAAATTAACAAACGTGTGCAGTGAGAGGCTCAGAAAAGAGGAACAGCTTCTGCCTCTCTAGTCTGTACCAGTAACACACTGACCTAAACGATCATGAACTTGGTTTTTAGTGGTTAATGAATGTGTTTATCTCCCTTTAGAAGACATGCAACATTTGATTACTTATGCTCAGGAACCCAATTGTGGTTTTTGGTAATTTTAATAATAATTTATTAATAAATTTGCTAATTTTAATACTATTTAATATCTATTTATATTGTATAATAAATTAAATATTGCTATTTTCCTGTGTTTGGAGTTTACTGGTGATCTCAGAGCTCTGGCTACCGACTGAAAAGATTCATAAAGAAAGGAAAGAAGAGAGGAAAATAAGAAAATCTAAGGTTATTATTGGGCTTCCCTTGTGGCTCAGCTGGTAAAGAGTCTGCTTGCAATGCAGGAGATCTGGGTTCAGTCTGTTTTGAGAAGATCACCTGGAAGAGAGACAGGCTACCCACTCCAGTATTCTGGCCTGGAGAATTGCATGGACTGTATAGTTTATGGGGTTGCAAAGAGTCTGACGTGACTTTCACTTTCAAGGTTATTATTATAATATTTGTAACAGTTGAATTTAGTGACTTTATCTAGATTTGTGTACTGGTTGCCCATTCAGCTGAGTGTTTTTTCAAAAACTTTTATTAGATTATAATTGATTTACTACATTGTGGTAGTTTCTCCTGTACAGAAAATGGTATCAGTTATGCTATATATATATATATATATATATATATATACACTATTTTTAAGATTCTTTTTCCCATGCAGATTCTTCTTCCCACATAGAATATTGAGAAAAGTTTCCTGTGCTATACAGTAGGTCCTTATTAGTTGGCAAATTGAGTGAAATAAATCAGAGAGAGACAAATAGATGATATCACTTGTATGTGAAATCTAAAAAAAAAAAGGTACATGTAAACTTATTTGCAAAGCAGAAATAGAATCACAAATATAGAAAACAAACTTATAGCTACCAAGGGGAGAGTGATATGAGGGGAATAAATTGGGAGACTGGGATTGACAAATGCACAGTTGAGTATATTTTTCCTCCCACAGAATTGACCAAGTTCTCTGATTGTTTTCACTAATATCGACCCTCTGGAATCCTCCAGTATATTTTTTCTTGTGAAAGATATGTGAAAACATTTATTTGAACTATCAGCTATTTGAGTTAGTTGTTTTACCAACTAGGATCTGATTTTTTTATTTGTTCAAATACTAATGTCTTTTGAAAGAAGGTTCTGTTTTGTGAAGTGCTATCTAAGACTTTGGATAGATTTGTAGTTAGTATCTTCATAGGAATATCATAGAGACTTGACTGTAAGAGGTATTTCATCTGCACTAATGGGGATTAGTGGTATGAAAATGTGAGTCAGCAGACTCATCAGAACAATGATTTGCAGAGAGTGTAATTGAAGATGCTGCTGTCAGGGACACATAGGAAGACCAGTGGTCTTTCTTAGGATGACTCATCTCTTTATGTGGGATTCCTCACTGTCCAAAGTTTCACACACACACACACCCATTGGTCAGAGGTTGCCAAAAACTTTTCAAATGGTAGCTATTAAATAATAGGTTAATTAGATAGTATTAGTTTGAAATTTTCTAGAGGCCACATGTCTAGAATGAAGCATGAGCCTGCCAAGTAAAGTCTAACTGTCCTAAGATGGTCTCATGCAAAACCTTATATTTCACACAGTGTAATCAGATTTCGCTGATTGTTTGATGTCTAGCTCCACCATATCCTATCTGATGACTTTGATCAAGTTACTTAACAATCTTTCCTTCTGTAAAATAAGGATGCTAACTCAGCAATAATGTCCACCTCATGGGGTGATTGTAAGAGGTGAATAATTCTATGAACATAAAGAGCTCAGAACCATGCTGAACACAGAGTATGTGCTTACAAACCTAGCTATTATTATTATTATTATTATTATTATTATTATCGTCATGAGGAGTGATGTGAAGGACTGTCCTGGTTACATCATGTTCTCCATCTATGAGTTTGCTCTTTCTAAATCAAGCTGAAATGGGCCTTCATCAGTTGCAGTCTCCATTAGGCAAATGATTAATCTCTAACACAGAAGCTACAGAAAATGATCCACTAACGTGTCATAACACAACTAATTTATATACCATTCCCTATTCAACCCATATTTACTTAGTGCTCATTATGTGCAAGACAATATAGAAATGAGGATGCTCAATTATTGAGTCTGTAGCATAGAGAAATGACATTAAAAATATGTTTATACACATAAGCATACATGTATGTGTGTGTATAAATTACACCATACATACATATATATATATGTGATTTTGATAGAGGGATGAAAAATTTTGAGCATCTTGTAATTTTCCATTGAAAAGGA
The DNA here is from genome assembly GCA_007570785.1 of Antilocapra americana. Classification (NCBI taxonomy): domain Eukaryota; kingdom Metazoa; phylum Chordata; class Mammalia; order Artiodactyla; family Antilocapridae; genus Antilocapra; species Antilocapra americana. The sequence goes on from ML660247.1 coordinate 6,860,768, forward strand.
AAAGACATTGTTTTGTTTGTAAATGTATTGAACATGTTTGTCAAACACCTAGAAGATTTCAGTAATGGTGCAAGTCCTGTAGGATGATAACATGTTCTAGATGACAATTAACAATCCATTATCCTGGAAGACTGAAGAACAGACTAATGGTTGATGCATGTACCCATGAGTGCACAATGCCCATAATCAAAGAAACTTCTTTACAGTCTTTTTAAACTTAATCTTAAAAAGCATCTATGAAGTAGCATAGGCAGGCAGTTCAATGATATAGTTCGAAAAGCCTTAGAAGTCAAGGTGTTTCATATTTCCTTTGGTCATAGCAATGTCAGAGGACCCTTCCATATAGCAGCTTGTATCAAAAAGTTTAGTGCATTTAGTTTAAATGCACGTTAATACTTTGAGGTTTCCTAGCAATCCACATGGCTTCCCTGGTGCCTCAGTGATAAAGAATCTGCCTGTCAATGTAAAAGATGCAGAAGATGTGGGTTTGATCCCTGGGTCTAGAGAAGGAAATGGCAACCCACTCCATTATTCTTACCTGGGAAATCCCATGGGCAGAGGAGTCTGGCAGGCTATAGTCCATAGAGTGGCAAAAGAATTGGACATAACTGAGTGACTAGACAACAACATAGCAGTCCACATGTCTAAAACAAAGCATTCCTGTTTCGTTTCTGACTCTGTTTCACATAGACAACATTTTTCACCGTTTACTTTCTCTTTTAGGGGCCACTGCCCCATCTCTGAATTTTTTTTTTTAGTGGTTATTTCTTGACACGCTATATTTAGCCCTATTTATTGATTTCCTATTATCTTTTCCCATCAATTTTAGAGTAGCTCCAGACTCCCTAATTTGTAACTCCCACTTTTTCCTTGTCACCTTCCCTTACTGCCCAGACTCTATAATCTTATTTTCATTTTAACATTGTCAGGACTTGCATTTCTACAATAAAACCTGCTGTGGTTTCTAAAGATTGATTATGAAAGTTTAAAAATAATAGTAAATGAGATTTTCTGACAATGTAAACTTATTTCTAGTGTGTAATCATATTTTTGTATTAATTTTTCTGTGTTTGTATTTCTTGGAGATTCCATTTGTCTTTTTCTACCTTTATAGCAACATGTCTTCTTTCAATATGCCAAACATAATGTAACCCTGTTCCCCGTCCACAACCACTGAGAGATCAGCCTCTCTCCTGGAGCCATTCAGCCTCCTGTTCTGACCTTGGACACTTTGAAAATTATGTAGAGATGTACAATAGGAAGTCAATATCAGCTTCATTAAAGAAATTGCTACTCAAGAAATCTGATAAAACAATCCAAGAGCTCTGTTCTTCCCACCATCTAAATTTGTATTTGCCCTTTAATCTTACCTTCCATTTGCATGGGAGTATTATGATTAAATCAAAATACTAAAGATATGTGATAAAAATAAATTTGATTATTAATTTCAGATTTTTAAAAATAGGATCAAACTGAGTACTTCTCTTGCAGAAACCCTAAGAATGTATTCTAGAGCTCAAACTTTTCAACACAACCTTTTTCCCTCCATAAACCATCATATCTCAATACACTGTACAGTTGTTTATGATAAGTTTCCATGTTATCACATAATAATTAGATTACTTTCAAATTTAATAATTGTGTAAACCACATTATTCACTAAGTCACTGTTTGATTTAGCTCACCTTTTTTCCCCCAAAACATTCTCAAGGAAGGAAATAGTACTTTTTTAAAGTATCTAGTTAGGAAAAGATAGACAATAAAAAGTAATTAAATAAATTGCTAAATACATTAGACAGTAAATGCAAAGTAAAAACTAAAGCATAGTAAGGTAGATGGTGGTGCTGAGGCAGGGAATGGTGTAGTTACTGGCATTTTTATAAGGTAGTCAGGATAAGTTCCCACTGATGTTTCTCTTCATATGTGGGCAAAGGAGTAAAAAGGTGAAGGAAAGGACCATAAAGTTATTTGAGGAAAGAATAGAAAATATTCAAGGCAGAAAGGATCTTGATATGTTTGAGGAGTAACAGAGAACCTAGCTTCAAGGCAGCGAGCAAGGGTGGGAGTAGGGTGGCCTTGGCAGGAGGGAGGTCAAAGAGGCAGAGCCCAAGACTGGCTCTAGCTGTGGACATTCTGAATCATAGATAGATGGTAGGAGGGCCCAGGGATTTGATTTCTAAAAAGTTCACAGGTGATATTAGTGTTGCCAGTAAGAAACCACACTTTGAGAACCACGGTATTAGTTTGTACAATCTAGACTCTATAAATAAGAAAGTGAAGAATGAGTTTACTGGACAGGGAAAGGTTTCGGGTTTGATGTGTTCTAAGAAGCTTTGGGTTATTAAAAATGATAGGGAAGGAGCAGAGACATTAGATAGAGATGATGAAGATGGTATAAATTGTTGGCCTAGGGTATAAATGCAATGTCTAGGTATAAATGTTATAAATGCAGGCTCTAGGGTATAACTTCATAAGTTGAAGACTCAGATATAGGTTGTAAAACATGATTCTTACAAGTGAGCTGCTCAAGGAATTGAGAGGCTGAGGTTATATTGATATCAACATGGTATATACAATAGACCTTGACACTACCATGAATTTTGATAGAAGTCAAGTTTAAGAAAGCAGCAATGAACCGAGTAAGCACTAATTATATAACTATGCCCCCTACAAACAAATGGTCAAAGGAATGAAAAAGTGAAAACAGTCAAATTTGAACAGGTCAGTAGGATGAGCAAAAGTATTCTCAAAGGGCAAGCAGATTTTTGGTCAGAGTAAGAATATGTTAAGGAAAACATTCATGTATGTGTAGATCAAGGTTGTTTTCCAAATAACTCAGAGGAACGGTCTGAATGCTGAAGACAGATTGGATAATGTCCACTTCTGCAGGACTTAGGGTATGAAAATGATGAGTGATCTGGGAGTTTTGGCTTCTTAATGAATAACTTAGCAAAGATCAAAGATACAATAGGATTTCTCCTAATGGGTGTCCAAGGTAAATTGTCCCATTTGGGGAGGGGACATGGGCTCTAGCCAATGTGATCCAAGTTCTGTAATGCTTCTCATCCTTTCTTCTCACTTCTAATGACCTACAGTCTCTTATAATATATCAGCCTTGCCTTCTTTCATGGTCTACCACTCCTCATTCTTAGCATCAGGCACTGTTCTAGAGGCAGGGAGTAAAGACTTAAACCAGATGGATGTGTTCTCTTCTTGTAGAACTTAGATGTAGTGATGGAGAATGAAACATTAATAAATAAATAGGTACATGTATTCATAAATATAATATTTTCAGAGTGATATCCTGTGGTGAAAATTATGCAGAGTAAACTGAAATTGAATTGGAGGATATTTTTTGTAGAGTGGTTAGTAAAGTTTTCTCTAGGGAGTTGATGTTTAATGTGAAACTGAGATATAAAAAGAAAGAAAGGGTTGTGGAGAAAGTGGCAGGTCATTCCTAACAGGAAATATTCAGTGCACAGGCTATGGATGGGAAAAAGCTGGACTTGTTGCACATTGGAGAGTAGGCCAGTGAGCTGGAGGGGAACATGAGACATGAAGTCAGAGAAGGCAGGGGCAAATCAGTCTTGACTTTTGGGGGGTTTGGAATGTGTTCTGAGTATGTTGGGAAGCTAGTGGAGGACTGTAAGAAGAGTAACGTTAACTTACTCTTATTTTTAAATGAACTTCTGGGTGTTATGAAGAGCTAACATTGGGGACAGAAGACAAAATAAAGGTGGGCTTTGTTTTCACATGTATTGAAATGCACTGGAAGTGTTTCAAATGTGAGGATCAGCCATGCTAAAATCAGTTTGGAGCACCTTGTACCAACAGCTGTGAATCACTTTGTCATTTCACATCTAGATCATAAGACTGTGACTCATCAGTTTTGTAATTTCTTCTCTCTAGAATATATTCTTTCTGTAATTGGATTTCATATCTATCTGACCTGTTTCTGATAAGAGCAACTTTCATTGATGCATTAGGGGTAGTTTCTATGTTGGCTGAAAATAGAGTCTTTGCTAGTTGAGGTATTTTCTTTTTGCTGCTGACTTTTACATCCATCACTGGAGTTCAGCAACTATAATATTTCGAATAGAAAGAAAAATCATGGCCACTTTTTTGGTAAGTCAATAACTTAACTTGCTTGCTGCCTCTAAGTCAGATAAGTTAACAAGTACGAGGGGATGTAGTTTTTCTGTTGGAAATACAAACCCTGAAATTAGTTTCCAGCACTCTATTCAGAACAAGGAAGCTAACACAGGGTGATAATGGGGCAAAGGGGTTCAGCAGTAGAATGAACAACAGCCAACCTTCAGGCCACATCCACAGTTTTTATGTTTTAGTTTTATTCTGATTTAAATGTCAAAGAAAACAAAGAATTAAACCCTAAAAAATGATTTCACTTGTTTTAAAAAATGGAAAACTAAGAAGGGACTCAAGTGATTTTAGGATCAGAAAATTAAGATGGTCATTCACCTCTTTCACTTACTAATTGAATTTTTTGGAGAAATTTATTTATCCTCTCTGTATCTAAGAATCATCTTATAGAAAATAGAGATAAAATTGTTCTTAAAATGTTATCAAAATTAAATATATTAATGAAAGTAAACGTGAAAGTGCTTAAACAGGACATTCTATGGAGATATATTAATAACATACTTGCTATTCAAGCACTAGTATTTATATTCTTAGATGAATTTTAAAGTTCATATTATGGGATTTGTCTCTAAGAAAACATAAATCCTTTATTCAAGAAAGCATAGCTATCATTAGAACTGAGACCATGAAATATGTCAATTAGTTTATCCCACTAAAGAAGATACTATAGTATAATAAATATTACCTTTAACAGATCATCAAAACAAATAAAGAGTAACCTTTATAAGACTGATCCTTATAAAGTTCTTTAATGTTAGAAAGTATCTTAAAAAGAGTAGCTTTCAGTAGAAATCAATGTCATGGCACAGCCTACAACTAAAACTTTTTACTGCCCTTTGAATTCTTCATTATTGGCATCTTGGTATCTTGGATGAATGCATTGCTAGAAGAATGGTACTTTGGAGGAATATACCATGCATCTGAAAAATATTTCCTATATATTTTAAAAGAATATGTGAGTAAAGAGTAATTTTCATGCATTTCTCTATGTGTGATATGTATAAAGTTCCATAAATCCATGTGTTCTGCTTTAAAAATATCAGTTCAATAATTTTGATCCCAAATTATGTCTTTTTGACTCATCACAACACATAATTTGTATTATTCATGGACAAGCTGAGTCATTCATGATACAATAGCTGTTTTACTTGATATTAGTTTTAAGACAACGATCTTCTAACTTCAAATATTAATTTTTAAGGAGGAGGCTGCCTTTTTCATAATGAAGGTGAATGAAATGATGAATATTGATGAGCCAGTACTTGACTTTTTCAATCTGAGAACCAAGTTACTTGGCACTGACTTTTGGGGGGAATCATTTTTTGGACACTTGTAAGCTGTATATATTTCTGTCCCTGGCCTCCTGTAAGAATTCTAAAGAGGGAAATGAAGCTGTTTCAAACATTCAGTCAAAGGAGATCTCCAGTGGGTTCATTTTAGAGTGGGAAAAATGGCATCTCATTCATATTTGCCAAGTCTTCAGTGTCCTATTTTATTGATGGTCTACTATGACTCATGTCCTGTTCTAGACATTAGAGATTTAAAAATAAATTAATTAATAAGTCATGAATCATCTGAGAGCAGTGCTTGGTGGTAAACACACATATGTAGACATGTTGTTTGCTTTCTAAGAGTTCAGGTAAGTATTATGGGGTGAGTTTCATTCTTTCACTTGGTAGTCTGCAGGCTGAATTATAATAGCAATAATAAAAATAATAAACATTTATTAAGTGTTAACTGTGGGTAACTTTCCAGTATACTATTTCTAATACCAAGGGTAATTCTAACTAGAAGGTGCTATTATCCAGGTTTATAGTTTCAATAACTTAGAGAGATTTAGTAACTTGCTCAGGGTTCTATGAACAGTAAGTCTGAGAGTCAGGTCTAACTTCAAAGGCTATTTATTTTCTTTCCTTGTTCTCTAAATATCATACAGTCTACTGTTATGCAGTGTCTTTTTGGAGTTAGGTAGTTTGGGTGGAACTTACATGCCGCAGAAATTAATACAAAGCAATTAATGAAGAAGAAAACCATTCTCCTTCATGTGTTTAACTTAGTTTCTATTTTGTTCCTCTCAGAAATCATGTTACAGAACTATCATACTGCTCCAAATGTACTGAAGAAGAAAGGGTCAAGAAGATAATGCACCCTGCCTGCCTAACATCACATAACTAGATTTTTCAGTTCTTGGGATGATATTTTCCTTTTAACTCTTTCTATTGCACCTCAAATGCTGGATTATGATATCTTCTGCTTGGTTAAGGTGTGAAATACATATGGCAGCATCACTCTGTCTGGTTCTCTGGATGGTTTTGTTGGCCAAAAGAGGAACTTGCTGAACTTAGAAGATAGAAGTGAAGTAGAAGGTTATGAACAGCAGAAACAACTTCCCAATGACATTTTTGTTAGCTCTCCCTGCATGATTCTAATTGGGTACTTCACATATGTTGCAACTCTGATTTTTCTTTAAGCTCCAGTTTTTCACCCATGCCAGCACTTCAGACAAATTGGTTAGTGACCCTCTGGTCTCTGACTGTCCCTTCCAGCCTTTCTTTCAGCCGTTATGCCCTCACTTGTATAGAGAGGGTCTAGTCTGGAGAAGGCAATGGCACCCCACTCCAGTACTCTTGCCTGGAAGATCCCATGGACAGAGGAGCCTGGTAGGTTGCAGTCCATGGGGTCGCTAGGAGTCGGACACGACTGAGTGATTTCACTTTCACTTTTCACTTTCATGCATTGGAGAAGGAACTGGCAACCCACTCCAATGTTCTTGCCTGGAGAATCCCAGGGACGGGGCAGCCTGGCGGACTGCCGTCTATGGGGTTGCACAGAGTCGGACACGACTGAAGCGACTTAGCAACAGCAGCAGCAGTCCTATAATCAACCCCGTACTCCTTGAATACTCTCCATTGCTTTACTTCCCTGAGTAAACTCTGACTAGCACAGTTATGTTTCTAGAAATGCTCCATAGGAACAGAACCTTAAAGATGAGGAACCTTAAAGATGAGTTTGGTTCTCTGATCTGACTAAATTAAAAAAAAAAAAGGCTTTGATGTCACCTGTAAATGGGACAGAGGTGGTTTATGGCAAGCAGTGGCTAAACACAGGTTATTATCTAACATCAGCTAGAGTCAACTGCCCATAGAAGCAAAGCTAATGGCAAGTAGCTGCGGACAAATAGCATTTTGATAAAAATAAAGGGTATATGGCATTTGGACTTGTTATTTAAAACAGATAATTTCAATAAATGAATGTTACCTGTTCAAGCTGCTTTTAGAAAATGCAGAGGAACCAGAGATGAAATTGCCAACATCCACTGGATCATTGAAAAAGCAAGAGACTTCCAGAAAAACATCTATTTCTGCTTTATTGACTATGCCAAAGCCTTTCACTGTGTGGATCACTATAAACTGTGGAAAATTCTGAAAGAGAATTTCTCTTGAGAAACCTGTATGCAGGTCATGGAACATCAGACTGGTTCCAAATAGGAAAAGGAGTACGTCAAGGCTGTATATTGTCACCTTGCTTATTTAACTTATATGCAGAGTATGTCATGAGAAAGATTGGGGTGGAAGAAGCACAAGCTGGAAACAAGATTGCCGGGAGAAATCTCAATAACCTCAGATATGCAGATGACACCACTCTTGTGGCAGAAAGTGAAGAGGAACTAAAGAGCCTCTTGATTAAAGTGAAAGAGGAGAGTGTAAAGTTGGTTTAAAAGCTCAACATTGATAAAACTAAGACCATGGCATCTGGTCCCATCACTTCATGGGAAATAGATGGGGAAACAGTGGAAATAGTGTCAGACTTTATTTTGGGGGGCTCCAAAGTCACTGCAGATGGTGATTGCAGCCATGAAATTAAAGGACACTTACTCCTTGGAAGGAAAGTGATGACCAACCTAGACAGCATATTAAAAAGCAGAGACATTACTTTGCCAAGAAAGGTCCATCTAGTCAAGGCTATGGTTTTTCCAGTAGTCATGTATGGATATGAGAGTTGGACTGTGAAGAAAGTTGAGCACTTAAGAATTGATACTTTTGAACTGTGGTATTGGAGAAGACTCTTGAGAGTCCCTTGGACTGCAAGAAGATCCAACCAGTCCATCCTAAAGGAGATCAGTCTTGGCTGTTCATTGAAAGGTCTGATGTTGAAGCTGAAACTCCAATACTTTGGCCACCTCATGCAAAGAGCTGACTCATTGGAAAAGACTCTGATGCTGGGAAAGACTGGGGGCAGGAGGAGAAGGGGATGATAGAGGATGAGATGGCTGGATGGCATCAACGACTTGATGGACGTGTTTGGGTAGACTCCAGGAGTTGGTGATAGACAGGGAGGCCTGGCGTGCTGCAATTCATGGGATCACAAAGAGTTTGACACGACTGAGCGACTGAACTGAGCTCAATTTCAATTAAAAAACTTCTAAGTTCAAGACTTTAAATTCCCAACTTAAGATGTGAATAAGGAACCAAAAAATATCTATGACAAACCTACAATAAGCCCTTGTCTCCTGTAGCCACACATTAAAATTCCTGAAAAACAAGCATCAAAACTAATCCTAAAGGGGACTGAATAAATAGGCAAATTTAATTCATAACTTTTTAGGGCCTTTTACTAGGAAGAAGGGAGAACCTCAAAATTAGAAAATCAATCAGAAAACATTGAATTTGAAACCTAATTTAGATTAAATGTCCAACATACATAAAAAGGACACACCATTCAACAGCAGCAGAATGAACATTCTCCTCAAGTGCCCCACGAGCACCCACTCCTGCTTACGCTCAGTCTTTAAGTCATGTCTGACTCTTTGAAACTCTATGGAGCCCACCATGCTCCTCTGTCCATGGGATTTTCCAAGCAAGAATATTGGGGTGGGCTATCATTTCCTTCTCAAGGGGAGTCTTCCTGAACCAGGGATCAAACCTGCATCTCCTCCATTTGGCAGGCAGATCCATTACTGCGGAGCCACCTACATAAGTCTTAAAAAGTTCAGAAGACTTAAATCATACCAAATATTTCTTCCCTGGTGGCTCAGTTGGTAAAGAATTTGCCTGAAATGCTAGAGAGCCAGGTTCAATCCTTGGTTTGTTAAGATCCTCTGGAGAAAGTATTCTTGTATTCACTCCAGTATTCTTGCCTGGAGAATTCCATGGACAGAGAAGCCTGGCAGGCTATAGTGCTTGGGATTGCAAATAACTGGACCAGACTAAACAACAAATGCACACAAGTATTTCTTCTGACCACAATGGTGTGAACTAGAACCACATACCAGCAGGTAAGCTGGAAAACTTGCAAATACATGCAAATTAAACAACACTCTCTTGAATAATCAATGGGTCATAAAGATGATCAAAGAGAAATTTGTAAAAATTCTCAAACTAAAAAATGGAAACAACTATATCAAAATTCATGGGATGTTGGAAAGCAGTTCGAAGAGGGAAGGTAATAAAGATGACTATCAATAAGAAAAAGAGAATTTTAAATAAATAACTAGAGTTGATAACTTGAAAAAATATAAAATAAAGAACAAACTAAGCCCAATGTGAGAAGGCATAAATTTAAAATATCAGGGCAGAAATAAATTAGAAACCAAGAAACAATGGAAAAATTTAGAACAGCTAAAAGCTGGTGTTTTGAAAATATTAATGTAAAGTATCATAAGAGATTACTACGAGGAATTATACACTGATAAATTGAGTAACTTAGATGAAATGTATACAGTCCAAGAAATATGCAACGTGCAAAGACTGAATTAAGAAGTAACAGAAAATTTGAAGAGAACAATGAGTGACGAGATGGAATCAGTAATCAAAACACCTCCCAGCACTGAGAATCCCAGGGTCAGACAATTTCACTGGTGAATTCTACCAAATATTTAATGAAGAATTAATTTTTAATTTTTTTACAAAAAGTGGAAGAGGATGAACATTGCCAAATTTATTTTTCAAGGCCAGCATGACCCTATTATCAAAGCCAGCTAAGGATACTACAGTTCCATTCAGTTGCTCAATCATGTCTGTCTCTACGACCCCATGGGGGGCAGCATGCCAGGTTTCCATGTCCATTACCAACTCCTGGAGCTTGCTCAAACTCATGTCCATTGAGTCGGTGATGCCATCCAACCATCTCATCCTCTGTTGCCCCCTCCTCCTGCCTTCAGTCTTTCCCAGCATCAGGGTCTTCTCCAGTGAGTCGGCTCTTTGCATCAGGTGGCCAAAGTACTGCAGCTTCAGCTTCAACATCAGTCCTTCCAATGAATATTCAGGGCTGATTTCCTTTAGGATGGACTGGTTGGATCTCCTTACAGTCCATGGAGCTCTCAAGAGTCTCCTCTAGCCCCACAGTTCAAAAGCATCAATTCTTTGGTGCTCGGCTTTCTTTATGATCCAACTCTTACATCTGTACAGGGCTACCAGAAAAATCATAGCTTTAAGTATACGGAACTTGGCTGGCAAAGTAATGTCTCTGTTTTTCAATATACTGTCTAGGTTTGTCTTAGCTTGTCTTCCAAGGAGCAAGGATACTGCAAGAAAAGTAAACTATAGGCCAACACCAGTGATGACAATAGATGCAAAAATTCCCAACAGAGTATTAACAAACTGAATTCAACAGCACATTAAGATGATCATACATCATGGTCGAGTGGGATTTAACCCTGGCATGTAAGGATGGCTCAAAACCACAAATCAATACATATGATGCTGCTGCTGCTAAGTCACTTCAGTCGTGTCTGATTCTGTGTGACACCATAGACAGCAGCCCACCAGGCTCCTCTGTCCCTGAGTTTCTCCATGTTAATAGAGAGAGAGAGAAAAAATTTATATAACCATCTCAATATATTTAGAAAAAACTTACTAATATAATATCTTTCCATGAAAAAAAGGTAAAAAAATAGGCATAAAAGGAATATACTTTAGCATAATAAAGGTCATATGCAAAAAGCCAAAATCAATGGTAAAATGTTGCAAGCTTTTCCTCAAAGATCAGGAATAAGACAAGGGTGCCCACTCACATCACTCTGATTCAACATAGTGCTGGAAGTCATAATCAGAGCATAAGGCCAGATGAAAAAATAGAAATCATCCAAATTTAAAAGTAAGAATTAAAATTGTCATCATTTGCAGAAAATATGATCTTATATACAGAATATCCTAAAGACCACCAAAAATCTATCAGAACTGGTAAACTATGCAAAGTTGTAGGATACGAAGTAAACATAGAGATAGTCATATTTCTGCAGACTAATAGAAAATATCTGAAAAGGAAACATAAAATCCCAACCACTATAACATCAAAAACAAACAAACAAAAATATTTAGGAATGAATTTAATCAAGGAGGTTACACTAAAAATTATGACCATGAGGGAAGAAATTAAAGAAGACAAATAAATGGAAAGGTATCCTGGGTTCACGGGTTGAAGGAGTTAATATTGGTAAAATGTCTAGAAAATTAAAAGTTATTATTCAATGCACTCTATGTCAAAATTCCAGTGATAATTTTCACAGATGTAGAAAAATAATTTTAAAATTTGTATGGAATCTGCAAAGAACCTGAACAGTCAAAGCAGTTTAAACACAGAGTGTATCATGTGACATGCTGGGCTGCATGACGCACAGGCTGGAATCAATGTTGCCAGGAGAAATATCAATAACCTCAGATATGCAGATGACACCACCCTTATGGCAGAAAGTGAAGAGGAACTAAAAAGCCTCTTGATGAAGGTAAAAGAAGAGAGTGAAAAAGCTGGCTTAAAATTCAACATTCAAAAAACTAAGATCATGGCATCCAGTCCCATCACTTCATGGCAAACAGATGAGGAAACAATGGAAATAGTGACAGACTTTACTTTCTTGGGCTCCAAAACCACTGTAGATGGTGACTGCAGCCATGAAATTAAAAGATGCTTGCTCCTTGGTAGAAAAGCTAGACAGCATATTAAACAAACCTGACAGCATGCAAATATAGGCAGTGCATTAAAACCCAGAGACATTATTTTGCCAACAAAGATCTGTATAGTCAAAGCTATGGTTTTTCCAGTAGTCACGTATAGATATGAGAGTTGAACCATAAAGAAGTCTGAGTGCCAAAGAATTGATGCTTTTGAAATGTGGTGCTGGAGAAGACTCTGGAGTGTCCCTTGGACAGCAAGGAGATTAAACCAGTCAGTCTTGAAGGACGTTAACCCAGAATATTCATTGGAGGGACTGAGGCTGAGGCTGAAGCTCCAATCCTTTGGCCACCTGAAGCGAAGATTCAACTCGTTGGAAAAGACCCTGATGTTGGAAAAGATTGAAAGCAGGAGAAGGAGATGACAGAGGATGATATGGTTGGATGACATCACTGAGTCAATGGAGATAAGTTTGAGCAAGTTCTGGGAGGTGGTGAAGAATAGGTAAACCTGGCATGCTGCAGTCCATGGGGTGGCAAAGCATTGGGCATGACTGAGCGACTGAAGAACAACAACAACAAGCAAAAGCAATTATGGAAAAGAAGATCAAAGCTGAAAATATGACATTACTGTATTTCCAACTACACTACACAGATATAGTAATCAAAAGTAGGGTGTTATCGGCATACATATAGATGTATATGTATGCCAGGGAGGCCTGGTATGCTTCAGTCCAAAGGGTGGCAAAGAGTCAGACATGACTGGGTGATTGAACAAAGAACATAGACATAATACCAATGGAACTGAATTGAGTTCCTAGAAATTAACATTTGCACATACAGTTAACCAATATTTGGCAAGAAAGACATGAATACTAAATGGGGAAAGGACAGTCTCTTTAATAAATGGTGTAGTGAAAACTGGATAATCACATACAGACGAATTACACTGAACCTATGTTTTACACCACTGACAAATGTGAACTCAAAATGGATTAAAGACCTCTACACAAAAAATGGAAACTGTAAAACTCCTAGAAGAAAACTTAAGGAAAAAGTTCCTTGATATGGAAATGATTTGGGGTCTCAGAATGATTTTTTGGATATAACACCAAAAGCATAAACAACAGAAACAAAAGTAAATATATGGGACAACATAAAACTAAAAAACTTCTTCAAAGCAAAAGAATCAATGAAATGAAACCTATGAAATGGGAGAAAATATGTGCAAATCATATATATGACAATGAACCAATAAATAAATAAATAAGTCATATAACTCTGAAATAAATAAATAATTCATATAGCTGAATTGGAAAAACAGTCTTATTTAAAATGAGAAGAGGAACTGAATAGAAATTTTTCTGAACAAGATATACTAATGGCCAATTGGTACATAAAAAAGGTGCTTGATATCATTAATCATCAAGGAAGTACAAATCAAAACTGTAATGAGATGTCACCACATACCTTTGAAATGGGTAATTTCAAAAAGCAATAATAAAGCACAAAATAGGAGCTACCAAGAGATGGTGAGAATGCAGAGAAAAAGTTGCCAGAGCCACTATGGAAAACAGTATGGAGGGTTCTGAAAAAATTGAAAATAGAACTATTTTATGATTTTTAAATCTCATTACTATGTATACATACAAAGGCAATGCAAATAGGATCTCAAAGAGGCATATGCATTCACATGTCCATTTCAGCATCACTTACATAGCCCAGATGTGAAAACAACCTAAGTCTCCATTAACAGATGAATGGATGAAGAAGTTGTCACACACATACATGGAGGAATATTATTCAGTCATGAGAAAAAAAAAGAAATTCTGACATTTGCAACAACATGGATAAACCTTGAAGGGATTTTGCTAAGTGAAATAAGTCAGACATAGATAAATACTATATGATATCACATATGTGGATTCTAAAAAAGCTGAACTCTTAGAAACAGAATGATGGCTACTAGGGATTAGTAATTAGAGGAAGTAGAGATATATTGGTCAAAGGTTACACACTCCAGCTTAAGATGAATAAATTCTGGGGATCTAAGATAGAGCACGGTGTTGTATTGTATACATGAAAGTTGTAATGAAAGTAGATCTTAAATGTTTTTACCATGAAAAAGAAGTGGTAATTACATAACAGAAGTATTAGCTAATGCTATGGTGGTAATCTTTTCACAATATCATATATCCATATTGTATATACACATATGGTATACCTTATACTTACATAATGTTATATGTCAACTTTATCTCAGTAAAGCTGGGAAAAGGAAAAGCTATAATAAAAATTAAACATTAACTAAACAGACTAATAAATTGATGGTCTATTCTAGGCATGTTATTCAGCTTTCTTCCCCTGTCTTTGCCCAATGGTCTCATGATTTTTACAGAAGTATTTGTGTTTTTGCATGGGTTCATCTACATGGGCATAAACCCATCAAGCCCAGTATAATTGTAGTTACTCTAGAGTTCCTAACTTACCCTGAGAGTAACAATAAGTGCTTGTTAATCCTCTGTTTTCTGAATGAAACTACAGCTTTTTCTTTTGCACAGAATATTCTTCCAATGTTAATGACTGGAAAATATTATTTTGCATCTCTTAACCCTTCAAAGTTTTGGAAAATTAATTTATCTTAAATAATTACAAGTATTTTGAACTTACCAAAATTGAAGTAATTTTAGGTAGAAAGAGTGATAGGAAGTAATTTTTATCATTTATATAACTATAGCAAATAATTTTCCTACATAGTAATGGAAAGAGTACCATCAAATAACAGAAGCATTCCTTCAATATCCGATGTTTTGGCCAATATTCTATAGGGAACAGAAAGTAAGCAAGACTAGCTGATTTAAAGCTCTCCAGTGTCTAGAGACTGTCTTGCTAACCCTCAGGTATAATATTTATTCCCCTCGCCCATCGTGATTTGCTGTATAATTTATAATCACACATGAACTGCCAGTGTTAAATCAAAGAGCATTTTTGAGACGGTAACACAATCCTAAATCTCTCCCTTAAGCATACTTGAACTTTCCGATACTCCTTGGGGAAGACTCATAAGATGCTGCACCATGGTATGCCATCTACTCATGTGAAAATATTATGATTTTTGCTAATTGGACCATTAAAATATAGGTTTCAATAAAATTTGAACTATTCCTTGAATAGGCTCAAGTGTGATCAAGCTTTCCATTACACCATTCTCTACAGAGCCAAACATCGCGACTCATTCAGCTAGACAATAAACACACATTGGGTGGTCAAATATGACTGCCTTATCTGGTCAAGCCAAACAGAAATGAATTCTCTGAACACCAAACTGACTGAAACAATCAACAAATTAAATAAATATATATTTGAAATTTCTGGACATAAATTTATCCATTAAATTTGAACATTAAGTTATGGCATTGAAGCATAAAAAGGAAATTAGACTGTTCCTGAGATGAAGCCAATTGAATTTATTGTCGAGAGATGTGGGATATCAGGGAGAAGGAACTGAGGGTGACATCATTGCCTGTGTCATTCTCCGTGAACTGATAGCACCTTTGGGATGCTTTCATGGCAAACTTTTTCTCTAGTTAGATCAACCTGCCTGGCCAGAATTTAAGCTACTTTAATTTGTGGAGGAAGAAGAAAAGGTGTCAGACATCTGCAAGCCTCCCCTTATTCTTTTCAACATCAATTTCCTTTTGAAACTTGGGAAACCCATGCTCAGGGTTGAAAAGTGAAGGTGCTGACAAGTATATCTAAATTGAAAATAATTGGATGCTTGTGGGTCAAAGCAGTAGGCACAGAAAGTCAAATATCTGAACATCAATGGAAAGGCAAGTGGGTCAGGAGATAACCTGTATCTTCTATATCTCTCTCTGTCTCTGTCTTCTAAAAACTCATTTTGGAATTCATGGTGTTCTCTTGTAACCCAATGAAGTTAAAGCCTCTTATTATAGTATGTTAATAGTGCTGAACAATTCAGCTAAAACCCTTGGAACGGGAAGCCTTTTAAGGCTCAGAGAATGAAAATAAACCTGAAATAAACTTGACAAATCCCCACATTATAAAATATTTGAAAATATTCCTAAACCATAAAGAGCATAAGGAACTTTTCAAAGCTATTAATTAAGGTGGGAATGATTTTGGACAAGTACAAATCAGTTACTTTGATGTGGTAATTAGACAACAAAATTGTGTATGTAGTTCTCACAGAAGAGGGAAAAAAAACAGTTAAATTTCACTCAAGACTTATTCTCCAAAAAATATCGAAATACGAGACTCATCCACTTCTTGACACACTTTAGTTCTTTGTAAGTAAACATTATATACATTTTGACTGGAGTGATATATTTTGACTTAAGAAAGCCCCCAATAGGTATTAGTTGCTCAATTGTGTCCGTCTCTTTGTGACCCCATGGACTGTAGCCCACAAGGCTTCTCCGTTCATGGATTTTCCAGGCCAAGTACACTGGAGTGGGTAGCCCTTCCCTTCTGCAAGGGATCTTTCTGACCCAGGAATTGAACCCAGGCTTCCTGAATTGCAGGCAGGTTTTTTTTTTTTACTGTTTGAACCACCAGGAAAGCCCTCAAGGGATAAATATATGTTATATTAACAGTTTTCACTTCTATTTCAAGCTTTTGATGACAACCAAGTCTGGTATGAAACATTACAGATCTTCAGTTCAGTTCAGTCGTTCAGTCTTATCCGACTCTGCGACCCCATGGACTGCAGCACGCCAAGCTGCCCTGTTCATCAACAACTCCCAGAGCTTACTCAAACTCATGTCCATCGAGTGGTTGATGCCAATCATCTCATCCTCTGTCATCCCCTTTTCCTCCTGCCTTCAATCTTTCCCAGCATCAGGGTCTTTTCTAATGAAGAGTTGGCTCTTTGCAACAGGTGGCCAAAGGATTGGAGCTTCAGCTTCAACATCAGTCCTTCCAGTGGACATTGAATTTATTTCCTTTGGGATTGACTGGTCTGATCTCCGTGGAGTCCAAGGGACTCTCAAGAGTCTTCTGCAGCACCACAGTTCAAAAGCCTCAATTCTTTGGTACTCAGCTTTCTTTACATTCCAACTCTTATTTTCGTACATGACTACTGGAAAAACCATAGCTTTGACTATATGGATATTTGTTGGCATAAGATATCTCCACTATTTAATGCCTTGTCTAGATTGTTCATAACTTTTCTTTGAAGGAGCAAGTGGCTTTTAATTTCATGACTGCAGTCACCATCCACAGTGATTTTGGAGCCCAAGAAAATAAAGTCCGTCACTGTTTCCACTTTTTCCCCTTCTATTTGCTAGTGAGTGATGGAACCAGATGCCATAATTTTAGTTTTTTAATGTTTAATTCTAAGCCAGCTATTTCATTCTTTCATCCTCATCAAGAGGCTCTTTAGTACCTCATCACTTTCTGCCATTAGAGTGGTATCAACTACATATCTGAAGTTACTGATATTTCTCTCAGCATTCAAGCTTGAGCTTCATCCAGCTTGGCATTTTGTATGATGTACTCTGCATAGAAGTTAAATAGGCAGGGTGACAATATACAGCCTTGTCATACTTCCACAGTTTTTAACCAGTCGACTGTTCCATGTTCAGCTCTAAATGTTGCTTCTTGACCACATTCAGGTTTCTCAGGAGATGGGTAAGGTGGTCTGGTATTCCTATCTCTTAAAGAATTTTCCAGTTTGTTGTGACCTACACAGTGAAAGGCTTCAGTGTAGTCAATGAAGTAGAAGTAGATGTTTTTCTGGCATTCCCTTGCTTTCCCTATGATTCAGTGAATTATGGCAGTTTGATTTTGGTTCCTCTACCTTTTCTAAACTCAATTTGAACATCTGGAAGTTCTTGGTTCACATACTGCTGAAGCCTAGCTTGAAGGATTTTGAGCATTATCTTATGAACATGTGAAATTAGCACCATTGTATGGTAATTTGAACATTTTTTGGCATTGCCTTTCTTTGGGATTGTAATGAAAACTGACGTTTTTGTGTCCTGTAGTCACTGCTGAGTTTTATAAATTTGCTAGCATATTGAGTACAACACTTCCACAGCATCATCTTTTAGGATTTGAAATAGCTCAACTTGAATTCCATCGCCTCCACTAGCTTTTTTCGTAGTGATGCTTCCTAAGGTCCATTTAACTTCACACCCCAGGATGTCGGGTCTAGGTGAGTGACTACATCATTGTGGTAATCTGGATCATTAAAACCATTTTTGTATAGCTCTTCTGTATGTTCTTGCCACCTGTTTTTAATATCTTCTGCTTTTTATAGGTCCTTAATATTTCTGTTCCTTTATTATACCCTTTATGCATGAATATTCCTTAGATATTTTAATTTTTTGAAGAGAGCTCTACTTTTTCCCATTCTATTGTTTTCCTCTATTTCTTTGCATTGATCATTTCAGAAGGCCTTCTTATCTCTCCTTGTTGTTCTCTGGAACTTTGCATTCAGTTGGGTCTATCTTTCCCTTTCTCCTTTGCCTTCCGGTTCTCTTTTTCTCAGCTATTGGTAAAGCCTCCTCAGACAACCACTTTGCCGTCTTGCATTTCTTTTTCTTTAGCACAGTTTTGATCATTGCCTCCTGTAGAGTGTTACAAACTTCCATCCATAGTTCTCTAGGCACTCTATCTACCAGATCTATTCCCTTGAATCTACTCATCACCTCCACTGTGTAATCATAAGGGGTTTGATTTAGGTTATAACTGAATGGTCTAGTGGTTTTCCCTGTTTTCTTCAAATAAGGCTGAATTTTTCAATAAAGAACTCATTATCTGAGCCACAGTCATTGTCAGGACCTGTTTTTGCTGACTCTTAGAGATTCTCCATCTTTGGCTGCAAAGAATACAATCAATCTGAGTCTGGTATTGACCACTGGTGATGTTCATGTGTAGAGCATTACTTGTATTATTGGAAAAGAATGTTTCCTATGTCCAGTGTTTTCTCTTAACATAACTGTTAGCCTTTGCCCTGCTTCATTCTGTACTTGAGGGCAAACTTGCCTATCACTCCAGGTATCTCTTGACTTCCTAGTTTTGCATTACAATCACCTACAATAAGAAGGTCATCTTTTTGTGTGTTACTGCTAGTCTTCATAGAACAGCTCAGCTTCAGCTTCTTCGGAACTAGTGGTTGAGGCATAGACTTAGATTACCTGTGATGCTGGATTATTTGTCATGGAAACAAACTTAAATCATTCTGTCATTTTTGAGATTGCACCCAAGTACTGCATTTCAGACTCTTGTTGACTATGAGGGCTACTCCATTTCTTCTAAGGGATTCTTGCCCACAGTAGTAGATACAATGGTCATCTGAATTAAATATGCCCATTCTTGTCCCTTTTTGTTCACTGATTCCTAAGATGTAGATATTCACTCTTGATTCCACAATTATATGAGCCAAATTCTTATAAAAATATATCTACATCTATATATCCATATCCAATCTATATCAATATTTTTAATCTATCTATACCTATCTATTTATCTTACATATCTATCTATCTAACTTGGGAAATATAGCTTCTATTTGGTCATATGTTCAACTAGAAATAGAATTTTTAATTTATATATATTTTTAAATTTTATAAAAAATAGAGAACAGATATGATGGAAATTTCTATTCATATATTTCTCTCCCTCCTTCCACATTCACCACCTGAATGGAGTCAAACATTTCAATGGAACTATAATAAACGTTTATTTCAAGAAGTACAGTTTATCTCTATAAAACCAAATTATTCCTTCATGCTATGTACTAATGCAATGGAAGATTGACTGAATCCATTGATTTGGCATTTTACTCAATTGAAATTATGTCCTTTATTAATAATCCAAGGAGCTGATGACTTTATTTGTGTCTACATTGGCCCTATCTGCTGAGCAACTTAGAAAATAATGAAGCAATATCATTATAAATTCATGTCTAGAGATATCAACTTTATAATAATAATAAAAAGCTTTATTTTTAGAAGAATGAGTTGCGATTTTAATAAACAAACATCACCTTTTCACACATTTCCTCCAAATGAAAAATAAAAAGCAAGATATGTCTTTGCACTAAGAATCCAATTAACAGATGAAAACCACCACCTAAATTTTTTTCCACTTTCATATGGAAGAGAATTTCCGGGTAACTAATTTAACTGTATATAAATGGGCTTGAAGGAAGTAAAAATAAATTTGGCAGGAATATATTTTATTCAGGGGTTTAGGTATGTAAGTCAGAGAAACAATGCTGGTTTGAAATGAAATTATACATACTTAAGAGTATGAATGTAACAGGTTTGCATTTGTCTGAAAACTTGGAAATTTCGTCTTCTTTGTCATTACAATACCTGGCTTTGACTCTTTGACTTGAACTTTAACAGGCTTGGATTAGCAGGAGTGGGTTCTAGGTTGGATCTTTCCCCAAGGAACTTGGCCTTGGAGACTTCCCTGTGCAATGATGAAAGAGTAGATGATTTCAAGACAGCTCTTTCTAGCACTAGGATTCTTTGTCTTTGTGACTTTATGATTTGAGTTTCCGGACAGTTTACTCACTGTTTGGTATAGGATAGAAGACCCTTGTCCAAGGTGACACACAGTCCTGTGGCATCTCTGCTTGGCACAATCCTTCTGGCATTTGAAAATCTGTCTGTCTCCTGTACAGTGTTACTTTGAATTTGTACGATTTCCCACTGCTGCTATTTAAATGACAACAGCAGGTTCAAGTGATTTGCAAGCTATAAGAAAAATGACCTCAGACACCCCCATCATTTTCAGCGACTGTAGATACACCCTTAGGCTAAAGCCACAGCAGAATTTTAAATAATGCAAGATAAATCCAAGCTAACTTCCTGACTTCTGACACTTCCAACAGTAAAGGTCCCATCAGGCCCACTCGAGTTGCTGCTCTGTTAGAAATGCCGTGTTGCCTATGGAGGGACACCCAAGAATTTCCACTTTCTAAGGAGAAAAATGTAATAAAGTCTAGACTTTAAATTTTATTAATCTTCATTCCCACATATCTGAAAGGCCTCTTTCTGTCAACCGTCCCCTAATATACTTAGGATATTATCAGCATACTTACAATTCTGAGTGGTTTAATTATTCTTTCTTTCTAAAATCTGACTTCCTTATGTTATACAGTAGGACCTTGTTGTTGATCCATCCTATATGTACTAGTTTGGGCTTCTCTGATGGCTCAGATGTTAAAGAATCTGCCTACAATGCGGGAGGTCTGGATTGGGAAGATCCCGTGGAGAAGGATATGGCAACCCACTTCAGTATTCGTGCCTGGAGAATCCCCCTAGACAAAGCGGGCTACAGTTCATGGGGTTGCAAAGAGTCAGATGCAACTGAGAGAGCAATCACAGCATAGTACATAGGTTCATTTGCATCTGCTAACCCCAGCCTTTCAGAGAACTATATTTAATATCCTTTGATAAATTATAATGGAAAATAATATGAAAAAGAATATATATATATATATACCTGAATCACTATGCTATATAGCAGAAATTAATGTGACAGTTAATCAACTGCACATCAAGAAAATAAATGTTAAAAATCTGGCTTTCCCACTAAAATTTCATCTTTCTAAAGGCCCATACCAAGATATCATTTAATCATATTTGCCATGATTCCTAAAACATAAATCATCTAGCCCATATGAATGCTCAATAAATATATGTTGAATCAATCAGTCACTACAAATTCAGAAGGAATGCCTTATGTAAAAGTCTGAGAAGTAGTACAGCTAAGATTAACAATCTATTTGACCAGTGTTACTGCATCATTCTGACATACCCATGACCTTCTACCAAGCTGTGCAAATTTCTGCTCACAATTAAGTTCTCTTGTTTAATTTGGCTTCAAAGTACATCATTTTTCTCTCTGTGGTGGTATACTTTTTATCGCACTATAGATTTTCTAAATGTATGCAAATGTAACCAAGATGGCTCATTTTGTCCTCAATTTCCCAATTGCTGACTCCCTAATCATTAACTAATTGTCTCTGTGTTCTATTGACAACTCAGCCACCTTCTTACTAATTTTTGCTGACACGATGGAGGCCCCAAGAACTGGGCTAACCTTTGTCTGTTCACTGAAGAGCCACAGGTAGGATGATGATCAATAAGCCTGGCTTTTGTGTTCAAAAAAACCTCATCAGCATTCCAAGTGATTTGTCTAATGAGGCATCGTTCATTGGCAATGTGAAGGTAGATGAAGAAGTTCCTTTACTCTGATAATAATTTTTTTAGAAAGATCTGGAGCTTACAGAGACAGAAGCATGTGTGAAAGTGGAATGGACAATGGGCTAAAGACTACATTTCAGGCTAAGGTAAGAAACAGGGGCAGCTTCCTCAAATTTCTGATCTTGCATGAAATTTATACAAGATCGAGACAGAATACATTATAAGTACACCACCACAAGGATTTCACAGTTATAGTTTGTGAGGTGGCAACACAGGATTAAGGATATGGATGATTTTCTCTTTCTTTAAAAATAGCTTGGGGTTATATAGGGCTATAGCTTTGAAGTTACTAGCAAGAGCTCAAAGTGGACTTGGAAATGATATAGACTTTTGGACTAAGCAGCCAATTGTACTTTCACTTACATATCATCTTTTCTCATCATCCTGCTTTCCTAGTTGTTTAAAGATTTGGATGCAGTTAAACAATCAATCAATAAGCGAAGTGGCTCAGACGGTAAAGAATCCACTTGCAGTGTGGGAGACCTGGGTTTGATCCTTGGTTTGGGAAGATCCCCTGGAGAAGGGAATGACTACCCACTCCAGTATTCTGGCCTGGAGAATTCCATGGACAGAGGAGCCTGGCAGGCTACAGTCCAAGGGATGGCAGAGTCAGACATGACTGATCGACTTTCACTTTCAGTCAGGTCATGAAATCCTTCTTTCCTGACCTGTGCTGTCTTTTGGGCAGCCCCAGTACAGACTGATTAATACATATTAATAAATTCTCTTAAAATTTAGCTTTATTAAGTGCCTGAATTTGAAAGATAATTTAGTTTATGTCTGAGAAAGAGTGTGTGTAAATAGCTGCTATATATATTGTGGTTATGAACATTTTAAGTAACTGGAATTCAAATCCATAATCTTGCTATTTTCCAGTCAAGAGTAGGTATACTTCATTCAATTGAGAGAAAATAAACAAGAATAGATCTACCAAATAAGGTAATATTCTGAAATTTAAGATGATTCTGAAACCACCAAAGAGAATGATAGAAAAATTGTTGACATAATGTTATTGCTGATTGTTTTATATAGAAATTAAATCTATGTCTTTGTAACCTCTTTCAGCTCAGGATCCTCACTGGGGTTTGACATTATGACAAAGGGTCATTCTAGTTTTTATTTTTAATTTACTGTTAAGGACTCAAATCAGTTTCTGATCCTTATATATCAACCCTGTTTAATGAATGATATTTTCTTTTCCTTTATTTCTCATTTTGCCAAAAGATAATTTTTACCTCTCCTCTGACAATTTATTTTCTGATACCCTGATAACTCGCAGTCACAGTTATAACTTAGTTTTAAAATGTTTACAATGCAGTATCTTGACCCAAACATTGACAAGAAACTTCCTCTGCAGTCCCCTTTGTTACTATGTTGAGATGACTTCTATTTGGTTCTGTCCCTGGGTTTCCATAGAAATAATTTATTATTGTCAAAGATGGACAGTTCACATACATTTTAAATAAGGGTAATGTAGAAATTTTCACATAAAAAAAACTAGTTTATCATGATCTTGAGAACCTAGCTCTGTGAAGCAGTTCATGACATTGAAGTTTAATTATGGTCACCATTAGCCTGAAATTTTGTAAATATTTTCAAGGATATTTTAAAACAATTCATCTTTTTGAAATCTCCTGCTTTTCTATTGCTTCTCTAACCAATTCAAGATGGAAAAAAAATAGAAGAAGACTGAACCCATTTATATCTTATTTGCATTATATACTGCATAACTCTGGGACGTGGTGAGGGACAGTGAAGCCTGGCATGGCTAGGGTCCCTAAGAGTTGGACACGACTTGCTGACTGAACAGCAACTATATAGGTCAGACCATAACCAAACACACAGTCGCATATGTATTTAAATTAGATAATCAGCTGATTTCTCTTCTGGATAATATCTGGTTAGTAAAATATGGGACAGAACACAACCTGTTATCCTACTAATGGACTATCAGTAAGTGCCTGTTTGTTTTATGGTTCCTTCAACAGTAAATACGTGTATCCATCTGTGATCACAAATTTTTAAGTGTGCTTGGTAACTTTAATTTCCTTATTGTGTGACCTTTTGGGGGTCTCTAAAACTGACTCATGCTTATATTTAATGTTGCCATTAATTTTATTTTTCAGGTATGCAGGATCTCAATAAAGTGGCAACTGTGTGAATTTCCTGAATCTCTAGTTTTCCTGATCAAATGGTAGAGATGAAACGTTGCACAAGTCCCTACCAAGGGAGGGTTCTGGTCACTAAAAAAAGTTGCTCTCTGTTTTTTATAGTAAAAAGCAGGCGAAAGAATCTGCTACTGATGGTCTTCCAAGCCCTCTCCATAATTAATATAAACTGAATTTTAAAACATCACTTCCTTGGAAAGGTGGTAACACAGAAAGGTGAGCAGTTCAACTCAGTTTGCCAAGACTATGTTGTTTCTAAAAGTGAGAATTTCGTATACCAGGAACCCATAAATTCTAATAAACTAAGGTGGTTGGTCACCATATAGCATAGTTGGAGATTTAATTATTTACCTATATGTCAATCTGTTACCTAATCTTTACTGTGTGTAGTACGATTGCCTTAATACTTCTATTTATTATTATTCTTTTTTTATGATGCCATAGAACTCTGTGATTCAATCAAGACTACTTGTTTGTTTTGGAAAGAGTCTTTGAATTTAGTTCTTATCCTTCCAGAATTCTGGACAGGCCAGTGTGGGTGGCCAGCTAGGGACGCAGCACACAGTGCAGGGTCCCTGTGGCCTGAAGCTGGCAGGCCGTTCTTCCAGCCCTAGAACCCTGTAGATGGAGCCCTGTCCTAATAATTCCTAGGGTCTCTCCATGCAGACTGACTTCCTTTGGGTTGATGATGATTGATTATGGTGCTTTCTTCATTACTTTAAACCTAATCAGTGCTTGGAGTAATTTGAGTAATGATTGCTCATTATTGGCAATTGTGAAGTTTAAGTCTATTTTGCTCTACAAGGCAGCCAGTCAGGAAACACTGTGAAGCATCTTGGTTCACATACATTTTCAAGGAAAGAGTGGGAATAAATGATTCAAAAAGGTCAGTGATGGACAGGAAGCCACAGAGATTTTGCAGAAGTCATATTACATATTTTCTTGGCAGGGAACAGTGACAGTTCCCACTAGATCAAATGTGATAATCAAAAAGACAGTTTTTACTGGATTTGAAAGTCTTTTGGCCTCTTACTGAAATTCGCAAGTTCAATAAATCATGCTATTTCATATAATATTGTTATATCCCTCTGTCTTATAAATGAAGATCTATGATTTTCCAACCAATTTGTTATTGTTAAAAAAGAGATAATGAATGACACTAGATTATAAACTAATGCAGTGTTACCCTACAACTTCTTAAATAGCCCACTTTTAAGATGCTTTCCCCACCCTTCTCAGGTAAATCAAGTTTTAAAAGTAAGTTTTTTTGTATTGTTTGATTGATTTACAGCCTTAAAATTAGCCACACAAGAGGGAGACATTTTAGGCTGTTCAGCAAATAAATAATTAGCAAAGTCATTAGCTACCTAAAGTTATTACATGTAGTAGGTTTATTAAATCATGTTCCAATAATGCTTGAAGGCCCACAAATTCCCAAAAGAAACAAAACTTTGAGATACTACATTCACAATCTAAAATGGCAGATGATGTTGCCAGTTTGTTCTGAATGAGGATGATGAAAATAATCTTGTGGCATTGCAAAGGCGTTTATAGTTTTAGACCACCACAAACAAAGTGATTACCCACTAGAAAGGTTTCCAGTTTGATCCTTACATTTAAAGCATTTCTGATTTAGAATCTAAGAAAAGTTTCAAAAATTCTTTCAACATATAAATATGCAATATAATACAGTTATTTATTTATTTAGCAGGAACAATTAACATGAGATTTCCTCTCTTAACACTTTTATGTGTATAATACATAACTCTTGCCTATAGGTATGATGCTGTATAGCAGACCTGTAGAGCTTATTCATCTTGCTTAAGTGAAGCTTTGTGTCCAGATAAGATATTCATAAAGATGTCAGCTCCTCATAACTTGAATTAGAAATTTATTACCATTTCAATTAAAAACATCATATATTTTTGTAGTGCTAGATTTGTTGTAAATTTTATTTAAAGAATAAATGAGCAGGAAAAAAGAAAGAAAGAAAAGGAGGATGCCTTTCCAGGCATTAAAAAATATTATACACATTTTATATTATAGTAGCATGGAATTGAATAAGACAATGGCAACCCACTCCAGTACCCTTGCCTGGAAAATCCCATGGACTGAGGAGCCTGGTAGGCTGTAGTCCATGGGGTCATGAAGAATCAGACATGACTGAGTGATTCACTTTCACTTTTCACTTTCATGCATTGGAGAAGGCAATGGCAACCCACTCCAGTGTTCTTGCCTGGAGAGTCCCAGGGATGGTGGGGCCTGGTGGGCTGCAGTCCATAGGGTTGCACAGAGTCGGACATGAATGAAGTGACTTAGCAGCAGCAGCAGCAGCAGCAGTATGGAATTGCTATATTGATAGGCAATCAAAGTAAGAGAATAGACAATGGAAAGCTAATTGTATGTGGAAATTTATTGCACAATAAAATGTGACATTAAAATTAAGTAGGAAAAGAGTTTTTTTTTTAATGATGTCATGGAATGTCTGGCAAACTTGTAGGATTAGATCTATTTCTCAGAACTTATGACAGGATAAATTCTACATGAATAATGTACTTGAGGATTACATGGTTGAATTACTTCATAACATAGAAGATGGGAAAATTTTCATACTATAAATTTAAACTAGAACTGATGAAGAAAAGCATTAGTATATGTACATTCATATTATATGCATTTTATATCAATACATATTACATTAGAATATGCAATACATTATTATATAATACTATTGTGTTATTATATATTATCATATAACATTCTTCTAGTAAATATAATATTTTATTATAATTACATATTATATAATATATAATGTATGGTAATATGTGCTCTAAATTCAGTTTGACAAAATATAATAGTAAATCTTTTGGTGTTTGGCATTTTGTAAGTCATTGGCTTCTTTTATTAACCTAGGTGGCTTAGTCGTTAAAGAAACCACTTGTAATGAAGGAGACCTGGGTTCGACACTTGGGTCGGGAAGATCCCCTGGAGAAAGAAATGACAACCCACTCCAGCAATCTTGCCTAGGAAATCCCATGGACAGAGGAGCCTGGTGGTCCACAGTCTATGGAGTGCAAGAGTCAGGCACGTCTTAGCAACTAAACCACTCACCTACCCCACCAGTAAGCCCAAATGTATGGAGTTACAGATCAGAGAACCACATTCTGTCACTGGTTGGAAACTGTTATCCTGAATTTTTAAATGTTATATTAAAACTATGGACTTTAAAAATCATTCATAAATCAAATGTTTAAAATAGAAAAAAATGTGATGGGTTTTAAAGAGATTGTTATTACTCATTTGTACTTTTACGAAAATAATTTAGGTAAATATAGATCAAAATAATTCACAGAGCAGTTACATATTAAACTTTAAGAATAATCTTATAATTAAAGCTTCAGTGCATTTTATATTGAGACTATACTTGCTTTTAAATGTCCAAAAATAAAAGAATGGATAGTTCCACAAATTGCTTAATGAACTTATTTATACCTTTTAAAAATAATAATTACATTCACATTGTCCATCAGTGGATGAATGGATAAAGAAGTTGTGAGATATATAAATATTTATGTGTGTGTGTGTGTATACATATGAGTATATATATATATATAAAATCCAGCCCAAAAAATGAGGAAATCCTATAATTAACAACAATATGGGGTGGACCTTGAAGGAATTATGTTAAATGAAATAGGTCCACCAGAGAAAGACAAATATTGTATGATCTGATTTATATTTGGAATCTCCAAAAATAAAAATAGAACCACAAAAGTTATAGAAAAAGAGATCAGATTTGTGGTTACTAGAGGCAGGGAGCGCGGGGAGGGGAATTAAGTGAAGGTATCCAAAAGGTGCAAACTTCCATTCATAAGACTAATAAGGATTAGGAAAGTAATATACTTGATGGCCATAGTTAACACTGCTGTATGACATACATGAAACTTGTTAAGAGAGTAGATCCTAAGAGTTCTCATCACAAAGAGAAGGTTTTTTCTTTTCTTTTATTGTATCTGTATGAAATAACTAATGTTAACTAAACCTATTGTGGTAATCACTTCACAATATATTTAAATCAAATTATTATGCTGTAAATCTTATACAGTTTAAGGATGTAGGTCAATTATTTCTCAATGAAACTGGAAAAGTATAATAATCATGTTGCTATAGTAAATGTTTACAATGTGACAGTTTTTCTTAAAACACAAAATATGGTATAGTCAGTATAATTATATTGTATAAGTTTATAAGTATATTAATAAAAACTAAGAGAGTATATAAAAGGAAAACAAATTTTTCTACCATTTGGTAAATTGGAGGGGCTTTTTGTATTTCCTTCTCCAAACTTGATTTAATATTTGCTGTAGATTGTTTATGTTCCCCTGCCCCAAATTAATTTTGAGACCTAATCTCCAATATGTTGGTATTAGGGGATGGAGGCCTTTGAAACACAATTAGGTCGTGAGAGTAGAGACCTCATGAACGCAATTACTGGCCTTTGAAAAGGACCCCTCTATTTCTCCACGTGAGGACACAGCCATCTATGAATCAGAGCAGACCCTCACAAGGCACTGAATTTTCTGGTACCTTGATTTTGGACTTCTCACTCATCAAAATGTGACAAATAAATTTCTGTTGTTTACAATCCAGTCTATGGTAATTTTGTTAATAGCCTGAACCAACTAACACTAAGTTTAATATTTATATTTTATTTTGGAAGACTCATCTGTTGGTTCCAATTCAAATATTACATATTTCTAGCCTGGGAAAAGGTCAAATCTCAGTTTGGTTTCTACTGAATGCCTATTGCTTTTGTACCATAGTAAAATTAAAAAAAAAAAAAAAAAACAAAACCTGATAGGTAGAACCATTGTAAGTACGGGGTTGTCTACAGAATAATAGAACCCTGAAAGAGAAAATGCTGTGTGGGCCTACGGCATCACACTTCCATTTTACAGATGAGAACAATGAGTTCCAAAGATGTTTCATATAACCAACCCTACCACATACAAGTAGCTCTAGCTTATTGCATCCGGCCTGGCATCTTCCCCACAACACCAGACTGTGCTGTACTCCAGAAAGGCAACATAAACTTATTACAATTGAAATCTTGACCATTAATCCAGAAAAATAGGCAGTAGCCTAAGTTTCTCAGCAGAATTACATTTTGTGATTTGTAATGAATTTTAATGAAATTGTGTGCAAGTTATAGACAAAAACACTTCATATTAAAAAATGGCTACCTTTTATGTTCTAGGGGAAAAAAAGGGCTTTATACTTAAGATTAGTAGATGTGCTTTTTTGTCATTTAGAATGATTTCTTAAGTTTTTGTGGCATTTGAACAATGCAGATAACATGTGCATCTTCACTACATGAGTGTATTTCAGTCCCCAGCACAGCCGTGGCTAGGTGGTCTAATCTTCCTCACTTGTGCTTCAAGAAAGTAACCCACGTAAGATCTAATATATTCCTGAGCTCTCATATTTAGAGGCTCAGGACTCCCTTGGCGTTACAGTCTGAGAAAAAACCACAGAAACAATGTTTTTTTCTTTGTTAACACCTTTTGTCATTGTCATGACCAGTTTACTATGACTATTCCTCAAAGAAAGAGGTGAAGAGTAAGTGCACCCTAAGTAATGGATTCCTCCTGTGAGTGAATGTCCTGATGGGACAACTGAAATTTGGAAATCAATTTCAACAATTTGTGGCTACGGGTCTCATTGGACATTGTCACCTATAACGAAGTTTCAAATCAGAGAAGATACTTCTTGCTCAGAGAGCAGGATTTATATCCATTTCTCCCTCCAACATAAAAAATAAAAAAGAGCCTTTTCTAAGTTATAAATGTTTTAGCACTATAAAATCATCCTAAAGGGAGAAAGTTCTTTTAACTCGGCAGTCATATTAGTTCATGCCCACATCCTTATCCAGGGAGGGGCCTGTGTAAGGATGTGGGCATTTCTGGGCAAGTAGAGGACAGTGGACTAAAGACTGGGTCCTAGTCATGTTATCTGAGCCCTGAATCAAGACTTATCACACTCCTCATCTGTTCTGTTTTTCCTTGGGCAAGGATGTGGGGCACCAAATCAATGTCAGGTAGTAATGACTTTTCTGATATTTGAAAGAAAAGAATTCTAATAGAAATATGCACAGGAAACACCCTGTAAGGAATATACCAGCCTGAGCCACAAAGTTACTCACTTCAGTTCAGTTGCTCAGTCATGTCCAACTCTTTGCACCCCCATGGACTGCAGCATGCCAGGCTTCCCTGACCATCACCAACTCCTGGAGCTTACTGAAACTAATGTCCATTGAGTCAGTGATGCCATCCAACCATCTCATCCTCTGCCGTCCCCTTCTCCTCCTGCCTTCAACCTTCCCCAGTATCAAGGTCTTTTCCAATGAGTCAGTTCCTTGCATCAGGTGGTCAAAGTATTGGAGTTTCAGCTTCAGCATCAGACCTTCCAATCAATATTCGGGACTGATTTCCATTAGGATGGACTGGTTGGATCTCCTTGCAGTCCAAGGGACTCTCAAGAGTCTTCTCCAACACCACAGTTCAAAAGCATTAATTCTTAGGTGCTCAGCTTTCTTTATAGTTCCACTCTCACATCCATACAAAACTATTGGAAAAATTATAGCTTTGATTAGATGGACTTTTGTTGGCAGAGTAATATCTCTGCTTTTTAATATGCTGTCTAGGTTGGTCATAACTTTTCTTCCAAGAAGTAGCCATCTTTTAATTTCACGACTGTACTCACCATCTGCAGTGATTTTGAAGCCCCAAAATATAAAGTCTGCCACTGTTTCCTCTGTTTCCCAATCTATTTGCCATGAAGTGATGGAACCACATGACAAGATGTTAGTTTTCTGAATGTTGAGTTTTAAGCTTACTTTTTTTACTCTCCTCTTTCACTTTCATCAAGAGACTCTTTAGTTCTTCATTTTCTGCCATAAGGGTGGTGTCATCTGCCTATCTGAGGTTATTGATATTTCTCCCAGCAATCTTGATTCCAGCTTGTGCTTCATCCAGCCTAGCATTTCTCATGATGTACTCTGCATACAAGTTAAATAAGCAGGGTGACAATATACAGCCATGATGTACTCCTTTCCCTATTTGGAACCAGACTGTTGTTCAGTGTCCAGTTCTAACTATTTCTTCTTGGCCTGCATAATATTTCTCAGGAGGCAGGTAAGGTGGTCTGGTATTCCCATCTCTTTCAGAATTTTCCACAGTCTGTTGTGTCCACACAATCAAAGGTTTTGGTGTAGTCAATAAAGCAAAAGTAGATGCTTTTTGGCAACTCTCTTGCTTTTTTTGATGATCCAACAAATATTGGCCATTTGATCTTTGATTTGTCTGCCTTTTCTAAATCCAGCTTGAACATCTGGAAATTCATAGTTCATGTACTACTGAAGCCTGGCTTGGAGAATTTTGAGCATTACTTTGTTAGTCTGTGAGATGAGTGCAATTGTGCAGTAGTTTGAACATTCTTTGGCCTTGTCTTTCTTTGGGATTGGAATGAAAACTGACCTTTTCCAGTCCTGTGGCCACCGCTGAGTTTTCCAAATTTGCTGGCATATTGAGTGCAGCACTTTTACAGCATCATTTTTTAGGATTTTAAATAAAATCCAAAGTTACTTGGTTTGATATTTTTCTATCTTTCCTTAGCAATTCAATTTCTTAGTATAACTGTGAATGTTTTATTATTATAATTACAGTAATTATATCTCATAAATTATTAAATATTTATTAAGA
Source organism: Antilocapra americana (assembly GCA_007570785.1). NCBI lineage: Eukaryota > Metazoa > Chordata > Mammalia > Artiodactyla > Antilocapridae > Antilocapra > Antilocapra americana. The sequence goes on from ML660247.1 coordinate 6,892,993, forward strand.
TTAAATTATCAGAGACATCAAAGTCCTTTAAAATCACAACTTAAGGAGCTTTGTTTCTGAAGCCCAGACCAGGGTTCCAGGATTATCTGACAGGCCATTCTCCAGTTTTCAGATCTGAACTACACCAATAGACATTATAAGATCATTTTATTGAGGAGAGGGAAAACCTTTGATTCAACAGTTAGGGGGCTTCCCAGGTGGCTCAATTTTTAATATACCTCTCTGCCAGTTCAGGAAACATAGGATGTGCAAGTTTAGCCCCTAGATTGGGAAGATCCCCTGGAGAAGGAAATGACAAACCACTCCAGTATTCTTGCCTGAGAAATCCCACGAACAAAGGAACTGACAGGCTGCAGTCCACGGGGTCACAAAGAGTCAGACATGGCTTAGTGACTAAGCACACACGCAGTGTTAGTTTAAACTTCTTTTTCCTTAAAATCAGCATTTCCATTTCTCCCGTAACTTCTTTTTTCTTTTCTTTTATTATACAAAGAAAATATTAAACAACTAAAATAGTAACTCATGTGCTATGAATTCAAAGGTTAATTGACTAATGCTAAATAAATCTATGCACAAAATACAAAGTGACTTAGTCACAATATTTCCATTGCCAGTACGCATATCAAGGAATTTGAATATTCTCTCCACCGCTTTCCTTTGCAACCCCACACAACATGTAAACAAGTAAGGAAATAAGTAACTTGTACAGAAGTTAAATTTTGATTCCTGCTCTAAACAAATTAAAGCTTCAAACCGTTTGACATTTATCTATCTCCCATCTTGATAAGAATAAACTGTGAAAAGCAAGTTTTTTACCACCGTATTTGACTACAGTGATTTAAGTTATTTCTAGCACTATCTCTAACAGCTTTAGCTGAAATTAACTATTAGCTTGTGCTTCCTGTCAAATCAAGGCAACCAACCTCTAAGAATGACACAATATTACAGAGCATGTCAGTAAAATTCTAGCCTAGAACTAGTTTGCAGTGATATCAAAATGGCAACAAAATTCTACAATGTTCAAAAATTGTTCTGATTAGTAGAACTGCTATCTAGTCTACCTTCTTGATTCTTAGTTGATTGACGGAGAGATCAAGTTTAATCCTGGAAACACTCAGAAACCTCAGGCACCCTGGTTACTTTCCCCCTGAGAAAACTGAGGTATTTTTGCAAACTATTTCCAAATGGTGCACCTCAGTTAAACCTGCTTAAAATGCACTGATTTTAGCAGGTGGAAGTGGTTTAGCACCACTGACCTTAACTGTCAAGTGCCAGAAACATGGTTTTGAAACTTAAGTGCCACAAAACACAGTAAATGTCACCAATTAGGAATTAAAATAGCATTCAGCAAAAGTCTGAGTATTTGTTCAACAAGGACCCGGAACTTTACCTGAGACGAAGTTTCGGGTTAATCTCTTCACTCTGGCTTAAACAGAATGTTGAAGTGTGTCCCAGCTTCAACAGAATGAGTGTTCAGGTTCTTCAGATTTCTGCCCTGTTCCAACAGTATAGCTTTTCCCTTATTTGTCAGGATGTAAGATTATTTATGTGGGACACCTGTGAATAAAAAACAATCTCTCTGGATTTCCTGGTTGAGAACTTCTAAGAGATGGACCAGAGAATCAATACATTTTCCAGTGGTCTCAGAAGACACATTTGGGAAAGCTGCCCCCCCACCCCTGCCCCACCAAACTCAACACATAATTCCCCAATGATTCCTAACTAAAAGATAATGACTGAAATCCTAATCTAATCCTAGTAAAAATAAAGGATTTTTAAATTGTAGCAAAAGAAAAAGAAATACGTTAAGGTGAGAAAGAGTGCTATTAACATTATTTTTTTAAAAAAAAGAATATTGCATTTTTAAATAAATAAGATAATCATTTCAATATGAACATTTCACATAATAGGTTTCAGATCTTCAAACTCTAAGCTCATCAAACACAATGATAGACTTATCATAAAATGAAAATGATTTATTTAAAATGAAAAGGTACAGAAAGTCCTTCAAAAAATGGCAAATACCAAAATAAGGATAAAATTAAAACATCAAACACTGATAAATAAAATAAGGTAATAAAAAGTATGGGGGAAAAATGCAACTAGTAGAACAACCTATGCTCAGTAGTCTCAGAAAACAGGGGAAGTTAGACTTTAGAGGAGGAATGCATCAAGAAGTGCAAAATATATTCCTATAAAATCAGAAGAATAAATTTCAGAAATGAAAAAGTAGACATTGAAATAAACACAACAATCTCAGAATTATTCTGTAGCTAAAAGATTGTTGTTTAGTTGCTTAGTCGTGCCCAACTCTTTTGGGACCTGATGTACTACAGCCTGCCAGGCTCCTTGTCCATGGGATTTCCCAGGCAAGAATACTGGAATGAGTCTTCTTTTCCTTTTTCAAGAGATCTTCCTGACCCAGGAGTCTAACCCACATTGCCTGCATTGGCAGTCAAAATCTTTACCACTGAGCTGACTGGGAAGATGAGTTAAAAGATAGAAGTTAATTGATTCTCCTAAAAAGCAGTAAACCAAAGTTTTAAAAATGGAAAATACAAAATAAATTGGGAATTCATGAGGATATTTCTGACTTTGGAATATCAAGAATTGCACAAAGAACCTAGAGAGAATGAAAGTAAGCAAATGGTAAGATAATGATAGAAAAACTATAGTTCAAAATAGAATTTAAATTTAAAAAATATGGACAAACAACTCAAAAATATACAAGCAACTCCTGCAGCTCCATTCTAGAAAAATAAACAACCCAATCAAAAAGTGGGCCAAAGAACTCAACAGACATTTCTCCAAAGAAGACATAAAAATGGCTAACAAACATATGAAAAGATGCTCAATATCACTCATTATCAGAGAAATGCAAATCAAAACCACAATGAGGTACCACTTTACACCAGTTAGAATGGCTGCCATCCAAAAATATACAAGCAATAAATGGATGTGGAGAAAAAGGAACCCTCTTACACTGTTGGTGGGAATGCAAACTAGTACAGCCACTATGGAAAACAGTGTGCAGATTCCTTAAAAAACTGCAAATAGACCTGCCATATGACCCAGCAATCCCACTGCTGGGCATACACACCGAGGAAACCAGAATTGAAAGAGCCACGTGTACCCCAATGTTCATCGCTGCATTGTTTACAATAGCCAGGACATGGAAGCAACCTAGATGCCCATCAACTGACGAATGGATAAGAAAGCTGTGGTACATATACACAATGGAATATTACTCAGCAGTAAAAAAAAAATTCATTTGAATCAGTTCTACTCAGGTGGATGGAACTGGAGCCTATTATCCAAAGTGAAGTAAGCCAGAAGGAAAAACAATAATACAGTATACTAACGCATATATATGGAATTTAGAAAGATGGTAATGAGAACCCTGCATGCAAGACAGCAAAAAGAACGCAGACATATAGAACAGACTCGTGGACTCTGTGGATGATGGCAAGGGTGGGATGATATGGGAGAATGGCATTGAAACATGTTAATTATCATATGTGAAATCAATTGCCAGCCAGGATTGATGCTTGGGGCTGGTGCCCCGGGGTGTCCCAGGGGGAGGGAAACGGGGGGGGGGCGGGGGGGGGGGTTCTGGAGGGGGAGCATATGTAAACCCATGGCGGTTTCATGTCATTGTATGGCAAAACCAGTTAAAAAAATAATAATAATACGAGCAATTTTAATATTTAGTTTGATTCTTTGTAAATTCACTTGATATTTTATATACATTATCCAATTAACCTAATAAATATTCAATTTGGTATGTTCACAAAGAAAAAAAAGAAAGAAAAACTGACTCAGAACAGAAGCAATATATGAATCTCCAGTTTAAAAAAGGGCATTGAGTACCAATGCAAATGAACAAGCAATTCCCTTTGAGACAAACAAAACATCTATGTGCTTAAATACATTTGGTAAAATTGTAGAGTAGTAATTAAAAGAAAAGAGCTTTAAGTTTCAAAATGACAAAAGCTTATTAGCATCTTAGAAAGGAAGAGAATTTGCTTGACACCAGACTTTAATCAGAATCACTAAATACAAGAAAGGGATGGATAAATATCTTCAAAGTCCATAAGAAATGTAACTTTGAGCTTATTACTCTATATCCTGATGAGCAATGTATCAGATACGAGGGCACAATAAAAGAAAACCTGAGAAAATTATATAATCAAACTAATATTCATAGATGCTCTCTTAAGAAACAGTAGAAAATATAATCAATAAGAAGTAAATGGGGAGGAACTAGATGGCTGAGGAGAAGGTGGATGTGGAGTGCATCTCTCTCCATGGATACATCTATACACCTTCAGACACAGAAGTGCATGCAGAACACCAGCTGGGAGCAGACAGGAGTCCCTGACCAGCGGAAAAGAGTATGCAGAACCACATAAAACTCAGTAGGACGAAGGAACTAGGGGGAAAAAACAGGAGTGTTAGTAGGAGCGCAGCAGCTACGAAGGTGCAGGAGCATGGCCAAGAGGAGCTACCCCACGTCCAAGGCAAGAGAAACCCAAGTAAGACGATAGGCACTCAGAGAGGGTATCAGAGGGCAGACAGACTGAAACCACAGTCACAGACAACTAGCCAATCTGATCACATGGACCACAGCCTTGTCTAGCTCAGTGAAACTAAGCCATGCCATGTGGAGCCACCCAAGACAGACAGGTCATGGGGGAGAGGTCTGACAGAATGTGGTCCACTGCAGAAGGGAATGGCAAACCACTTCATTATTCTTGCCTTGAGAACCCCATGAACAGTACGAAAAGGCAAAAAGATAAGACACTGACAGATGAACTCCCCAGGTCAGTAGGTGCCCAATATGCTACTGGAGATCAAGGGAGAAATAACTCCAGAAAGAATGAAGGGATGGAGCCAAAGCAAACACAACACCCAGTTGTGGATGTGAGTGGTGATAGAAGCAAGGTCCAATGCTGTAAAGAGCAATATTGCATAAGAATCTGGAATGTTAGGTTCATGAATCCAGGCAAATTAGAAGTCGTCGAACAGGAGATGGCAAGAGTGAACATCAACATTCTAGCAATCAGCGAACTGAGATGGACTGGAATAGGTGAATTTAACTCAGATGACCATTATATCTACTACTGTGGGCAAGAATCCCTTAGAAGAAATGGAGTAGCCATCATAGTCAACAAAAGAGTATGAAATGCAGTATTTGGATGCAATCTCAAAAACTACAGAATGATCTCTGTTCGCATTCAAGGCAAACCATTTAGTATCATGGTAATCCAAGCCTATGTCCCGACCAGTAATGCTGAAGAAGCTGAAGCTGAATGGTTCTATGAAGACCTGCAAGACCTTCTAGAACTAACACCCCCAAAAGATATCGTTTTCTTTATAGGGGACTGGAATGCAAAAGTAGGAAGTCAAGAAACACCTAGAGTAACAGGCAAATTTGGCCTTGGAGTACAAAATGAAGCAGGGCAAAGGCTAATAGAGTTCTGCCAAGGGAAAGCACTGGTCATAACAAATACCCTCTCCCAACAAGACAAGAGAAGACTCTACACATGGACATCACCAGACGGTCAACACTGAAATCAGATTGATTATATTCTTTCAGCCAAAGATGGACAAGCTCTATAAAGTCAGCAAAAACAAGACTGAGAGCTGACTGTGGCTCAGATCATGAACTGTTTATTGCCAAATTCACACTGAAATTGAAGAAAGTGGGGAAAACCACTAGACCATTCAGTGGATGATCAAATCCCTTTTGACTATACAGTGGAAGTGAGAAATAGATTTAAGGGACTAGATCTGATAGAGTGGCTGATGAACTATGGACGGTGGTTTGTGACATTGTACCAGAGACAGGAATCAAGACTATCTCCAAGAAAAAGAAATGCAAAAAAGCAAAATGGCTGTCTGAGGAGGCCTTACAAATAGTTGTGAAAAGAAGAGACGACAAAAGCAAAGGAGAAAAGGAAATATATATCCATTCGAATGCGGAGTTCCAAAGAATAGCAAGGAGAGATAAGAAAGCCTTCCTCAGTGATCAATGCAAAGAAATAGAGGAAAACAATATAATGGGAAAAACTAGAGATCTCTTCAAGAAAATTAGAGATACCAAGGGAACATTTCATGCTAAGATGGGCTCAATAAAGAACAGAAAGAGTAGGGACCTAACGGAAGCAGAAGGAATTAAGAAAAGGTGGCAAGAATACACAGAAAAACTGTACAAAAAAGATCTTCATGACTCAGATAATCACTATGGTGGATCACTCACCTAGAGTCAGATATCCTGGAATGTGAAATGAAGTGGGCCTTAAGAAGCATCACTACGAACAAAGCTAGTGGAGGCAATGGAATTCCAGTTGAGCAATTTCAAATCCTGAAAGATGATGCTGTGAAAGTGCTACACTCAATATGCCAGCAAATTTGGAAAACTCAGCAATGACGACAGGAATGGAAAAGGTCAGTTTTCATTCCAGTCCCAAAGAAAGACAATGCCAAAGAATGCTCGAACTACCGCACAATTGCACTCATCTCACACGCTAGTAAAGCAATGCTCAAACTTCTCCAAGCCAGGCTTTTGCAATATGTGAATAGTGAACTTCAAGATGTTCAAGCTGATTTTATATAAGGCTGAGGAACCATAGATCAAATAGCCAATATCCACTGGATCATTAAAAAAGCAAGAGAGTTCCAGCAAAATATCTATTTCTGCTTTATTGACTATGCCAAAGCCTTTGACTGTGTGGATCACAATAAACTGTGAAAAATTCTGAAAGAGATGGGAATACCAGACCACCTGACCTGCCTCTTGAGAAATCTGTATGCAGGTCAGGAAGGAACAGTTAGAACTGGACATGGAACAACAGATTGGTTCCAAATAGGAAACAGAGTACGTCAGGCTGTATATTGCTACCCTGCTCATTTAACTTCTATGCAGAGTACATCATGAGAAATGCTGGGCTGGAAGAAGCACAGGCTGGAATCAAGACTGCTGGGAGAAATATCAATAACCTTAGATATGCAGATGACACCACCCTTAAGGCAGAAAGTGAAGAAGAACTAAGGATCCTCTTGATGCAAGTGAAGAGGAGAGTGAAAAACTTGGCTTAAAGCTCAACATTCAGAAAACTAAGATCACGGCACCTGGTCCCATCACTTCATGGCAAATAGATGGGGAAAGAGTGGAAACAGTGGCTGACTTTATTTTTCTAAGCTCCAAAATCACTGCAGATGATGACTACAGCCATGAAATTAAGAGGCACTTACTCCTTGGAAGGGAAGTTATGACCAACCTAGACTGCATATTAAAAAGCAGAGACATTACTTTGCCAACAAAGGTCTGTCTAGTCAAGGCTATGGTTTTTCCAGTAGTCATGTATGGATGTGAGAGTTGGACAGTGAAAAAGGCTGAGTGCAGAAGAATTGATGCTTTACAACTGTGGTGTTCGAGAAGACTCTTGAGAGTCCCTTGGACTGCAAGGAGATCCAACCAGTCCATCCTAAAGGAGATCAGTCCTGGGTGTTCTTTGGAAGAACTGATGTTGATGCTGAAACTCCAATACTTCAGTCACCTGATGTGAAGAGCCTACTCATTTGAGAAGTCCCTGATGCTGGGAAAGTTTGAGGGCAAAAGGAGAAGGGGATGACAGAGGATGAAATGGTTGGATGGCATCCCCGACTCAGTGGACATGAGTTCGTGTGGACTCCGGGAGCTGGTGATGGATAGGGATTCCTGGGGTCCTCTGGTTCATGGGGTCACAAAGAATCGGACACGACTGAGCAACTGAACTGAACTAGTAGGACTGGGCCTGCCCTCAGCAGGTGGGAAAGTGAAGCAAGGGTCTGATGCCCCAGTCAGGGCAATCGTCTGAATCAGAGGAGAAACAGTTAAAGCTGACAGGGGAAGTGCTGATCTTTGGCAGCCTACATGGAAAGAGAATCAGACAGCCACACATACCCCGGACAGGGACACAGGTCCCCTGGGAGGTGCAGCGGCTGGGAGCTGGAGTTTAGGGGTTGTGGAGCAATCCCAATGCAAGGACTGCTGTTGACTGTGGAGAGACGGATTGAGGGGATGTGAGGGAGGAGATTGTGGGGGAAATGCCTGTGGAGGAAAGCCAGGCAGCCATGGAAGCAAGGCGATACTGCTGAGTCACGCACAGGGGGTGGAGCCATCACCATAGCCTCTCTCCCCCCACATGCCAGCCCTGGCAGCTGAACAATGGGGAGGCTGGTCCATCAAACGCTGAGGCCCTAAACTACTGAGGAGGACCCCAGCCAGGGCGCTTCTATAAGTGACTGATGAGCCAATCTACAGAGTAGGACCCCGGCCAGGGGAGCCCCTATATGTGCCTGATGCATGGAACAACAGAGAAGAACCCCAGGCAAGGGAGCCCTCTAAGTACCTGAACGGGGGGAGATAAAACGAGGCTGGCCAAAGACGCCTTCTGATCGCCAGCTACAAGAGGCTCGAAAAAGGATCGGGCCATAACTCCTTAAGTGGAGGCAGTCTGTGTCCCTGCACACTTGGCATTGCCAGGGTCCCCACAAGCCAAGCAGCTGTGCCACCTTCATGCTCAACCCTTACTAGGGCAGAGCTGCCACAGGCAAAAAAAGGTCTTGTGTCTATGCGTGCAGGGTTGCTTCAGTTGTGTCTGACTCTTTGCGATCCTATAGACTGTGGCCTGCCAGGCTTCTCTGTCAGGGAAGGGGGATCTCCAGACAAGAATACTGGAGCGTATCAGCCAATACTGGTTGCCATACCCTTCTAGAGCACTGTATTTCCTGCTGCCCTAGACACCAACCCCCTGAGTCCCTGGTGCTGCCAGAACCCTGTGCCCATGCAGCTGCACCACCTCCACACCTGGCCCTCACAGGGGCAAACCCAAGCCCTCCAGCGCAGGCTCAGGAACAAACCCCAGTGGACGACACACATGCAGAGGTGGAAGTAAAACCACGATTGAAACCCAGAGGCAGTGTGGCTAAGAAAGAGGACCGAAAACCCTCCTACCAGCTGTACAAGCTGCAGATTAAGTCCACACTATCAGCTAGGCAGACCCTGTCTATGGAATATACAAAAGGACATTGAGAGCTCCCACAAAGGAAAACACACTAGTTCTGATAGCTGTGGACGTTGGAGGCAAGAATACACAGGAGTAGGACCAGGTTAGAATCTGAGCTGACCCCACAGATGGTCCAGAGATCAGCACAGTGTTGGAGGGCATCCAAGGGAGGTGAGGTGGACTGTGACTTGCAGTGAGGGAAGGGACTCTGACAAAAGTGACTCAAGAAAAACATGTACTATTCTTATGTTTTGATTTGTTTTGTAAATTCCTTTGATTTTTTTTTTCTTTTCTTACCCCCTCTGTTGTAGTTGCCGATTTTCTTGGTATTATAAAACCTTACTAAGCTTTTGAACTGATTTTTTTATTTTTCCTCAGTCACAATTTTTATTGTTACAAACCTCTGCCTCTACATTGGGCTTTTGCAGTTCTGTGAAATTTTCCTGTTTTTTCTTTTTCTTTTCTGACTTCCCTGGTAAAGCGTCTGCCTACAATGCCAGATACCCAGGTTCAAACCCTGGGTTGGGAAGATCTCCTGGAGAAGGAAATGGCAACCCACTCCAGTACTCTTGCCTGTAAAATCCCATGGATGGAGGAGCCTGGTAGACTACAGGCCATAGGAGTCACAAAGAGTCAGACACGACTGAGCGACTTCTTATCTTTTTTAAACCTATTATTATTTTTCATACATTTATTCTTTTGTTTGCCTTTCCTCTTTTCTTTCCCCTTTGCAGTTAATATTTAACATATATAAATCTTTTTTATCTACCTCTATTTAACTTTGCATATCCATTCTTTCTTTTCTTTCTTTCCTTTCCTCTCAACATATTTGTTAGTTTTATTTTCATTGCCTTATTGCCCACTTGGCACCTTGCTGTAGTTGTGTTTTCCAGTTTGTGCTTTAGTTAGTTTTGTTTGGGTATATATAATTTTTTGTTTCCTTTGTTCTCCAGATCAATCTATTGTACTCTGTTTTTGTTGGACTATTTTTATTTTGCTTATGGGTGTATATGTACATATTCAGTCACATTTTTTATTGTTGTTATAAACCTCTGCCTCTATGTTGGGCTTGTGTGGTACTGTGTTTTCCTTTCCTTTTTTCTTTCTTCTTGCAGTTTTTCTTTTCTTTTCTCTTTTTATAATTTTAATTTTTAATTGTTTTAAACCTAGTATATTTTTTCTATATTTATTCCTTTGTTTGCCTTTTGTACTGTTCATTTCCCCTTGTAGTTAATCCTTAATATATATAAATCTTCATCTACCTCTATTTAACTTTGCATATCTCTTCTTTCTTTCTTTTCTTTCCTATAAACATATTTGTTAGTTTTGTTTTCATTGCTTTATTCCCCACTTGGCCCCTTGCTTTAGTTTTGTTTTGTAGTTTGTGCTTTAGTTAGTTTTGCTCTTAACTGGTAAATACAATTTATTTCCTTTGTTCACCAGGTCAATCCCCTGTACTTTATTTTTGTTGGACTGCTTTGACTTTGCTCATGAGTGTATATGTATATGTGTATATTTCATTATTTTAATTATTATTTGCCTGGTTTTGTAACTGCCATTTTTCTGGGGTTCATCTTTGGTTTCTCATTTGGGGATATTTGTTTTAATCTCATTTAATGCCTACAAACCACTTGTGGAATGTTCATTCCTGACCAGAGATCAAGCCCTCAGCCTTTGGAGCAGGAGTAGTGACTCCGAAATCCTAGACTACCAGAGAACTAACTCTACGGAGTATCAAACAGTGAGAAAGGAAACCATTTGAATACAAAAGCCGGCATCACCCAACCACCAGTAGGATCCTGTGCAGGATGCCTCATCTAAACAACAAACAAACCAAAAATACAAACCCGATCATCAGTGGACAGGCTCACCACTTCACTCAGCCTTGCCCATTTGAGGAAAAGCAAACAGCAAGCAAACAAAAAGTCAGCACAAATCTCACCCTATACAAAGCTTACACAAACCACTGGACTAACCTTAGAAGGTCAGAAACCAAAAGGAAGAAAGAATTCAACCTTAAAGCCTGGGAAAAAGAGACCTCAAACACAATGAATTTAAAAAATAATAATGAAAAGGCAGAGAAATAATACACAAATGAAGGAACAAACCAGAGACATAGAAGTATAAATAAATGAAGAAGAAATAGGGAGACTACCTGAAAAAGAATTCAGAATAATGATAGTAAAGATGATCAAAAAGTTTGAAAACAAAATGGAGAAAATGCAAGAATCAATTAACAAAGACCTAGAAGAATTAAAGAATAAACATACACAGACAAGCAATATAAGTTCTCAAATTAAAAATACCCTAGAAGGAATCAATAGCAGAATATCTAAAACAGAAGAATAAATCAGTGAGATGGAAGGTAAAATAGTGGAAATAACTTCTGAAGAGCAGAATAAAGTAAAAAGAATGACAAGAACTGAGGATAGTCTCAGAGACCTCTGGGGTAATATCAAACATACCAACATTCGAATTATAGGGTTCCCAGAAGAAGAGAAAAAGAAAGGATATGAGAAAAATTTTGAAGAGATTATAGTTGAAAATTTCCCCAACATGGAAAAGGAAATTGTCAACCAAATCCAAGAGGCACAAAGAGTCCTATACAGGATAAACCTAAGGAGAAACACACCAAGACACATACTAATCAAACTAACAAAGGCTAGACATGAAGAAAGAATATTAAAAGCAGCTAGGGAGAAGCAACAAGTAGCATACAAGGGAAACCCCACCTCCTTCAGCAGAAACTCTGCAGGCCAGAATGGAATGACAGGATGTATTTAAAGTACTGAAAGGGAAAAATCTACAACCATGATTATTGTACCCGGCAATGATCTCATCTAAAACTGATGGAGAAATAAACAGCTTTTCAGAAAAGCAAAAGTTAAGAGAATTCAGTACCACAAAACCAGCTTTACAACAAATGTTAAAGGGACTTATATAGTCAAGAGATAAAAGAGAAGAAAAAGGATCTACAAAATCAACAATAACAATTAAGAAAATGGCAATAGGAACACATATATCAATAATTACTTTAAATGTAAATGGATTAGATGCTCCAGCCAAAAGACACAGACTGGTTGAATGGATACAAAAATAAGACGGATATATATGCTGTCTACAAGAAACCCATTTCAAAAAAGAAAGAACCCCACTTTAGACCTAAATACACATATAAACTGAAAGTGAGAGGATAGAAAAATATATTCCATGCAACTGGGAGGCAAAAGAAAGCCAGAGTAGCAATCTCATATCAGACAAAATAGACCTTAAAATAAAGAAGATAATAAGAGATAAGGAAGGACACTACATAAAGATCAAGAGATCAATCCAAGAGGAAAACATAACAATTGTAAATATCTATGCACCCAACATAGAAGCACCTCAAAACATAAGACAAGCACTAACAGACATAAAAGGAGAAATTGAAAGTAATGCAATAATAGTAGGAGACTTTAACACCCCACTCACACCAATGGACAGATCATCAAAGCAGAAAATTAATAAGGAAACACAAGTCTTAAATGATACATTAAATGAGATGGGTCTCATTGATATCTTCAGGACATTCCATCCTAATGCAGAAGAATACACCTTCTTCTCAAGTGCACATGGAACATTCTCCAGGATAGACCACATCTTGGGTCACAAATCAAATCTCAGTAAATTTAAGAAAATTGAAATTGTATCAAGCATCTTTTCTGACAATAATGCTATAAGACTAGATATCAATTACACAGGGGGAAAAAAGTCTAAGAAACACAAACACATGGAGATTAAATAACACATTTCTAAATAACCAACAGGTTACTGATGAAATCAAAAGGGAAATCAAAAATTTTCTAGAAACAAATGACAATACAACAGCTCAAAACCTATGTGATGCAGCAAAAGCAGTTCTAAGAGGGAAGTTTATAGCAATAAAATCCTACCTCAAGAAACAAGAAAAACATCAAATAGACAAGCTAACTTCACACTTAAAACAACTGGAAAAAGAAGAAGAAGAACAACAACAACAAAAAAAAAAAAATTAGTAGAAGGAAATAAATCATAAAGATCCAAGCAGCAATAAATGAAAAAGAAATGAAGGAAATAATAATAAGGATGAATAAAACTAAAAGCTGGTTCTTTGAGAAGATAAACAAAATAGACAAGCTTTAGACAGATTCATCAAGAAAAAAACAGAGAAGAATCAAATCAACAAAATTAGAAGTGAAAAAGGAGAGGTTACAGCAAACAATGCAGAAATACAAAGAACTGTAAGATACTATTGTGAACAACTATATGTCAATAAAATGGATAACCTGGAAGAAATGCACAGATTCTTAGAAAAGTCCAGTTTTCCAAAACTGAACGGGGAAGAAATAGAAATTATTAACAACCCAATTACAAACACTGAAATTGAAGTTGAGATAAAAATCTCCCAAGAAACAAAAGCCCAGGACCAGATGGCTTCACAAGAGAATTCTATCAAACATTTAGAGAACAGTTAAAGCCTAGCCTTCTAAATTTCCAAAAATTGCAGAGGAAGGAATACTTCCAAACTTATTCTACAAGGCCACTATAACCCTGATACCAAAACCAGACAAAGACTACAGGCCAATATCACTGATAAACATAGATGCAAAAATCTTCAAAAAATTTTTAGCAAACAGAATTCATCAACACATCAAAAATCTCATACACCATGATCAAGTTGGGCTTATTCCAGCAATGCAAGGATTCTTCAGTATATGCAAATCAATTATGTGATACACCATATAACAAATTGAAAGAAAAAAATCACATTATAATCTCAATAGATGTAGAGAAAGCCTTTGACAAAATTCAGCACCCATTTATGATTAAAACTCTTCAAAAAATGGGCATAGAAGGAACCTATCTCAACATAGTAAAGGCCATCTATGATAAGTCTACAGCAAACATTATTCTCAATGGTGAAAAATGGAAAGCATCCCTCCTAAGATCAAGAACAAGACAAAGGTGTTTACCTACACTACTATCATTCAACATAGTTCTGGAAGTCCTAGCTACAGCAATCAGAGAACAAAAAGAAATAAAAGGAATCTAGATCAGAAAAGAAGAAGTAAAGCTCTCACTGTCTGCAGATGACATGATACTGGCATAGAAACCCCAAAGTATCAGAAAGTTTATAGAGCTAATCAATAAATTTAGCAAAGTTGCAGGATACAAAATCTACACACAGAAATCACTTGCATTTTTATACACTAACAATGAAGTATCAGAAAGAGAAATTAAGGAATCAATCCCATTCACCATTTCAGCAAAAAAGAATTAGGTATCTAGGAATAAACTTACCTAAGGAGACAAAAAACTGTACACAGGAAATTATAAGACAATAATGAAAGAAATCAAAGATGACATCAACAGATAGAGAGATATTCCATGTTCATGGATAAGAAGAATCAATATTGTGAAAGTGACTATACTACCAAAAACAATTGACAGATTCAATGTGATCCCTATCAAATTTCCAATGGCATTTTTCACAATATTAGAACAAAAACTTCACAATTAGGATGGAAACACAAAATATCCCAAATAGCCAAAGCAGTCTTGAGAAAGAAGAATGGAGCTGGAGGAATCAACCTGCCTGACCTCAGATTATACTACAAAGCTACAGTAATCAAGACAGTATGGTACGGGCACAAAAAGAGAAATATAGACCAATGGAACCAGATAGGAAGCCTAGAAATAAACCCATACACCTATGGGTACTTTATTTTTGACAAAGGAGGCAAGAATATACAACAGGGCAAAGACAGCCTCTTCAATAAATGGTGCTGAGAAAACTGTAAAAGCTACAGTAAAAGAATGAAACTAGAACACTTCCTAATACCATACACAAAGATAAACTCAAAATGTATTAAAGACCTAAATGTAAGACCAGATACTATTAAACACTTAGAGGTAAACATAGGCAAAACACTTGATGACATAAATAAAAGCAAGGTTCTCTATGACCCACCAACTAGAGTTATGGAAATAAAAACAAAAGTAAACAAGTAGAACCTGATTAAACGTAAAACCTTTTGCACAGCAAAGAAAACTTTAAGTAAAGTGAAAAGACAACCTACATAGTGAGAGAAAATAATAGTAAATGAAACTCACACAGGATTAATTTCCGAAATATACAGCAACTCATACAACTCAATGAAAAAAAAAAAAAAAACTCAATCAAAATGTGGGGAAAAAAAACCCTAAACAGACATTTCTCCAAAGAAGATATACAGATGGCTAACAAACACAAGAAAAGATGCTCAACATTGATCATTATTAAAGAAATGCAAATCAAAACCACAATGAGATACCACCTCACATAGGTCAGAATGGCCATCACCAAAAAAACCATACAAACAATAAATGCTGGAGAGGCTGTGGAGAAAAGGGAATGCTCTTGCACTGTTGTGGGATTTAAATTGATACAGCCACTATGGAAGATGGTATGGAGATTCCTTAAAAAACTAGGAATAAAATCAACATATAACTCAGCAATCCCACTCACAAGCATGTACCTTGAGGGAACTAAAATTGAAGAAGACACATGTATCCCATTGTTCATTGCAGCACTATTTACAATAGCTAGAATATGGAAGTAACCTGGATCTCCATCAACCAGTAAATGGATAAAAAACATGTGGTACATATACACAATGGAATATTATTAAGCCATAGAAAGCCCTTGTGTCAGTTCTGACTAGGTGGATGAACCTAAAACCTGTTATACAGAGTGAAGTCAGTCAGAAAGAGAAAGATAAATATCATATTCTAACACATATATACAGGATCTAGAAAAATGGTACTGAAGTATTTATTTACTGGGCAACAGTGGAGAAACAGACATAGAGAATAGACTTATGGACACGGGGAGAGGGGAGGAGAGGGTGAGATGGTGGAAAGAGTAGCATGGAAGCTTACATTACCACATGTAAAATAGGTAGCCAATGGGAATTTGCTGGATGGCTCAGGAAACTCAAACAGGGGCTCTGTGTCAACCCAGTGGGGTGGATTGGGGAGGGAAATGGGAGGGAGGTTCAAAAGGGAGGGGGTATATATATATACCTATGGCTGATTCCTGTTGAGGTTTGACAGAAAACAACAAATTTCTGTAAAGCAAGTATCCTTCAATTAAAAAATAAAAAACAGAAAAAGGAAAAAAAATAAAGAATGGAGCTCAAATGATGTGATATGTGGGAAACAATGGGCATTAAAAAAATAACTGTAAATAAGTAGTAATTTTTGAAGAAGAAATAAAGCCCTACAACTGAAAAGAGAACATCAATAGGATAGGTGAGTAGAAATAAAAATCTAGCATATAAATTTGGGTGGGGGCATTTCCCTGGTGGCTCAGATGGTAAAGAATCTGCCTACAGTGTGGGAGACCCGGCTTCAATCCTGGAGTGAGGAAGATCCCTTGGGGAAGAGAGTGACTTCCCACTCCATTGTTCCTGCCTGGAGAATTCCATGGACAGAGGAGCCTGGTGGTCTACAGTCCATGGGGTCTCAAAAAGTCAGACATGACTGAGTGACTAACACCACTATAAATTTGTACTTGGAGTCTTGATTTATTCAGGGAGAAGATTTGGCTAGATTACCTCTTCAGTTTGTGTAAAACTATACTTTCTCCGTAGTCTTCTCTTTAGTTACAAAATAGAATTAAAATATTTCAAAATCAGCATTCATAAAATGAGTGAATAGGTTACATTCACCTACTTGGAAGGAGAGATTAAGAGTAGATAATGAAAAATCCAGCTACACAACAATCAGCTATTTACTATACATATAAGCAAAGTAAGGGGAGGGAAAACGCATATCAAAGACACCAAGCAGTCTAGAAAATAGCAAAACTTACCTCATAAAAATTAGAAGTAAAGATTTTGAAAGGGTGAAAATGTAATATTTGGAAACTGGTGAAAAGGAAATACACAGTAAGAAAACGTACATCTTCATCAGCAAAAACGTGAAAGAAGGGAATTTCAAGCCAATGCATGTAAAGATATTCAATTCTAAAAACTATTGGATTAAAGACTATATCTAAAATGAAATTTAGAATTGCCTTAGGAATAAATGAAAATACTACCTGACACAAATCATTGGAATGTGGCCAAATTGTTACTCAGAGGAAAAGTTATAATCGTTTATGTGTTTTTCACAAAAAGATCAACATTAGATGAATACCATATAGGAATGAAAATGAGAGAAGATTACATAGATGGATGACTCTCACAAACACAATGTTGAGAGGAAAAAGTCATACACTATGGTTCCATTTATGTTCAGTAAACCAATTAAAAAAAGCTAAGTTACTAGAAGTCTGAATCCTGATTGCACTCTGGTGTGTGTGTGCATTGGGGAGAGTTATTAATGACTGGAATAGAGAAGGGTAGGTAACATTTAGTTTCTCCAAGTTTGGACTGGTTAGACAAATGTGTTCAATTTTAAACCAAGATTAAGCTGTGTTCATAAGACTTGCATGCTCTTCTTCATATGTATTTTAATTATGTATATTTTGTTTTTTAGTGATATTGACATATCTTTATACACATACATATCATTAAAAAGTAATTAAGCTGTAAATCTAATTACTTTTCAATTCTTGAAGCTAGGAAAAACATAAGAAAGTATAAATCGGGGTTATGATCCAGAAGGACAGAAAGCAAAACTTGTAAAATTGAAGAAACATAGTGTCCAATGTCATCATCCTAGTCATTCCATTGTTTGATATCTACTCTAAAATGCACTCACACACTTGTGTAAGGAGTAGATTACAGATAAAATCAGGGCGCCCATTAAATATGAGTTTTGGATGCAATGATACTGTTTTAGTATAGGTATTTCCTTTCTATATTTTTATTTGTTAACCTGGCAATTCTAAAGCTGATATCCATGAACATTCATTGTAGAGTTATTGGTAATAATGGAAATGAATGATACTAAGTGTCAGTAGCTGGATGATTATCTGGTAGAGATGATATATCTAGACCAGGAAATATTATGAAGCAATTAAGAAGATGAAATTGTACCATGGGAACCACCATGGACAAGATCATCAAGATATTTTTTAAGTAAAAACAAATTTAGAATAAAAGCCGGAAGACAATATATTTCACATGAATTTGAGTTTATTGACCACATGTACATAGAATAAATCAAAAGACCTGAAGGATATATGCACTCCGTTAGTGTCAGTGCTCCTCTGGAAGGAACGGTGCCTGAGGGGAGGTGGTTGTGGGCCTCATATAAAGAGTATTTGGACGTTATTTGTAGTTTTTTTTTTAATATTTTTTATACAAAGAGATACTATTCACATATTATTTGCGGACAAATGAATTACATGTTGTCATTAACAGAAATAAACTATGACAGCCAGTACATATTCTCACTCAGATTTCCTTTTTGCACTTTATATTTTATATTAAGAAAACTCAAAGCTAATAAAAGAAATGTGCTACTTTGAATGTGACTTAACTCATCAGGGAGAGTTCAATCTGCTAAAGCATCTCGTATCTTTTCTTTTAAACTAATTTTGTTCTCAAAAAACTTTTGTTGGGATATAGTTGACTTTCAATGTTGTGCTAGTTTCAGGTGTACAGCAAAGCGGAGTATTGAGTAGAATTCCCTGTGCTATACAATAGGTCCTTATTAGTTATCACTTTTATATATAGTAGTGTGTATATTTCAATCCCAATCTTCCAATATATCCTGCCCCCCCATATTCCCTGGTAATCATAAGTTTATTTCTACATCTGTAACTCTATTTCTGTTTTGTAGATAAGTTCATTGGTAACCTCTTTTTAGATTCCACATATAAGCAATATCAGATGATATTTAACTTCCTCTGTCTGACTTCACTCAGTATGACCATCTCTAGGTCCATCCATGTTGCTACAAATGGCACCTGGCATTGTAAACAGAGCTATGATGAATACTGCTGTGTGTGTCTTTTCAAATTGTGACTTTCTTCAAATATATGCCTGGGAGTGGGATTGCTGGATCATATGGTAGCTCTATTTTTAATTTTTTAAGAAACCTCCATACTGTTCTCTATAGTTGCTGTGCCAATTTACATTCCCACCAAAAATATAAGAGGGTTCCCTTTCCTCCACACCCTCTCCAGCATTTATTGTTTGTAAATTGTTTTTGATGATGGCCATTCTGATTGGTGTGAGGTGCTACCTCATTGTAGTTTTGATATGCATTTCTCTAATAGTTAGTGATGTTGAACATCTTTTCATGTTCCTTTTAGCCATCTGTATGTCTTCTTTGGAGAAATGTCTGTTTAGATCTTCCATCTATGTTTTGATTGAATTGTTTGTTTTTTCTGATGTTGAACTGCATGAGCTGTTTGTATATATTGAAGATTAATCCCTTGTTGGTTGTAAAGCATTTTGTATCTTTTTCACATATTTGGGTAGTTATAAATGCTAGAAGAATCAGAAGTCTGGTAAGAATGAATTATCACCACTCAAAAGTAAAACATCAAATGGGGGGAAGATTTATGCAGTAGGTCGACTAGAGAAAACAAGAAGAATGCAAATTATTTATTGAGAAACTGTCTTGATTCAGTGCCAATGCTGTAAATAAGCAGGAAAGAAAAGTCTCCAGATTTGAAGGAACCATCATTTTCAAGTTGAGTTATGAACATGAGCTGAGTAGGTTCAGTCTCTTATCCTTTCTTTTAGGAACAGTTTACCGTTGGTTCACAGCTGAGTGCTAACAATTCTCTCTGTGCTATGGATTCAGCAGCGCACCAGTCAACTGTATGTTCCCTACCTTGCTGAAACTACTGGTGATGATGCTTTTCAAGTAAATATTAAATGTGACTAATTTTTTTTTTAAGTCTCACAACCTACCAGGCAGATTTCCCACAAAGAGAAAAAAAAAAAACCAAAACAAAACCTAAAGTTGAAAACACTATTCATGCTCCAGTTGCCAGAATGAGTGAGGTGAGTCAGGGTATCAGAGGAGTTAAGCAGAGATTTTTTAAAATCCAAACCACTGTTCATGTGGTCTTGGCTTAATGCTATGGCGGAAATCAGTGGTCTTAAAAACAGATTATACTCAATCTGTCAATTTATTTCTCTTGACTTATCTGAGTAATATCTGACTTGGAAGGGCTATTGTGAAGCCTGAAGTGTGATAATATGCATCAAATTACCTTGAAACAAAGAAAGAATATAGGAGTTGCATTATTTTGAATCTGTGAACTTTCTTCTTACTCTTTTTCCTATTGCAGTCTGATGCTTTAATTCCTCTATGGGCTGTGCACGCAACTGTACCCATTAAAGAAAAGATTTATAGAAGGAAAGGGTTAATTTTTTAACTCACCAGTTATAGCAAGAATTCTCTTAAGATGTGGTATCTTTTTAATTCCAACTGTGAATTTATATTTAAAAGAAATCTGCTATGAGAATTGTGGGTTACACAAGACATCCCGTGTTTAATGTTTATTTTAGAGTCTTGGCAAATTCCCCTGGTGGTAGTAGTGGTTTAGTTGCTAAGTCGTGTCTGACTCTTGCGATCCTATGGACTGTAGCCTGTCAGGCTCCTCTGTCCATGGGATTCTCCAGGCAAGAATACTGGCATGGATTGCCATTTCCTTCTCCAGGGGATCTTCCTGACCCAGGAATCGAATCCAGCTCTCCTGCATCGCAGGCAGATGATTTACCAACTGAGCTATGAGGGAAGCAATTTCTCATAGAATCATTTTAATGTCAACTCAAAATTTTTGAGCCAAACGTTCATGAGATCCTTAACATGGACAAATTGCATAACTCATTGGCAGGAACAAGAAAATGTCTTTTCCAATGAAGATTTTTTAGGGTGAAGTATGTATTTTTACACCTCTCAAGCACCTGGCTGATTTTGTAAAGAACATTAATACTCTCTCACACAAAAACACTTCCAAACACGTCTCCCATTGATTCAGGGTCCTAAAATTCCATTTACAAGAAAACATACCTAGGCAAGGGCAATTATTAGGTGGCAGAGGTATCCAAAGAGCAACCAATTTTTTCACATTTAGCCCTGCTTTCTCTTTCCTCCCCTTCCCAGAAATGCCTGGGTATTGTGAATTACAGGAGGAGGTGTTGCTTCTGGGTGACAGAGCAGGTGTTTCCCTGCGGAGGCAGGGTGCCATGCTACACTCCTCAGCCGTGCAAGGGCAAGTTTGGAATTGTAGCATTTACTTTCTTGCAATACACTAGCTGCCCTTCAAAATTACTTTTCGACTAGGAGCTCAAGCTTCATAAAAGTTAAAGTGGAATGGAAGACTGCGGGTAATTTTGAAACTTGGTATTCACACAATTAATTAAAGTTTAACATGTTTTTTTCCCTGAATTCACCCAGTACCTGCTACATAAAAGGTGCTGAGTAGGCAACGGATGAACTTAGTGACTTGATGTTTTATTTAATACATATTGAATGCCTACTAAGTGCTATGGAGTTGGTCTTAAAGGATTTAAAGATGAATAGAAATGTTTAAATATGAAATAGTGACTCTAACAACAAGCATCAGTAAAAACACGGCACTGGAATGTAACATGAACGATTTCAATTTAATTATGACATTAAGTGACTTTCAAAATGTTTTTTTTTTGCTTCTAACATCATACATTCCTACGTTAAGAAAGTGCTTTAAGGATTGGAGGAGACTTTCAAGTGTCTCTGTAGGTGCAGACTCTGAAAGGAGGGATGATATTTATGCTGCAGAAAGGCATGGCAACCTCCCGCAGATCAATTGCAGAAGACACACTTGTTGCCTTCCTAGGATTATTACATAGGCAAAGCCTCATTTGTTTGAAACGTCAATTAATATTAGTCTTGATGAGCATTTGACATACTATTACTTAAACTAATTCCCCTGCCAGGTCTTTGGGAGAACTCTCCTCAGTGCCAAACAGTCTGTTAAAATCTTGCTTCACAAGCCTGCGCATTCCAAACTGGGGAACGTGAGCAGCTGCTCTCCATGGCTAAGGAAAAAGAGCTGCCTTCTGTGTCCTGGCTGGAATTGCGTGTTGTTTGCATGGACCTCAAAGCCCTCCTACTGGACCTGTCTACTTGGAACTTTCATAAACCCTTACATATCTGTAGAATCTCAACAGTGTCTTAATCCTTTTAGCATAAATTCTCTCATTGGACTATCCGGCAAAGGTAATTAAAACATGTGTATTTATCTCCATTTAACAGTGGAAAAAACTGAGGTTAGTGGACACTGACATTTTCCCCTGAAAACTGAGCTAAAACCTGAGCCCTATTTCGGGGATTGGAATCCAGGACCATTCCATTATACTACATAGCCTCTGCCTTTAAGTTCAAGTTAGATTTTCTATAATACTTTGAGACCTGAGATGGAGTGCCAAGATGATAAGTCTTCAGACTGTGATTTGAATAACTGTAATATCACAAAAATTTCCAGATCTTGTTTCATGTTAGAACAACCTTTAGTACACAAGCACTGCTCCTGCTGCAGTCTCTCAGTCCTGTCTGACTCTTTGTGACCCCATGGACCATAGCCCACCAGGCTCCTCTGTCCATGGGATTCTCCAGGTAAGAATACTGGAGTGGGTTGCCATTTCTCCTCCAGGGGATCTTCCCAACCCAGGGATCAAACCTGCGTCTCCTGTGTCTCCTACATTGGCAGGTGGATTCTTTACCACTGTGCCACCTGAAACACTACATATATATACGCACACACATATATATGCAATTTTATACATAAAATTTTAATAATTGATCATTATGGTACTAGTGATGGTAATTGCTGTATTTCTTTTTGATCTACTTTCTCTTTGCCTCTTGTATCCTGTTGGTGATTTTTACAAAACAAAAAGCCTTTCAGTCGTCCTGGAACAGAGAGAAATATCCTTGAAATGACCCCTCCTCCAAAGGTAGCCATCTTGCTCTGAGTCAGGAAGATCAAATTCAACTGAAAGTTTGAAATCCATTGTGATCTGTTAGTTAATGGGTTGCTTTGTGAATCACATTTTAATCAGACCTTTACTATCTCACATGTATGCAAATTTCAACAACAATTAAAACTTTAGACTCTCCTGATCCCAGTTCTGTTATTGTGATGGAACTCTGCCTTGAGTTTCTTATCTGCAAAAGGAAAAGACTGAATGAGGCTTGGTAAGGTCTCTCCAATTGTTGCTTGCCTGTAACTTTTGCGGTAGACACTACTGTTCTACCATAAAGTATCCACAGCATACTGTGTTATAGACAAGCAAACAGTATGTATTGTCCAGTAATGCCAAACGTTAGCTATCCAGGAAATTTTGCTTAACAGACAACATCTAAAACCTATGTGATTTGAAAGAACAGAATCAGCTCTATCTAGATTACCACCAATAACTCTAATAAATTCTAACTTGCATCTAAGCCATACAAACACATAGATACTTATACAGCCATTATCATCTTCTACAGTTTAGCTTGTGTCAAGCTAAATAGCTGTTTGTTAATTAAGTAACCTCTGATTATTAAAAAAATATTAATTCAAGGTTAAAAGTTGCCTTTCTGTTAAAACATTAATGATATATAGATTTAATGTATATTAATCTGTTCTATTGTTCATGTACTTAATGCTATCCAAAGATGTAAAAAAAAATGTATACTTCTAGGCTTTCAAATCTTCAAAAGAATGAGCCATATTTACTATGGTTATTTTTCTATATTATGCTACAATTGAGTCCTGTCCAATAGGGGAAAAATACTCATGATACTACATAAGAATTAAATCTTAACTTGCAAGAAGTTCCATAACTGGTAGAGCAAACATTTTTATAATCTCAATTTCCAACCAACAAAAATAACCCAGAATAATACATTGATTTTGAGCACAACAAAGTCTATAAGCGGGGAGGGGTGGGGGGCGTAGGTGGGTAGACAGACAGACAGACACGAGTGTATAGTCATGTGGGTTCTCTTTTTCCTTTTGCTATTTTTTTAAATAAAAGAAAGCAATCTATAATAAAAGTTAAGGACATATTATCTGTAAAAATAATTTTGAATGTGGTAGCTAGAAAGAATTGCAGTTAATATAGGAGAATACTAAGTAAAGATACATTTTATTGTGTAATTATTCCAAGTCCTAAATAGTGAAGTTATATGTGAAAGGAATATGCTAAGTTGATTGAAGGGGAAAAGACACATCAAGAAAATTCACTGTTTTATTATGGAAAATAACCCTGCAAATATGGCAAAACTATAGCAACATTATATTTTAATTTCAAGGCTTCTTATTTATATTTCCAGGTAAGTATGATTGGTAATAATTGGTTAAGGCTACCAACCAGGACTTGAATTGTGAAAGATGCCTTCTTCATAAATTTGTAAAGAATGGTTTCAAGAGTGCACATACCTCTTTTGGGAAATAGAATTGGAAGTATCAGGATGTGTTGTGTTTATACCAACCAGGCTTC
Organism: Antilocapra americana; assembly: GCA_007570785.1. Classification (NCBI taxonomy): domain Eukaryota; kingdom Metazoa; phylum Chordata; class Mammalia; order Artiodactyla; family Antilocapridae; genus Antilocapra; species Antilocapra americana. Next base: position 6,917,489 of record ML660247.1, read on the forward strand.
TCTCTAATATTGTTAGCAATTCAGCACAGCAATTTTTTCTACTTCACCACATTTATAAACCATAGTGCATTTTGATGCCAGGTGTGAGGGAATTCCAACTCTAAGATCCAAGTCGATTTTTTTTCCCGGCCAGTCCAAGAAACTAAATAAACATAATAATTCAAGAAGCTGATCTTTTAGATCAATTTTCTTTAAGAGTGTAGTGTATATAGTACATAGGATAATGACTTCATTGTCATCAAATAGAATACAATTAATTTTATTTTTTAGTATGTTATCAGCAAGCAAACCACCAGTATTAGCTCGATACCATCTGGGAGTGACAGTTTCCTTATTACAAAATATGTAAAAATATGGATTCCCTTAAGGAATCTGTTGCATTGCATCTGCTCAGATTTTTGTTATATGCTAATGGTTTTAACCCAGCATATGAAGCATGCAAAAAAAAAAAAAATAACTGAAATTTTTCAGCTAAATTACTCGTTTCACATTTAAAGTATCTCAAAGATGGAGAAAGCTGCATATGCGGTTTTGGCTACAGAGGATTGAGCAGAAACAAAGAAGGAAGGAGCAAGCCTCACTTCTTACCTGATGCTTAGTCATCCTACTCTTTGTCTCCAGAGAGTGTCTGACTGCCCACATAATTAAGGCCACTTGATGTGTGAGGGAAGTCTGGAGACTGGAGCTATACAATGCTAAATCCCAAATGAGCGCTGGTTATAACAAAGAGATTGTGACTGATAAGACAATTATTATCCTTATAGCTCTGTGTTCATAATATATTAAACAATCACAGTGATTAAGATGAGCTATTATAATTATGAAACCATTCTCTGGGATAGGATTTCTTTTATTTCAGTCCCTGGCCTCTCTGTATTTCCTCACCTTTACTTTACTTGGATGGGGAAAATGCATTTGAATGAATTCTGCCTATTGACTAAAAAGAGTGCTTGGGTTTGAGCCAAAAACATGTAGCAGATTTTAAATGCTGGCATCTGAGTATCAAGCATTTAGGGAGAAAACTCCTTTGTGAAGAAGACCATAGTAGCAAACTGAATTAGGTTTACAGAATAACTCCAGGGCAGAAGTTTTATGTTGGGGTGTTGTTTCTCTCGTGTGATTGTGAGCAGCTATTGCTTTAGGCGAACAGAATTTTCACACTTGTAAAACAATTTGGTACAAATCGCTTTTCCATACATGTATGTCCTCAGGCTCCGGGCTGTGAAATATTCTAGGCATTATTTTTTTATTAGCTTTATCTCAGGATATATTTAAGGATTAAGGTCTAAAATTATTATCAATGGTTTGTAATGTGTCTATATTCATTATAATCAGTATTTTTCTTTTCCAATAATAAGAATAGCCCTAAATCTTTTTGTAAGGAGCATAATGTATCAAAAATTTTTTTAGCCCATGGTAACCCTCCAATTTCTTGATAATATTAGCAGTGTTAGTTTCCTATATATAAAATACTCTTCAAAAAGTTGGAGGATTTGAACATGAAGCTTGTATCATTAAACAAGTTACCATATACTGTAATATATGCAATAACTTCTCAGTAAAGAAGGTACCATACATTGGGAAATGCATCTTTTGCAATCCTTCCAGGCTCTGTGGAATGTCTTTTGAAAATTTTGCTGATGACAATGTTCGAAGCACCTTGATGAAATAAACATCTCAAGCCTGAAAAGATTCCCTGAATGCCTACTTCTGTAGTCTTATACATTAAAAATCACTTGCATAAAACAAAATATAAATGTGTTTCTTCCTTAGCTGGCCATCACGGAAACTTTTTTTTTTTTTTTTGATCCCCCATTCGCCAGAGCTGCTTTTCCTTTTACCTGCTCTTTTCAGTCTTGTTTTATGTGGGTTATGTAGACTGACCTAGGTTAATCAGTGCTTTCATAAACACATGTGTCATAACAGGAAATCAGGAAATAATGCTTTATGGTATAATTTGTAGATTAGTAACTACCAATATGCTCCTCCCAATAAGATTGTCTCTGGTTTGTACAAAAAAAAAAAAAAAAAAAACTGCTAAAATGATAAAGGATGCTGTTTAGTTGTCACTGAAAAGAACAATTTTCAGCCCTTCAGATAAAATAGCACTTAATCATCTAGAAGTAGTTCAGGGAAAATTAAAATAATAAAATCATAGCCCAGAAAAAAGAAAAGAGAAATGGGATGAATTCACCAAACAGACTACTTTGGCTTTTTTGAGTTAGTACACATGAAGAGGTGAGATTCCTTTCTCCCAAATAAACATATAGTCAGCCACTCATCTCCCAAGGAAGAATGACCTTATAAATATTTCATGTATAGCACCCTTGAAACCTAGGTCTATTCTTTCTTTAGTATCTCTGATTTAACAAGAACTTGAACAGCATCAGGCTCCATGATAAATGCTTTAATTACATTTTCCCATTCAATTCTTGCCCTTATTCTTTGGGATAATATAATTTTCATCCCATTCTGCTGACCAGAAACTGAGAGTTGGAGAGTTGGGGAAAAAAAAAAGTTCCCTGGTTCAGTTAGAGTTTTGTTTTGTTGCTCAGTCACCCAGTCGTGTTCAACTCTTTGTGACCCCAGGGACTGCAGCATGCTAGACCTGTCTGTCCCTCACTGTGTCCCAAAGTTTGCTGGAGTTCATGTCCATTGCATCAGTGATGCCATCCAGCCATCTCATCCCCTGACACTCTCTTCTCCTTCTACCCTTAATCCTTCCCAGCATCAGAGACTTTTCCAAAGAGTTGGCTGTTCGCATCAGGTGACCGAAATACTGGAGCTTCAGCATCAGTCCTTCCAATGAGTATTCAGGGTTGATTTCCTTTAAGATTGACTGGTTTGATCTCCTTGATGCTCCAGGGAGTCTCAGAAATCTTCTCCAGCACCACAGTTAGAGTTGAAGGCCAGGAATTTACATGAGCTTAATTCAAGCTTTTAAGCATGGCATGGTACAGGGGACCAGGAAGGAGTTTTTACTCACTGTTTCTGCTGGGGAGAATTAAGTATTTTAAAATGTTTGTTATAAAATGCAAACCAATTCAAGACCTATTACTGAATGATAAGAATTCTGTATGGAGAAGCTTTCCTAGTAGTATTCATTTTGTACTACACCTAGAGCAGTTACTACATAGATACTTATATCTTTGCTTAAACCAACTTCGAATGTCAGTACTCCAATGTGAATAGCCTCTCTCAGGAGCATTCTGTCCTAGAAGTCTCCTAGCGTATCCTTGAGCCATATATGTTTATGACAAGGAGCTAGGCAGAGTCAGCTTTATACTGCGGTGCTACTATGTTAATAATCTGTTGATTTTAGATTTGCATGCTAATTGATAGGAACCAGAAAGGATAACTGTTCGTTATCTTAAAAATGAACGATTTTGCATGAGACAGCTGCTTGAAAACAGGGCCATAGGGGAGTTTGTAGTAATGGATTGCAATGAAATCAGAGTTAGATTATCCTTCCAGTATATTCTTGATGAGATATTCAGTAACAGATTTAAATGGTATTTAATGTTTCTCCACTGTCTGCTGTTTGTAGACTTTAAATAAAATCGACCTGGAATGTAGCTTTGAACTTGGTGAGCCAGGGGAGCTTAGTAGAACTTTACCGCTGAGCTTGCAAAAGGTAGTTCAAGTTTGTGAAGCTATAATTAAAAACAGGGCAGCATGATGGTTGATAAGTCCACTTTTTAAATAATTCAAGATATGAAATGTTACTTTTTTCTCTACCTATGGATGGTATATTCCTACAGATACTAAAGCCATTTATGTATATCACTGTCCTTAGATAGCAAATGTGTTCATACACTATTACAATTTTATTTTTAAAAGGCTGTTCTAGGAAGAACAAGCAGAATGAATTTTCAAGAAAGTTAAAAAGTCCAAAAATTAACCTGTTTTGAAATGGTGTGTAATGGACATATGAAAAGTCAGACAAATAATTTATTTGAGTCTTAGTATCTGGAAAGAGCACTTCATATTTTGCCTGAAAACTACCACACCTCCTGTCCAGTGATTCTGGAGAGGCAGGGTGCTGGTTTTATTCCTCATCTGGCCTGGCTCTCAGGGTTTGACCCTTGTCTGACCACATGGTGATTAGTGATGGGGACACCATCCATCACTGGTCCAGTGAAAGTCCATCCTCAGGCTTCTGAGAAAACAATTGTAAGAAGCAAAAGACAGATTCCCTTTACCAGAGGTTACAGATTTGGAAGGATATCGGCTTGATGCCAGTATCCAATCCAAGAATGAAGCCTATATGAAAGAAAGCAGAATCAAATGTTAGAGATGAAATCCCAACTGTCTTGATTGCCTGAAAACAGCCATATGTGAAACATGTTCCTCAGGGGTTTTTAGCTATGTGACTCAAAAAAAAAAAAAAAAAACCCACCAACTATTTGTTACCTAAGCCAAGTTGGTTTGCAACCAAATAAATTCTGTCTACCAAAGCAAACCATTCCTTGTACCCCTCTAGCTCTAGTTGCAGAATGAAATCCAGTCCATTCTGTTTGTATGGCTCTGCCAACCTCTCGCTCTATCCTACTCAGCCCCATGCTTTTCAGTGAGGCCCCTTACAGAGTATGCAGCTCATCTGACTATTGCTCATGGGTACTTCCCTAACTGCTATTTCCTCTATGGCAGATTATCATTTGCAGGATCCATGGAAAATCCCGCCTCCTTTTGAGCACCTTCTCTGTGACTCCAACTAAAGCATATTTCTTCGCTACTCTGTTTCACACCGGTCATATTATTAGCAAGTAATTATCTACTGTCATTCTCTTAGTGATAATGATGCTTTCATTGATAATGTTCTTCTTCCACTGGAGAGGCTCTTCTTACACCTGGGTCGCAGCACCCCACATTCACCAAGATGGCTCCACTTACATCGGTTTTTTCACATGAAAGTCATATATAAATGCCACTTGAATAAAAGGTTTAGAGCTTCTATGGGTAAAGGAAAAGTAGGAAATCCTTAGAACTAATTGTGCGGTTCTATATTCTCAGGTCTTTACGACCTAAAGTGAAGTGAAATGAAACTCATTCAGTCATGTCTGACTCTTTGTGACCCCATGGGCTATACAGTCCATGGAATTCTCCAGGGCACAACACTGGAGTGGGTAGCCTTTCCCTTCTCCAGGGGATCTTCCCAACCCAGGGGTTGAACGCAGGTCTCCTGCATTGCAAGTGGATTCTTTAACATCTGAGCCACAAAGAAAACCCTTATGACCAGAAGTCTCCTGGGAAACATTAGACATGTAGCAAGCAGATACTTAACACTAATTAAACATCTGTCCATTATTCATATGATTTCAGAATAAAAGTCAAAGTCCTCATAAGAACTACAAGTCCTTAATCTTCCACTCCTATTACCTTTCTGCTCTCACTCCTTACCTACTGTTCTCTCCATAATCAGCCAACTCGGCTGCCCTGACCTTCTTGCTGCAGGGGGAACATGCCCGCTATGCTCTTGTCTTGGGGCCTTTGCACATGCTCTTTCCTCAGCCCAGCGTGCTCATCAGATTCCTCTATCCTTCCCTTTCTAAAATTGTGTGCTCCAATATCACTTTCCATCCTACTTAACAGGGCATACTGCCTCCTTCCCTACCAGATCACCTAATCTTCTTTATCCTGTTGTGTATTTCCCCAAAGCACTTGTCACTTTTAGCATATTGTACAATTTAGTTTTATTGTATTCACTGCCCCACTAACATGTAAGAGTAGGAGTTCTGTTCTCTATCTTTTTTTAATTGCTGTAGCACCATTCCTATAAAAGTGCCTGGTACATTAGGGGCACTTGATAAATTTCTATTGAGTGAATAAAAATTGCTAATTTTTAAAGTTGATATCTTTGCTCTATTTACCTTTCAAGGCAAATTGATTATTCCCTGGTCTTTCACATCTTGAGTGGCCTGTTTCCATTCTATCACCCATACAGTTCCTCTTGCTTGGGAGGTCATTCTACCTGCCTCTACTTAACTGTTTTAAAACTTCATAATCCACCACCATCTGAAAGTATGAAGGCATTCTCCTTCCTCTGAGTTGTACAATGCTAATTTTTTTTTCTTGAACATAGTAAAAGACAATTTGTCCTTAAGGTATTAAAGTCCTTCATCATTATGTTCTGGTCATTTAGCCATTCACTAATTTATTCAGCACATGATTGTCAAGTACTTGCTATAAAGAAAATATTGTGTTAAGAATAAGTGAATACAGATCTTTGTCCTTAAAAGCTTATAGACTGATGGTGAGGAGAGACAGAAAAAACTGACAAGTACAAAATACTGATGCAAGAACAGGGAGAATCAACAGAGCAAGAAGAGAAGGACTGTGCCAAAATTTTAGAGCATTCTTAGGAAAGGGATGAATCAGTAGAGTCTTGTGAGAGGAGAAATAAGCATTAAGAGTAATGATGATGAGAAAGATGTAACAGAGAAAAGGAATAAGATGTGCAAAAGTAGAGACAGTGTAGTTTATGTTTGTAGAGGAATGAGAGAAGGGAAAAATAAGGACATGAGTTAGGTAAAGAAAGTAACCAGGTACTAATCCTCTCTCCTTATTGGACTTCTCTTGTGGTTCAGCTGGTAAAGAATCTGCCCACAATGAAGGGGACCGGGTTCAATTGCTGGGTTGGGAAGATCCCCTGGAGAAGGGAAAGGCTACCCACTCCAGTATTCTGGCCTGGAGAATTCCATGGACTACAGTTCATAGTGTTGCAGAGAGCCAGACATGACTGAGTGACTTTTGCTTTAACATATTATGTATATGTATGTGTGTGTGTGTGTATACATGTAGGTATACACATATATATATATACAAATGGACATTATATATAATATGGAATATATACAAATATGACCTATAAGCTAAGATTGAATTGCATTGCAAACAATCAAATATTTGTATAAGCAATAGACACAAATAATCTAACTTAAATAGGATAATCACATATCCCACATTACAAGTTTCCTCCTGTACTATTCCCTGTAGTGCTCCTTCCCAGTGTCAAAAGGATCTTGGTTTGAATGATAAATCAGACTAAAAATAATCAAAGCAATCTTGAGAAAGAAAAATGGAGCTGGAGAAATTAGGGTACCTGACTTCAAATCATACTATAAATCTGCAGAAATGAAGACAGTGTGGTACTGGCACGAAACGCGAACTACAGATCAGTAGGACAGGAGAGAAAGCCCAGAGATAACTTAATCTACGACAAAAGAGGACAAATAAACAATGAAGAAGAGACAGACTCTTCAATAACTGGTACTGGAAAATCTTTTTTGACCCATCTCTTAGAGTAATGAAAAATAAAAAGAAAAGTGGTAAACAAATGATACCTAATTATATATAAAAGTTTTTGCACAGGAAAGGAAACCATAAATAAGACACAAAGACAACCTTCAAAATGGGACAAAATATTTGCAGAAGAAGCAACTGACAAAGTATTAATCTTCAAAATATACAAACAGTTCATGAAGCTCAATATAAAAAAAACCCCTAAAAATCCAATGGAAAATTAACATTAAATCTAAACAGATATTTCTCCAAAGACTTAACAGATGGGCAACCAAGTCATGAAAAGATGCTCAACATCACTTATTATTAATATTAGAGAAATTCAAATCAAAAGTATAGGGTGATAGCACCTCACATTAGTAAAAATGGCCATTATAAAAAAATCTACAGGTAATAAAGGCACTTTGATGTTCATTGCAGAACTATTTACAATAGCCTGGACATGGAAGCAACCTAAATGTTCATCAGCAGAATATATATATATATATAATGGAATATTACACAACCATAGAAAGGAATAAGATATCAGATAAACCTTGAGACTGTCATGCAGAATGAAGTAAGTCAGAAAGAGAAAAACAAATATTATACAACATCGCTTGCATGTAGAATCTATAAATACAGTAGAAACGAACATATTTGCACAACAGAAATAGAGACAAAGAGAACAAATGTATGGATACCAAGGGAAAGGGGGAGTGTGGGAAAAATTGGGAAATTGAGATTGACATATATACGCTACTATGTGTAAAATGGATAATTAAAGAGAACCTACCCTGTAGCACAGGGAACCGTACTCAGTGCTCTGTGATGACCTACACAGGAAGGAAATATAAAGAAGAGCAGACATATTAATATGTATATGTGTAACTGAATCACTTTGCTGTACAGCAGAAACTAACTCAGCAATGTCAAGCAATGATACTCCAAAAAGTAAAGAAATCCCTATACACAGCAAAAGAGTTTGGCTCAGCCATTATCAGGACCTAGGCTTCTCTTGGCTTTCTACTCTACCATCCTCTGTTTTCACCCTCAGGTTTTCCTCTTTAAAGTCGCAAGACGATATCACACAAAGTTGCAGCTCTGAGCATCACATTCTCACACTTTCAAGGGAGCTAGAAGGGAATGAATGCTTCATGGCTTCTACGAGGAAGCAAAATCCTTCCCTGGAGCACTTTCCTCTCAGCTGCTGAAATCCTGTTGGCCAGAACTGCGTCACGTGTCCATCGCTAACCCAATCACAGGTGAAGAGAAAGGAGGTTACCATGCTTGGAATTTGAGAGTCTGATATAAGAAATATTGATATAAGAAATAGCTGCCAGGGACTTCCCTGTCACTCCAGTGGTTGATTCTGCACTTCCACAGCAGGGGGGTGGGTTAGACCCCTGGTCAGGGAACTAAGATGATCCCGCATGCTGACCGGTACAGCAGACAGAGCTACATCCGTGTTACGTCTCCGTGTCTTTTTTTTTTTTTTTTTTTTTTTTAAGAAATAGCTGCTGGATAGAAAATCGAAGTATCTGCCACAAGTATATTCTAGGTTTTCTGATGAATAGCAATTAACCTGACCATCTTACACAGCCCTGAGAACAGCTTAGTCTGCAAGGAAAGAAAGCTCAACATATATACTTTTAGCTTTTTTCCTAGCAACATCTCTTCAGAGAAGCTAATTTGTGTCATCATCATCTAGAAACAAGAGGGGGATGTGGACTACAAAAAAAGTGATCATGCAATACCTTAGTCCCAGATTTAAAGCAAAGCTCACCAAATAAATAATTCTAGCCTAGTTACTGGTTCTCCTTGAAAGTTATTATTTTCAACTCTAAAATCAAGGTGATGACAACTCAATTTCAGATTAATTTATTCAGCTTCATTGTTTAGTTTATTTTATTGCTGTTATTGAGGTAACCATTTATAACATTATATAATTTCCATGTGTAAATACACTCCATTTCTACTTCTGTATGGCCTATAACATACTCACCACCACAAATTTATTTTTTATCCATTAGCAGTTGATCCCCTATACTCATTTTATCATTCTTCCACTTTCGCTCAGGCAACCACTACTCTGTTCTCTGTATCTATGTGTTTTTGTTCAGTCTGGTTTACCCGCTTAATTTGTTTTTGTTTGTTTATATTAAGCATGAATGAAATCATATGGTATTTGTCTTTCTCCATGTTATTTATTTCACTCATTACAATACTCTCAAGGTCCATCCATGTGTTGTTATAAATGTCAAGGTTTCATCTTTTTATGGCTGAGTATGAGTACCAGTTACTATATATATATAATGTATACCATTCTTCTTTGTCCATTTATCCATTGATAAGAACTTAGGTTTTTCCACATCTTGGGAATTGTCAATAAACCACTATGAACATGGGGGTGAAGGTGTCTTTGAGGGTTGCTGTTTTCACATTCTTTCAGTACCCAGAAGTGGAGTTGCTGGATTATCCAGTAGTTCTCTTCTTTACTTTTTGAGAAATCTACATACTGACTTCCTTAGTTACTGTACCAATCTCTGTTCCTATCAACAGTGCAGGAGGGCTCCCTTTTCTCTACATCTTTGCCAGCACTGGCTACATATTGTCTTTTTGAAAAAAGCTATTCTGACAGAGATCAAATCAGTCAAATCCTAAAAGAAATCAACCCTGAATATTCATTGGAAGCACTGATGATGAAGCTGAAACTCCAAATACTTTGCAGCCTGATGTTCACAGCTGATTGACTGGAATAGACTCTGATGCTGGAAAAGAATGAAGGCAAAAGGAGAAGGGGCTGGCAGAGGATGAGATGATTAGATAGGATCGCATCACCTACTCAGTGGATGTGAATTTGAGCAAGCTTCAGAAGATAGTGCAGGACAGGGAAGCCTAGTGTGCTGCAGTCCTTGGGGTGGCAAAGAGTTGGGCATGACTTGGCCAGTGAACAGCAGCAACAAATTCTGACAGATGTGAGGTGATATCTCACTGTTGTTTCCATTTGCATTTCCCTAATGATTGGTGATTGTGTACATCTTTTTATGTGCCTAGTGGCCATCTGTATGTTTTGTTTGGGGGAAAAAAAGGACTATTCAGCACCTCTGCTCATTTATAAATCAGGCTGTTTTGTTATTGTTGTTGAGTTGTATGAGTTCTTATGTATTTTGCATCTTAACCTCTCACTGGATATATCATCTGCAAATATCTTCCCTCATTTAGTAGGTTACATTTTCATTTTATTGAGATTTTGCTTTTTTTGTGGTTTTTCTTTTTGCTATGCAAAAGGTTTTTAGTGTGATGTAATCCAATTTGTTTAGTTGTGCTTTTGTTTTCTATGCCTGAAGAAACATGTCTCGAAAGATATTGCTAAGACTGATGCCAGTGAGCAAGAAAACACTGTATCTATGATTTCTTCTAGGAGTTTTATTGTTTCAGGTCTTACATTCAAATCTTTACCATATTTTGATTTTGTGTTTGGCGTGAAATTTTTATTTTCTTTCTTTCTCCTTTCCTTCCTTCCTTATTTTCTTTCTTTCTTTTTTGGATATTTTTCCCAATACCATTTTTTGAAGAGACTTTCCTTTCTCTGTTATATGTTCTTTGTTCCTTTGCTGGTATCATAGCAATATTAGCCTTGTAAAATGTTAGGAAACTTTTCCTTCTTTTCAATTTTTGGAAATAGTTTGAAAAGGACAGACGTTAAATAATCCTTGAGTGTTTGGTATAATTCACCTGTGAAGCTATGTTGTCTTGGATTTTTGGTTTTTTGAGATTTTAAATTTCCTTTTCAATCTCTGCATTGGCAATAGGTTTATTTGAAATTTCTGTTTCCTCATGATTCAGTCCTGGAGAGTTGTAGGATTCTAATAACTTGACCATTCTTCTAGGCTGCCCAATGTTTTGGTATGTATGTTTCATAACATTCTCTTATAATCTTCTGTTTATCTCTTGTATCTTTCCTCCTCTTTCACATCTGACTATTTATCAGGACCCTCTCTCCTTTTTCTAAGTGAATCTAGCTAAGTTTATTAATTTTATTAATATTAATCTTTTCAAAGAACTAGCTTTTACTTTCATTGATCTATTTTCGTTTTAGTCTCTATTTCATTTATTTCTGGTCTGTTCTTTAATTTTCTTTGTTTTACTTTGAGTTTTGTTCTTCTTTTTCTGGTTCCTTTAAGGTGTAAGTTTAGATAGTCTGATTTTTTTTTTTTTTCTCGAAGTAGGCTTGCATTGCTACATATTTCCCTCTTAATACTGCTTTTGCTGCATTCCGTAGATTTTGTATGTTATGTTTTTATTTTAATTTGTCTTCAGGTAATTTTTTATTTCTCCTTTGATTTCTTCATTGACCCAGTCGTTGTCCAGTAGCATGTTGTTCAGTCTACACATATTTGTGAATTTTCTAGTTTTTTGTTATGTTTGATTTCTAGTTTCATTTAACGTGATTGGAAAAGAGTCTTGAAATGATTTTGATCTCCCTAAATTTACTAAAATTTGTTTTGTATACTAATATTTGGAATAGTCTTGAGAGAGGCCCATGTGTACTTGAGAAGAATGTATATTCTGCTTCATTTGGATGAGACATTCTGTACAAATCTATCAAATCCATCTGGTCTAATGCTTCATTTAAGGCTGCTTTTCTCTTGCTAACTTTCTACATGGATGATATGTTCATTGATGTAAGTGGGGTGTTAAAAGTCCTCTGCTATTATTGTGCTGCTATCAATTTCTCCCTTTAGGTCTGTTAATAATTATTGTATGTATTTTGGTGCTCCTTTGTAAGGCTGCATGATATTAATCACTACTATGTCTTCTTGATAAATTATTCACTTCGTTGCTATATATTGGTCATTTTTGTTTCTTGCTACCTTTTATGGCTTGAAATCTATCTTGTCTAATATCAGTACGATTACATTTGCTTTCTTCTGGCTGCTTTTTTCCTGGAGTATCACTTTCCATCCCTTTGCTTTTAGCCTGTTTGACTTTAGAGCTGCTGTATGTGTCCTAGAGGCAGCATATTAATTGAGTCCTTTAAAATCCATCCACCCACTCTGTTTCTCAATTGGTGAATTCAGTCCATCTGCATTTAGGCCAACTAATGATATATGAGAACTCAGTACTTCCATTTTTTTCTTTTGCTTTCTGGTTGCTCTGTATCTTCATTGTTTCCTATTTCTTGCGTTTCTGTATGACAATTTTCTTTGATCTTTTATTTTTTTTTCAGTTTCCTGCTTTTTGTGCTTCTGGTCTGTATTTATGTTACTTGGTAATCCTGAGGTTTGCATATGATGACTCAGTCACTTTGGTGATAGCATCTCATCTTGATTTTCCTACATGAGTTCTATTGTTTTCCTCTTCCCCTTTTTTGTTGTCTCAAATTATCTCCTTTTATGTGGTCATTTTGTTACCAAACTGAGATAGCTACAGTTATTTTTCTGCTCCCTTATTCTCTCCCTTTAACCTTTATACTATAAGAAAGTGTTTTAAAACCTATTTTAATGAAGAGTTTGCAATTTTCTGGTTCTATTTATCACCTTACTAAAAGTTTTCTGTATTTTTGTCATTTTGTTTCTGGTAGAAGAGATTCCTTTAACACGTTTTTAAGGCAAGTCAAGTGCTGATTAACTCCTTCAGCTTATGTTTTTCTGAGCATATACTTATGTGTTTTTCATATATTAATGATAACTTTGCTGGATAAACAGTTTTTGTGTCACAGGTTTTAGTCTTTTAGTATTTTGAAAATGTCATTCCACTCCCTCATGTTCTGTAGAGTTTCTGTTGATAGCTAATGGGCATTTCCTTGTATGTTACCATTTCTTTTTTCTGTCTTTAAGATTCTGTCTTTGTCACTGAATTTTGAAAAATTTAATGTCATGTCTTGGATAAGATTAGTTTGCATTGAAGTAGGTAGGTGTTCTCTTAGCTTCATGGACGTGTATATTCAATTCCTTGTGTAGGTTTGGGAAGTTCTCAGCCATTAGTTCTTTAAAAAATCTCTCTGCTCCCTTCTCCCCCTCTTCTTCTGAGAAGTCCATTATACTAATAATACTCTTTCTAAGAGTCAAATAGATTTCATAACATTTTTTAATATTTTTTATTTCCTCTTCTCCTTGTATCATTTCTAAATTTCTACCTTTAAGTTCACTAATTCTTTTCTCCATATTATCTTTTCTTTTTTCAGTGCTGTCTACTGCTTTCTTCATCTCATTTATTGAGTTCCTCAGCTCCAGAATTTCCATTTGTTTCTTTTTCAGAGTTTCATTCTCTTTGGTAAAGCATTCTTTTTGTTCATTAATTTTATGCCTGAGCTCATTAAACTACCTTTCTGAGCTTTTTTTTTTTTTTTTTTTTTTTTTTTTACTTTTTTTTTGACAGCTATTTTGAATTTTCTATCAGAAGATCACAATAATCTGTGGTTTAAAGTTTGGTTTCTGGTGAATTGTCACTTTCTTTTTGTGTTACTGTGGTTCTTCATATTGATTGATGAATTGTTCCTCTGTTGATGCATTTTAAATTAAACAATAGGTTAGAAATTAAAATATTTTCTTTTGTTTTCCAGTAGGTGTTATAGATAAGCTTTTGGTTCCCCTTACTTGAGCAGTCTCTTCTTATATTTGAGAATTGGCTCTTCCTGCCTCCACTCTCTCTATAAGAGATGTGTTTCAGTGTGTTCACTGTTGCTTCTTATGCCTCTGGGGTCTTTTCTGCCTTGCTTCTACCAGAGATACTCTCATCACTGGGTTGGTGGATTTTTCCCTTGCATCTGGGGCTTCCTAAGACATAAGGAGGAGGGAGGTAGTGGGGAGCACAACCAAGTTCCCACAGGCAACTTTACTGTGTCCAATGTCGTAAAGTTCTAAGGCTCCAGAGCAGGCCTGGGGTTGTTGTGCCTTAATGACTACAGGGACAGGATCCTGGGCCCTACTGATGCTGCTGCCCAGTTACCTGTGGTCATGGTGTCAGTCAGGTTGAGAAGTCAGAGATGTGTGTTCAGCTTCCCTGGCTGCTACTGGATTCTGAAGCTGTGGATTCAGATACCACCGCCAGAGGTCCAGAACTGCAGACACTGACTCTGCTTTTCCCTCAGCTACACCTCCTCTGTGTGTTCCAATCCACCCACCTTTAGGTGTACAGATGTCTGTTCAGGATTATATTGGCATCCTATTACTTTGGGGATGTTTTACTGGCTATGGATTGAAGAGGAGAGACAGAAATAGCTTTTCATGCTACTATATTTCTATGTGACACAAATCCCAGTTCAGATTAAGTTTAACTATTAATGGCGATGGTTATGAAACTGTAAAACATTTTTCAGGGTACTTGGTATAGATGTTCAATTTAGAATGTATTATTATTATTTCATTTTTTTGAAGGTTTTGGGACCTAATCTGAGTACTAAAAGTAAATAGAAATAAGCTGCTAAATCAAAATAACCCACCACTTCAAAGACTTAGAAAGGACGGGTGGGTTTGTCAGTTTATGGGCACTAAATTTTCAGCCAGAAGAACTGCCTATATAATTAGCTGAGAAGTTATAGTCTGACTACAGTGTTTCTCATACTTTCTTCCGTGAGGCCAAATATTGTTCATTTCCTTCAAACTTGTTTTTATTTCATTGGATTATTTTTAAAGGTTTGATTTTATTCTACCTCCTTTGCTTAAAGGCACAAGGACCTGTAGTATGCACCAACTCTCACACATCACTGCAGTGAGAAACCTTTTCAATATTGAGCACATGTTTATTTCCAATTTCTGCAAGCTGTCAAACATAGTCAGTGAATCCATATTTTTATTTACATTTCTCTCAAAGCAAAGCAACTTGTGTGTGCTTTTCACTAGCTACTGTCTCCCTCAGGTACCTGGAACTTCCACTGAACATATAAGTGTAGAAGGAAATCACAGCAAAGGAGACAGGAGAAAGCAACCCAAAGAAAGAAGGTGACTCCTCTTATGTGATGGTATAATAAATATTCCAAGGAACAGAAAAGGCAATTTCATTTCTGGGAAGTTATCCTTGGAACAGAGAAAAAGGAGGTGAGTAAATATCATTAGATGTCATCTGGTAGATGAAAGACAAGCCTTAGAGAGTGTAGGGGTAGTTCTGTGACTCAAGACTCCATGACTGCTAGCTTTAGTTGGCTTGAATTTTCTGAAAATCCTGCACCAAGCCATAAACAGCCCTTTTGTTCAACCTTATGGTAGACTTTTGCCTCTGACTTTTAGAAATCATTTTTTATTTTAATCCTCAACGATCACTAGAATGCAAGACACTTTTCTCAAGAGAAAAGTTACTTCAGGGTGATATTTCTACTTTTAACTCTGCTTTAAAAGGACTTTAAGTCATATCTTTATTTAATTTACAGTTTGGGAAGTTCAATAGCAAAGAATTTTCACTATTGATTTAAAGCTTTTCCTGGTAATCCTCATGATGAGAGGAGTTCAGTTAATGACTGTTTTAGAAAGGTGAGCAGCTTTAAGCTGCTTCTTAAAGAAAAAGCAGGGATAATATACATCTCAAAGAGTTGTTAAAAACATGTAGAAGCACCAATATATTATAAAATTGAGATTTATAATGTAACTCATAAGATATATAAATGTAAGGTATCAGATAAGAAACAGAATGTTAAAATTTAAAGAGCTGATGTACTACACATTTTTCTATATGTAGAATAATTTATTATGATTTTTAAAAAGTTGAAGTTTGACTTCAAAATTCCAAAAGACCTTATCTCCCTATTTCCTACACAGATCAAATTAACAAATTTAAAAAATAGTTCTGTCCACAGAATAGCAACACATAAGAACATTATGGTTTTGTATTCCCAACACCAAATGCTTCATATGAGCTCAATAAATAAATATTTTGAAGAAGTCAATTAAAACTACCTTGATGAAATAACCATTTGATGAGCTGAGGCATACATGACTTCGAGGGTGTGGAGCGGGTGCAAAAGATGATAGAAATAAATTCAGAGGATCAGATTCCAACTATGCCTGTCTGTATGATCATGGGCATATTCACTATAATCTCTGTGCCTCTGGTAAGCCCACCTGGTCACTACTTCTATGCTATCACAGATCAGATTGGCTTCTTGGCTTCACCTTAAATTTATGTTCAACAGTGTCTACTATGATCTCCTGGTAAGCTCTTTTTTCCACTTTAATATGATTATTTCATAACTTTTTCTGTCTTCTCAAGTCTTCATTGCCCTCCTCACATTGCACTGTATCCTAAGTCAAAGCATGCCATTGCTCAGTCTTATAATTAACCCTCCTTGAAAGCAAAAACAACACCCAGTTGTGGATGTGATGGGTGATGGAAGTAAAGTCTGATGATATAAAGAGTAATATTGCTTAGGAACCTGGAATATTAGGTCCATGAATCAAGGTAAATTGGAAGTGATCAAACAAGAGATGGCAGGAGTGAACATAGACATTTTAAGAATTAACAAACTAAAGTGGACTGGAATGGGTGAATTTAACTCAGATGACCATTGTATCTACTACTGTGGGCAAAAATCCCTTAGGAGAAATGGAGTAGCCATCATAGTCAACAAAACAGTCCAAAATGCAGTACTTGGATGCAATCTCAAAAACTACAGAATGATCTTTTTCTTTCCAAGGCAAACCATTCAATATCACAGTAATCCAAGTCTATATCTCGAACGGTAATACTGAAAAAACTGAAGTTGAAACGTTCTATGAAAACCTACAAGACCTTCTAGAACTAACACCCAAAAGGTGTCCTCTTCATTATAGGGGACTGGAATGCAAAAGTAGGAAGTCAAGAGCTACCTGGATTAACAGGCAAATTTGGCTTTGGAGTACAAAGCGAACCAGGTCAAAGCCTAGCAGAGTTTTGCCAAGAGAATGCACTAGTCATACCAAACACCCTCTTCCAACAACACAAGAGAAGACTCTGCACATGGACATCACCAGATGGTCAATATTGAAATGAGATTGATTATATTCTTTGCAGCCAAAGATGAAGAAGCTCTATACAGTCAGCAAAAATAAGACTGGGAGCCAACTATGGCTCAGATCATGAACTCCTTATTGCCAAATTCAGACTTAAATTGAAGAAAGTAGGGAAAACCACTAGACCATTTATGTATGACCTAAATCAAATCCCTTATGATTATACAGTGGAAGTGACAAAGAGTTTCAAGGGATTAGATCTGATACAGTGCCTGAAGATCTATGGATGGTTCATGACATTGTACAGGAGGCAGTGATCACGAACATCCCCAGGAAAAAGAAATGCAAAAAGTCAAAATGGTTGTCTGATGAGGCCTTACAAATAGCTGAGAAAAGAAGAGAAGCTAAAGGCAAAGGAGAAAAGGAAAGATATACCCATTTGAATGCAGCATTACAAAGAATAACAAAGAGAAAAAGAAAGCCTTCCTCAGTGATGAATGCAGTGAAACAGAGGAAAATAATAGAATGGGAAAGACTAGAGATTCTTTCAAGAATTAGAGATACTAAGGGAACATTTCATGCAAAGATGAGCACAATAAAGGAGAGAAATGGTATGGACCTAACAGAAGCAGAAATGTGAAGAAGAGGTGGCAAGAATACACAGAAAAACTATCCAAAAATATCTTCAGGACCCAGATAATCATGATGGTGTGATCACTCTCCTAGAGTCATACATCCTGGAATGCGAAGTCAACTAGGGCTTAGGAAGCATCACTAGGAACAAAGCTAGTGGATGTGATGGGATTCCAGTTGAGGTATTTCAAATCCTAAAAGATGATGCTGTCAAAATGTTCCACTCAATATGCCAGCAAATCTGGAAAACTCGGCAGTGGCCACATGATTATAAAATGTCAGTTTTCATCCCAATTCCAAAGACAAGCAATGCCAAAGAGTGTTTGCAATTGCACTTGTCTCACACGCTAGCAAAATAATTCTCAAAATTCACTAAGCCAGGCTTCAACAGTACATGAACCATGAACTTCAGATGTTCAAGTTGGATTTAGAAAAGGCAGAGGAATGAGACATCAAATTGCCAACATCAAAAAAGCAAGAGAGTTCCAGGAAAACATCTACTTTTGCTTTATTGACTACACCAAAGCCTTTCACTGTGTAAATCACGATAAACAGTGGAAAATTCTTAAAGAGATGAGAATACCAGACCACTTACCTCCCTCCTGGGAAATCTGTATGCAGGTCAAGAAGCAACAATTACAACTGGACATGGAACAACAGACTGGTTCAAAATTGGGAAAAGAGGACGCCAAGGCTGTATATTGTAACCCTGCTTAGTTGACTTATATGCAGAGTCAGATGACGCAACTGAACATCATGAGAAATGCTGTAGTGGATGAAGCACAAGCTGGAATCAAGATTGCTGGGAGAAATATCAATAACCTCAGATATGCAGATGACACCACACTTATGGCAGAAAGCGAAGAACTAAAGAGCCTCTTTAAGAAAGTGAAAGAGAAGAGTGAAAAAGTTGGCTTATAACTCAACATTTAGAAAACTAAGATCATGACATCTGGTCCCCTCACTTCATGGCAAATCGATGAGGAAACAATGGAAAGAGTGACAGTCTTTATTTTGGGGGCTCCAAAATTACTGCATATGGTGACTGCAGCCATGAAATTAAAAGATGCTTGCTCCTTGGAAGAAAAACTATGACCAACCTAGACAGCATATTAAAAAGCAGAGACATTACTTTACCAAAAATGGTCCATTTAGTCAAGGTTATGGTTTTTCCAGTAGTCATGTATGGATGTGAGAGTCAGAGTATAAAGAAAGATGAGTGCTGAGGAATTGATGCTTTCAAACTGTGGTGCTGGAGAAGATTCGTGAGAGTCCCTTGGACTGCAAGGAGATCCAACCTGTCAATCCTAAAGGAAATCAGTCCTGAATATTCATTGGAAAGAATGATGCTGAAGCTGAAACTCCAATACTTTGGCCACCTGATGCAAAGAACCAACTCATTGGAAAAGTCCCTGATGCTGGGAAAGATTGAAGGTGGGAAGAGAAGGGGATGATAGAAGATGAGATGGTTGGATGGCATCACAATGATATGGACTTGAGTTTGCGAAGGCTCCGGGAGGTGGTGATGGACAGGGAAGCCTTGCGTGTTGCAGTCCATTAGGTCACAAAGAGTCAGACATGACTGAGTGACTGAACTGAACTGAATATGTTTCCATCTTTTTCTTGTGATGATACAGTATGTGTCCCACTCTTATCTCCCCACTAACTTCCATGATCTTCTCAAATGCTGATGAAGTTTGCCTTTCCCCTCTCATTTTTGGATGGTTAGTCAATCTCTCCTTCTCTCTTTAGTGTCCCTTCAAAACCAAATAGGCCCTAGCAGTTCCTGTATTGAAAGTAGATTTTCCTGACCACATATGCAGTTACGTCTTCCCTTTGGATTATAGATTTGTATGCATATGTGCACATGTGCCATTTCCACTTGATCATCACAGTAATGTCCTGATTAATATGTATACAGACAGACATTTCTCCACCCTTCCCACCTCTTAATTATTGCCCTTCTTTCAGCTTCACCACATCCTCCATAAGCATCATCACACAAGCATTTAAGCCAGAAGTCATGGGATGATTATTAATTCTACCCTTTCCCACAACTTCTTGACTTGTTATTCAAGAAGTACCTTTAATTTTCACAGCCAAAATGTGTTTCTTATCCTTTGTCTTTCTTTCCATCTTACCAGTATCATAAGTCAAATTACCCTTTTATATGAGTGACTAAAATAACCTTTTAATGGGTCTCTCCACCTTCTTGATTGCCCTCAATCATTTTATGTGTTCAACAGAAATTACTGAGAGCCAACAACAGTTAGTAATGAATCTGCCTGCCAATGTAGGAGACACAAGAGATGTGGGTTCGATCCCTGGGTGAGAAGATTCCCTGGAGTAGGCAATGTCAACTCACTCCAGTATTCTTGCCTGGAGAAACCCATGGTCAGAGAAGCCTGTTGGGCTAGAGTCCATGGGGTCACAAAGAGTTAGACATGACTGAGCATGCACTCACAATAATATAAGATACTTCTAGAAGCTTTGGATAACCAGTGAAGAAAACAGCCCAAACAATCTTATCCTCATGGACCTTACATTTTAGTTGGGAGTACATGGAGGGTATTATGCTAAGTGAAATAAGTCGGAAAAAGAGAAATAAATACTATCTGATATCACATATATGTGGGAAATAAAAATTTAAACAAACTAGTGAATATAACAAAAAAGAAATAGACTCACAGATATAGAGAACAAACTAGTGGTTACAAGTGGGGAGAGGGAGAGGGGAAGAGGCAATATAAAGGGTAACGAATTAAGAGGTGTAAACTATTAAGTATGAAATGAGTTACAAGGAAATATTGTATAATACAGTGGATATTTAATTATAACTATATATGGAGTATAAGCTTTAAAATTATGAATGAATGTATTGTACACCTATAACTTATATAATATTGCATATCAACTATACTTTAGCAAAAAATTAATCATAATAAAGAATCATACTAGAAGGAAATTAATTCTATGGCTAAAACAAACAGAAAGCTAGAGAGGAATGACGAGAAATTAAGATTTCTAAATGAAAACTATGTTGGCACATTACAACTTTAAATATGGTGGTCAGGGCAGGCCTGGTTTGAAAAGTCAAATTTGACCAAAACTTGAGGAGGCAACATACTGAGGAACAATAAGGAGTCCACTGGGCTGAAACAGAAGGACTGAAGGGAGATATGCTAGAAAGTAAAAGCAGAGAAAGGCAGAGGGAGTTGGAGAGCAATGACACCAGGTATGAGGAGCCAGAACCGTTGTTAGCTTTTCTTCTGATTAAGATGGAGAGTGATGGAAGGTTTTCAGTGGAAGAGTGTCCTTACCTTATATAACTTTAAATGTTCACTTCGGCTGCTATTTTGGGGTAGATTATAAGAAGAAAATTTCTAGAAGTAACACACATTACTCCTCAGATCATATACAGTCATGAGGGCTGACTCAGGTCTTATGGTTTCACCCAGAGTCAAAGGAAGCCATTGAAGGGATTTTTAGCGGAGTATTGACCTGACCAGATTGTATAAAAAAACAGTTTTCTTTCATACAGTAGCACATTTAATCTTCTCACCTGTGTGTGTATTTGGAGGGGGATAGGGTGCCATTATTCTTCATTTCCAGAGCTAAAGAATCTGAGGCACACCAATGTGAAGGAATGAGCAATGGCCTCCCAGCTAGAAATTTGTGGATCCAAGATTGGAATCCAGGCAAATTGCTTGTAGGATCCCCTGGAGAAAGGAATGACTACCCACTCAAATATTCTTGCCTGGAGAATTCTATAGACAGAGGAGCCTGGAGGGCTATAGTCCATGGAGTTGCGAAGAGTTGGACAAGACTGAGTGACTAATGGTTTTTCCATCATTTTGAACACGTTGAATATGAAGGGCATGGGTCTCTGTGGAAATGTCTACCTTAGGGGGCTCTAACGGTTCTTTGCCAATTGGAAAGAAAGCTTCAAATGAGGTCACAGGCTTAGATTTAGGAGTCATCAATACATTTACAGTGATTAAATAATTTTAGCATGTGACAGTATCAAGATGGAAGGTGTAAAAGAATATGAAAGAGTTTGAAGCCAGAGCCATGAGGGATGTCACAATTCAGTCTGAGGAGGGTAAAATACACCCGCAATGCTGAGGGAGAAAATTGGTCAGAGTTAGTCAGGAAAACTGGAGATGATAGAGTCAGAATGTAAAGGAAGAGAGCTTTGAACATCTTCCTAATCTTGAGTGCTTCTGAGAGGTAGGGTAAAATGAGAAAACTGCCCACTGGGCTTGACAACATGGAGTTTAGTAGTGGTCATAGTAGGCATCTTTTGATGAAATGGAGGGAATTGAAGCTCAATTAAAAGATTTCTTTATAGTTCTAAAATACTCTGTGATCTTTTAATTTTGTCTGTCTGCCACCTGAAGAAACAAGTATGATATCCAGGGTGCTAATTTAAATCAGGGGGCCAAAGTGACTGAAGTTTGGTTAACTTTTGAGTAGATAATCCTATAATAGTTTCAGATAAGCAGAAATAATATTTTGTTCACTCTTCTGTCAACACTATCCATCTATATGCTGCCTGCCTTTACCTAGCAGATGCCAATGAACAGTGATCTTCGAGGGTATAATGAGAAAGACTGGAGGTGTGGGTGTCTAGGCCTCTGAAGGAGGAAGATTTTGAAAGCTCTATTTTTCATACTTATGGAATAAATTCTTCAGATCATATCTGACCCTCAATCAATGATTGCACATTTATCAAACATGGCACCAGGAGCTTATAGAGAAGGACTTCTTTCAAAACAGATGTAGTCTTGAAAATACACATTTAATTAAACACTTTTCATTAAGTTGTTTTTCTTGAAGCAGTTTCCACATTCAGGTTACTTTTAGTCACTTCTGAAGTATTTCTCAAATACGCTCATCAAACTAGTCAAATATATGAAACAAAATATTGAATATGAAACACACAAAACAAAAATATGAAACAAAATATTTATATTGAAATTTATATTGAAATTAAGTAATATTTTAATTGGTTATGATTTTCTCCTTATTTAGAGAAAAACACTCTAATACCATTATTAGAATTATTTTGTACTTAACTGACTTTTTTTGAACAAATATCTGATTAAATAAAATTAATTTATGTCTATACAGATTCCTTTCATAGACATAATTGGCTGTAACAGAAGATAAGAATAAGTATATTTACACAAATGGCTTGTTTCATTGAAGAACTTCTTTACAAATGACTTCTGTAATGATTTTCAAAATATACTATATACACATTTTTCTTTTGTTGTGTGGGACCAGGTTTAATGTACTAATGGCTATCTTCAGAGGGATATGTGATAGTTTTGGCTAATATTTTTCCTTGTACTAGTTATTACAAGTTTAGCTTTTATTTTTATTTGTTTTCTTCTTTTCTGCTTGTGTTGCTCATTAAGTTCATTTCTATATCAATCAGGTGAAATCTGAGATGGCAAAGTGATTTGAGTAAAGCCAAGGGCACACGTTCCGAGGTGTTAAACTTCAAGAATTTCACAAATGTTAGTATTACTGTATTGATTTCCTAGTAGCAAGTATAGTAAATGTTTAGACTGTTTGATGATGAACTTAGCTTCTCTTCTTTTGATTCTTCTTCTTCTTTTTTTTAATTTGTATTGTAATTCTCCATCAGTATCTGGTCCATCGTATTAGGGAAACCAGAAACCTTCAAGCCTGGCTGGCTACACATAGGAATCTTCCCCCATCCTCCTCAATGAACCTTTTCAGCATCAGTGACTATAACGACACTCTAACTCTTTGGGGAGTTTTCAAAACAGGACAGTTGTGACATATTCCTTTTCATCTTTGCCTCCCATAATTTTCTTCGGCACAGGTCTTGTCAGAAATGCTTGATTTTTTTTTCCTTCTCCAATTAGAATTCTTCAAAGGAGAGAAAATGAGAGTTGGAGCCCAGATTTCATATCAAATGCTTCTAGGACCATGGCTGCTCCTGCTTTTGAAGTCCCTTCTGCCTACCTCTTGATGCGACAACCCTCTTAATAACACCATTAGCCGTTTCAGCTCCATTTTTCAGACAGGATTGGTGGAAAGCAAGGGAGAGCCTTTCATGTAAGACTTTGCTACTTTGCTGCTATGCCTTAAAGATAAAAATTACTTTGATTCATCTGGTCCTAGTATATACATGTAGCTTAACCTCTTTGCTTAGTAAGCAGTAATGGCTATCACTGGGTTTTTCCTGATTCTCTGTTAATTAATAGAGATTAGAACTCTATACAACCAATTTAAAAGAATTACTCAAAGATGTCTCTTCAAAGCAATGTACACATAAGATAGAGATTAAGCTCTAAATATTCCAAATAACAAATTCTATTTCTAGTCAGCTAATGACAGAGATAAAATGTCTTTAAATAACTTCCTCTCATAGCTAGAGAGGAGAATAGTAGAATATATTATATATTTATCTTAAAATTTAAAATAAGAAAAATTGCATCATAGAATCAATCCTTTCTGTTAGAGGAAGGCGATTTTAATGTTTATCATTTTTGTTGCATGTACCTTCTTCTTCAGAACAGAGTAATAGAAAAGCTCCACTTCTTGGTGAAATAGAAGTGGGTGAACTGGCTGAATAATATATTTGCATCCATGGACTTAAATGCGAGAATTTGAGAAAGAACTATGTTTAAGCACACAGCTTTGGCATATACTGAACACTGACTTATTCTAGGAAGCTATTAGACATTTTTACCCTTTGCAATCATCTGACTTTCACATATAAATAAATCTTTTTCTTCTAGAGGAAATTAGCATGCTTCTGCATGGAATAAAAGTAAAGCACCTTGTAGTCATGTTAATTGAGTCATCTTTTAGCAAACCTATCTTTCTGCAGACTGCTTCTGGTAAAAATAAGATTTGTAAGTGTGCTTTTCAATCGAGTTTGCACTTGTCCTTTTAAAGTTAAATAATATTTGTATTTTGAGATGTGTGTTATCATTTGCATGGTTGTAGCTGGACCTTCAGAGCAAGGTACCGCAGCAGTAGAAACTGAAAAAGAGAAATGAGTTGGGACTGGTATCCGATAACCTCATCTTCTGTTGATGTCCCACTCATGGTGCTTTTTGATGCCCTAGGCAACTAACTACCTTAGGCAATATTTCTCCTTGTGGTTGATAGGGTTTTCTCTGAAGATTGTGAGAAAACTCACTGTTAATCTATTGGGACTTGGTGCATTGATGATAGGTAGGTTAAAGGAAAAAAATTCCTCCTGTTTCTGAAAATCAGGAATTAGGTGTTGTATTCCAAGATACCTGGAGTTCCCAAAACTCTTCCAATGGTGATGGATAAGCTTCTCCTTGCTCATGTCATATCTGGAAGTGCTCTGATACTGCCAGCAGAATTTCTGCAGGCTTTCTCTGTCTTTTGGTGATCTTGTCTGACCATAAAGAAAAGTGTGTTGAACAGAGTTCTCCTGTACCATTATCACTGCCTACCCTCCACCTGCACATCAGATCAGTAGCAACAAAAAAGGTGCAGAGAGCTCTGCTCGGTGGAGCAAACATCGTGAGAGTCTCAGTGTTGGCTGCAGGGTGGCATGGTAAGGAACACCCTGCAATTTTGGCTGCATCCTGGGGAACCTAGACCTGACAGTCCTCTAGGAATCTCTCGGAAAATTCTGGGGAGCATTGGAGAAGAGAGTGAAAAAATAGACAGGAGTACTGCCAGGTAAAAATTGCAGAGTAAAACTCACAAGTCTCTCTACTGGAATATCACAAAAATAAAATGACAAATATGAAAACTATTTGCCAGCAAGAATGAATTAGAGCCCTTAATTGGATCCCCTTTCCCAAGAAGTAGCACTAGAGAGATAAATGAGTCAACAAAATCCTTTATTATTTATTATTATTTTGTGTTAAGTTCCTTCAGTTGTGTCCAACTCTTCATGACCCTATGATAGCCCTCCAGGCTCCTCTGTCCATGGGATTCTCTAGGCAAGAATACTGGATTAGGCTGCCATACCCTCCTCCAGGAGATCTTCCTAACCCAGGGATTGAACCCACGTCTCCTGCAGCTCCTGCATTGCAGGCAGAATCTTAGTCACTGAGCTACCTGGGAAGCCCTTATTATTATTAATACCCCACAATTTGGATGCAAGATAATTAGGAATTAATATTTAATTGTAGGTAAAAGTAAGGAATAGTTCTAGTTATCATAAAATGTTGGTAGAGACCGAATGGATTTTTTGTGTTTCCATATCTGTGGTCAGTTAGGGAATTGATCTGAATTCTGCTAAAATTCCTCCATAAAATTGTATCAGCCACACAAGGAGGAGTGAACCTGGAAGAGGGCATTAAATCAACTCTTAGATTTAGAGTTCAGATAAACTTTGGTCTGTGGGCTTGTCACTTAACTTTGTGAGTAAAGTTTTGTTGAAACAAAACTGTGGCCATTTATTTATGTATCGTCCGTGATTGCCTTTCTGCTATAACTGCAGAGCTGAATATTTGCAACAGAGACTGTAGGCTCACAACATTAAAAATGTTTTCTCTTTGGTTCTTTGCAGATAACGTTTGCCCAATATTGTTTTAAACAAAAGTTGTGCTTTGGGGCTTGCTACAAAGAAAATCATTCTCAGATAAGATGGAGAGTGACAAAGAGACTTTACCAACTGCATTGTAAAATACACAGACAATGTAAATAAGGACAACTACAATAAGAATAAACAAGATCGGGGGAAACATCATATTGCCTATGTAAATAAGACACACACATGCAACACACATATATGCACACACACACACACACACATAAAGAAAGGACCATAAAAATGGTGGAATAAAACGTAACTGAAGAAAAAGTAGAAAAGGAGTCTCATAGTCAAAAACTACTAATGAGAGTATGAATTAATTAAATACTTCAGAGACAAGACGATAAGCCAGCCTAAAGTGATGGACATTTCAGAGTTATAAAGCAAAACACACAAAAAAAGTAGCAAACATCCTTACAGTGTTATTCAGTTCAGTTCAGTCATCCAGTCATGTCCGACTCTGTGACCCCATGGACCACAGCACGCCAGGCCTCCCTGTCCATCACCAACTCCTGGAGTCCACTCAAACTCATGTCCATTGAGTCTGTGATGCCATCCAGCCATCTCATCCTCTGTCGTCCCCTTCTCCTCCTGCCCTCACTCTTTCCCAGCATCAGGGTCTTTTCCAATGAGTCAGTTCTTCACATCAGGTGGCCAAAGTATTGGAGTTTCAGCTTCAACATCAGTCCTTCCAAAGAACACCCAGGACTGACCTCCCTTAGGATGGACTGGTTGGATCTCCTTGCAGTCCAAGGGATTCCCAAGAGTCTTCTCCAACACCACAATTCAAAAGCACCAATTCTTCAGTGCTCAGCTTTCTTTATAGTCCAAATCTCACATCCATTCATGACTACTGGAAAAACCATAGCCTTGACTAGATTGACCTTTGTTGACAAAGTAATGTCTCTGCTTTTAATATGCTATCTAGGTTGGTCATAGCTTTTCTTCCAAGGAGTATGTGTCTTTTAATTTCATGGCTGCAATCACCACCTGCAGTGATTTTGGAGCCCCCAAAAATAGTCAGCCACTGTTGCCACTGTTTCCCCATCTTTTGCCATGAAGTGACGGGACCAGATGCCATGATCTTAGTTTTCTGAATGTTGAGCTTAAAGCCAACTTTTTCACTCTCCTCTTTCACTTTCATCAAGAGACTCTTTACAGTTTTATTACATAAATTCAAAAAAGCCAGGAACAAAGTGGATATGGCTAAAAATCGAATTGTTGACATGGACAAAAAGCAGGAGATAAATTATAAATGAAAAAAGTTTAGGGGTTTTAAGAAATAAAAAAAATTGAACAAATATGTAAAAAACATGAAGATATTCTGATGGTATGAATATTTACTATCCTTAAAGCAGAGAACAAAATGCAGGGTACAGGAAAAAATTTATATAAAGGAAGAAATAATATTATCAGCTGAATGAGTAGGCCACCTTCAAGGAAAACTTGAAACAGAGCAACAGGCATCTCATTTAAATTATCAAACTTCTAGAATAAATCAGAAAAAATAAACCATTTGAAGTCATTTATAATATGCACAAATTTGAGCTAGTCTCAAAATTTCCCATAACAACCTTCACTGACACAAGACCAATAATTGATATTAATAGATGCTGAAGAAGATATAGGGTACCACAGTCAATGTGATCTCTGACAAGCTGGCCTTCATCAGTGAGGTGTCAGATAAACAACCTAAATGAATCATGAAAGAATGTACAAGGCACACATAAGAAACTTAATTAAATTTAGAAGAAGAATGAAGAAGCCCTAGCAGAACGCTAAGTGAAGCATTAGATGACAGAGGACAACAGGGCCGTGTCTACAGGCACCGAGGGGAGTAGGTGTGGGGACACATATGTGATACACTGGCCGTCCTGGAGCAGACAGGCATCACAGGTTCTCAGACACACAAGAATTCCAAAACTACCCTTTCCAGGTCAAAACAAAAACAAACAAAAGAAATACTTAAGAATTAAAGAAAGAGAAAATTAAGAGCAATAACAACATTTAGCCAGTTAAGAATGAACAGAGAAATAACTAAAAGTCAAAAATCTAAAAATAGATTAGCCATAATAAAAATAACCAGGGATAGCATTTGAGGCAATCATTAAAAAATAACATGGAGTTTTAGAAAATAATATAGCAACATCATCAACTTGGAAAGGGTGAAAATAGATGTTGAAATGAGAATTAGTTGTGGAATGCTGATTTTTAAAGTTTTCATGGTTTGAGGTCAAAAGATATTTTGTTTCAGAAAAACAGTATATCTATTTCTATAATCTTTAATATTTAGCTAAGCATTCTTGAGGTGATAAACACACATCTGAAGTTGAGTGAACTAATAAGTTTTATCACAATTTCCATTTATGAACTTCAAATACTCTCAAACTTAAAAATTGCACAAATCCAATTTATGACAGTTTTGATATATCCATCTATATACACTGATCCATTTCCCACCCATTTAATCCCCCTTTCCTTCTTTCTCTTTGTTGGTTTATTCTTTTAATGCTCTTTCTATTTAGATGTTTACACAAGAATTAAAATAAATGGAGTGACATATGCTAATGTCAACAATAGCTATTTCTATGTAGGAAAATTAAAATTTTTTTGTTTCCTTTATTTTCTTGTTATATGTGTCTTTATTGCTCTGTTAAAATAATTAATAAGTTATTATTCAAACAAAAATAATAATTAATTCATTATTCATAGCCATAAGAGCATTTGAATTATATATCTGAAAATTCTGCAAGATGTATCAGGATCTTTTTTACAAACAGAATTGTGAAACAGGAAGCAAAGTAACTTTGAAATAAAATGTAGTAGTCTTATTTGGCTTAGGTAAAATTATAAAATTGACAAAGCCCACCCCTTCCATATGCATTTTTCTTATGTTATACTCAACCCAGGAATGGTAGAATTTTTTTTTTTTCAAATCTAATATAGTCGGTGAGAATCCCACCTGGGCACTACCCTTTGTGGTTTCCCACATGTTTCCCTGATCAAAAATGTTTTTTCCTTTATCCGGTCTATGTTCATATTCTAAGATATTTTTGCCAAGGCATTATTGTCGAACTTACTGCCTATTATTCTAGAGTTTCTAGAAAACATTTGTGTTATAACCCCATTCAAAAAAGTAATAAATACACAGAAAATTAGGAGAATTGTTATGGGCATGAATATGCTGAAGATCTCAAATTCTATATATTTTTTGCCAACTCTAAAGGAAGAGTTTGGACTACTACTTTAATAACCAGTATTACGATCTTCTCATTTTTCCATGAGACCTAAAGAGTCCTTGAATCACATGTTATTTACTTAGAAAGTCAGTGAGTAAAGATCAAATTGCAAGCAGCTTAGAAAATATTCAATGACTTAGAAACTCTAAAGAAACTGAGGATTATTAATAAAGTCCATTGTTTTAGTCCTAGCAAAATATGATTGAGTTTTCTGGTTAACCACAGCCCTAGAAATTAGATTCGTATCTATTCTCTCTTGAATATTGCCACATTTCTTAATGATAATCCGAACAGATAATCCTAAGTACCTCAAGGATAATGTGATCCTGAAAATGCTGAAGGCTAGGACAATGAGGAAAACACGGCTTGGGTCCCAGCTGTGTTTACTTTCAAAAGACCATGTGTTTCTTGTTAGACCATCTTCTGGCTTCTTCACCTTCTTCCCTCCTCTCTGCAGTTCAAAACAGGAGCCAATTAGGGGTCCCAGAGTGAGTTCTTTCTCTCCCCTCACCTTTACCCTAATCTTTCTTGCATGCTCTCAGCAAAGTCAGACAACTGTGACAACAAGCTTGAGGCCTTTTTGTTTGTTTGTTTTTAACTGACCCACCAGCAGAGGCTTAAAACCACCCTACAGCAGTTATATGTATGCAGAGGTGAAGTTTAAAAATACAATCCAGGGAAAGAGACTTGAATCTATTTCATCAGAGATTTGAAAGTCATTGCCAGGTAGGTTTTAAACCCGATCAGAATAAAATTGCACATGGAGAAGCTAACCTGGCTGTAGCCCTCTTCTATCCCGCACCTGTGAATCTCCAGGCTGGGGAGGTGTAAACCCTGCGGATCCCTGTGACCTGAGACAGCCCTTCCCCACCGCTGGAGGAAAGGCTAATCCTTCACTCCTCCTCCTGTTTCCTTTACCCTCATCCTCACCACCCCTGTCCCTCCAAAAGCTACAAGTGTGTGAAATGTATTCATTTGCCAGAGGCTGTTTATTCTGTTTAATAGACACCTATTACCCCCTCATCCTTTCTTTATAGATTGTCTGGACAGGCACAAAGCAAATTAGTGCAAAATGCTTTCAGTCAAGTGTCGGGTGGAATCATGATGATGAATGCTCCACTCTTGGGCTTTCAGATTCTCCACGCACTTGTACTGACAGCATTGTCTCCCTCGATTACAGCCTTGCCCATGTGTTCCGTGGAGCGCCAAAAACAATCTTGTAACTTTGGAAGGTTCTGTTCCAATGAAGACATTTTTGAATTCACTGTGAAAAAAAGAAACTGAAAGGATTTGACATCAGAAGTTTGGTAAAGTCTCAAACATATTTCCGTTAATGGAGCATTTCCAGTCTTTGCCGCTTCTAGTAAAGATTAGGAAGTTATAAAATAGTGACACATAAAGATGCTAGGATGTAGCCCTTGACATGAGACTCATTAATGATCTTGGCTTCAAACAAATTCCTGGAATGATGCACTTGATTTCCTTACATCAAATGTATATATTCAAGTCCTTCTTGATATTTAAAGAGGATCCTTGGTCTTCAACAAAAAGACAACTTCTATTGCTGCTGCTCAGTCACTTCAGTCATGTCCAAATCTTTGCAACCCTATGAATTGTAGCCCACCAGGCTCCTCTCTCCATGGGATTCTCTAGGCAACAACACTGGAATGTGTTGCCATGGCCTCCTCCAGGGGATCTTCCCAACCCAGGGATAGAATCCCGGTCTCTTATGTCTCCTGCATTGCAGGTGGATTCTTTACTGCTGAGCCACTGTGGTAGCCCCAACTACTATTACCCATCCCTAATGTTTTCAGTTCCATCCCAGCCTAGAAATAAGTTTAATTGGGGTAAGCACAATAATTTTCCAGGTCAGTCTCTGAATTCTCAATATTTAAAATCATTCCCCAATATTTTTTTCAGAAAAACTTTATCTTTTCATTTTTTATTTTTTTTCCCCTCTTTCTCTTTTTGTTTGTTGTTTTGTTGTTGTTTAGTCACTAAGTCATGTCCAGCTCTTCTGTTACCACTTGGCTCCTCTGTCCATGAGATTTCCCAGGCAAGAATACTGGAGTGGGTAACCTTTTCCTTCTCCAGAGGATCTTCCTGAGCAGGGATCAAACCTGCATCTCCTGCGTTGCCAGGCAGATTCTTTGCCACTGAGCCACCAAGAAAGCCCTTTCTGTTGGTTAGAAGCAGATTAATTTTTCTCTGCCATCATTTGGAACTATCATGTTATTACCAATGGTAGTACCATTATTACCATTGCAACTATCATGATCAGCCACTCATTTAACAAAACCTGTGGAAAATAACCCTCCTGACAACTCAAAACGTGGAAAATACAGTAGTAAGTTCTCATCTACTACAATATTTAGGATATTAAGAAAAATTTCCTATTACATCTTTCTCAAAATAATACCAATTTAGAATAGGTGACACCTAGTGAGTTGGCTTTCCAACATAATTTCTCTGATATCTCTGACTACACCAACAAAATGGGTTTGTAAAACAGTTTGCTGTTGTGAGACCTTGATTCTTGGCAAATTGGCCCCAGGTTAGACGTCAGGATACATAGCTTAATCTGAGCAAATCAGAACCTAGCAGAGTCAGGGATCTGAAAATCCGCCAGGTGTCCCTGGCAGACAGAAGAAACGACCGTGAGGACCTGCCATTGAGGTTCCTGGGATTTCTCTGCATCCTCAATGTGCTGAAGTTGCCTTGTTCAACTTTTCCTCTAATTTTGTGCAATGCTTTCCTTAAAATCTCTTGAAAACAAACCATCAGAGTAACTTGCAGTGAACATAATTTAAATGTACATAAGATTCGGATGGCAAACTTTAGAAATGAGGGATTGGGTGTAAATCTACATCAGTCTTCTCTCAGCAGAATCTCTAAGGCTTGACATGCGAGGTTATCCCATGTTGATTTTAAGAATGGCCGATGGTAGTAAGAGTATGATTTCCCTTCTTTATCATTGATTTCTGTCTATTTCTTTTTATTATTTCAACAAAATTTAAAATACAGATGAAATAAACTGAATGCATTGGGAATATAGACAATTGATTCCTAATTATGGTTCATTTAAATGATTAGAAAATACAGTCACATGAGGAAAGATATATTCTTCCAGACATCTGCCAAACACTCAAAATGAAATACTGGAACAGCTAAAATGTATATTTCAGTGTATTGCTTGGCTGTTTGTCAGTTTTCATTTGGTTGTTCCAATTTATAACATACCTGCTTTTAATATTTAAAATGAGGTTATTTCACAGTTCTTTCAAAAGTTTCAGAATCTGCAATTATATGACTACTTTAATTTTTATTCAACTATTCTCTTGCCTATTCCAATCCACAAAGTGTAACAAATCCTATATTATTGCATTGGGTGATTCATAGCTTTGTATTTACTTGTCACCTGAATGATAGATGTATATTTAGTTACAGAAATCTTATATATAAAAGATGCAATATTATGAGGCAAGTTTATATTCCTAGAAACCCATCTTTTATTATAAAAATAAAGAAAATAAAATGCTAACACTTACTTTAAGTTTTTAATAAGCATGTGATAATTCAGTTAATAATGAAGTGAAACTTCTTTTGGGAGAAACTTTTCAGCAATACCTGAACTTCCTGAAGATGTGCAAGGGAGAAGTACAGGGAAGCTGTATTAAAGGTACAATTCTCTGTTTTCCAGGAAGATTTCCTATAGCAAGTAGCTTTTATTGTTTTGAAAAGTTCTGGTAGCATTCAAAAGTAAGATCAACTGTTGCCTGTGTACATAGGGTATAAAATTCTATATAGAATGTCTGTGCTTTATGAATGATCTCTTTCTCTGCTTGTCTAATATGCTCTTCATTGCTGAACTCCTATGAATAAGAGTCTACAAATTCCATCAGTTATTCGGAATACAATCTGAAACTAATCACTCTACCTCAAAAGTACCTGGGGACAAATAGAATATAGATGGGCATATATTAACATTCAAATGATGTATTTCACCTGCCTGCAAACAAATTAAGTGCCACATTTATTATTCCAAATGCAGATAAAGCAGATTTTAGTAAAGGGGGAAAACAGTTGTCTTTATCTTTTTTAAATCAATAGAATAAAATATTTTCAAACCTTTTAGCTATTACTATAAAAGAATATCTATGTAAGTAGATGGAATATATAATTTTAAAAGTAAAGCTTCTAGGAAAAATAAAGCTAATGGTTTTGAGAACATGTTACATGTCAAATCATTTTAATATATAATTTGACCTAATTTTTCCAAGTTTACCTAATCTTTACAATATCCCAGTGTAAGTATTACAATACTCATTTTGCAAAAGCTCAGAAACATTAAATACATTTTTAAATTCAATATCTGATGGGTAGAAAAGACAGGAATTTGAACTCTGATTTGTCTGATTCTAAAACTCTTAGCTACTTCCATTACAAGCTGCTTTTATTATTAAACGCACATAGTAAGAAGAGAAAATGAGATAATTAAAATGTATCTTTTCTTGTACATAGCAAATCCAAGCCATCTAATTTCTTCAATATGTGTTGAGAGTAATACAGTTATTAATATAGAAAATAGCCTCATTTCATTACTCTCATTAGCTAATAAGTATGTTTTTGCTAAAGCACTAACCTTAGTCTGAAATGAGAAAAATGAAAGTAGGAAGTGATTAAGAAAAGGAAATAATATTCTCCTACAGTTCATCACAAAAGATGTAGTATATTTTGACTATATCACAAACTGTAACAGAACTCAATGAATGTTTATGCAGTAAACATACAGGCATTTATGCCACCTTAAATCATTTGTCACAAAATCTTACATTTTCATGGAATACAGGGGAATGCAAGCAGAAGAATGGCCCCCAAATATGTCCAGATCCTAATTCATGCAGCCTACAAATAAGTTATCATCCAGGGCAGAAGGGACTTTGCAAATGTGATGAAGCACACTGAGATGGGGTGATTGCACTGGATTATCTGAGTGGGTCCAGCGCAATCAAGAGTCAGAGAAGACACGACGAGAGAAGCAGACTCAGAGCAAGACCTGAAGAAGCTGTTCTCTCTGGAGATGGAGGGAGTGGCCATGAGCCAAGAACAACTGGAAGCTGGAAGAGATAAGAGAATGAATTTCCGTCTTGAGCCTGCAGAATGAACACCGACTAGCAGTCACCTGGATTTTTACTTGCATGCTTACTTGCTCAGGTGTGTCCTATTCTTTGCGACCCCATGAACTGTAGCCCCTCAAGTTCCTCTGTCCATGGGATTCTCCAGAGGGTAGCCATTCCTTTCTTGAGGGGATTTTCCCCACCCAAGAATAGAACCTAGGTCTTCTGCATTGCAGGTGGATTCGTTACCATCTGAGGCATCAGGAAAGCCCTAGACTTTTACTTAGTAAAACCAGTTTGGGGCTTCTGACCAAAAGAAGTTTAAGATAAGGACTACATGTTGCTTTAAGTCCTGCGTTTATGATAATTTGTAACAACAATAAGAAGCTAATACAATAAGTGAATTGGAAAGACAAAGTTTTTTGTTCATAATGCTTCTAGTTAAAAAAAATAAGGCTCTCAGTATAAGTAAAGGCATAATACAGTATATTGTTAAATTATTTTTCAGGGCATTCAGGCAGTGCATCCTGAAACTATATATTTCAGTAATGTATTCAGGGATAAAAATTCATTTGCAAATACTTGAAGTTCAAAATTAAAAAAAAATAATAACATAAACAAGCCTTTTCATAAACGATTTTGTTTGGCATCTCAAGTTTCTGCTAAATACATGTAAAACTCCTTATTCTCGAGATAATATCTATCCTATTATTTAAATCCCATGTTTTCTGTTTTTGAGAATATCTTATTCCTGGCCTCTGCTTCCTAATCTCATATGCTGATGTTGTTCTTTATGATATGAGCATCTTTGTCAACATTTCTAATGTTGGGGATGCCACAAATACTTTTCAAAAGAATGGAAATTAAAACAGGAAGCTGTCATTTTCTTTTCCTACTGAATGAAGCATAGTCATGGTTTAAAAGTTAAGAGGAAATGAGAGTCAGAACAATGCTGTAAACCTGGCATTTCCATTCACTTCAGTTAAACTATAAAAGTAACAGAAACACTTTGAAAAGTGGTTTGACACTATGTACAAGATCTTTAAAAATGGTATGTCTTTTGTCCTAGCAATCTCATTTCAGAGAATCTAAGAATAATAATCAGTTATGGTGGTGGTGGTGATTTAATTGCTACATTTTCTCCAGCTCTTGCGATCCCGTGGACTATAGACCTCCAGGTTCCTCTATCCTTGGGAATCTCCAGGCAAGAATACTGGAGTGGTTTGCCATTTCCTTCTCCAGGGGATCTTCCCTACCCAGGGATTGGCCCCAGATCCCCTGCTTTGCCAGATTCTTTTACTGCTGAGCTATCAAGGAAGCCCCAGTAATCAGTTATACATCAGAATAATTGTGAGCGTGAACTTTATGCAGCATGATAACAGTTACTTGTTATCTATAAACTTTTATCAAAATTCTGAAGTGTACACAATTTCTTTTCTCTGTTTGAAGACAGAAGTTAATATAAAATATACTTCTTTTGTATATTCCCAGAGTAAGAGAACAAAAAAAAAAAAAAAAAACAAGTTCATTCACTAAGAACCGAAACAAGCACATTTGTTTGATGATTAGAATCGTACTGATGGTTGACCAACACGAAACAAATTGTGTGTGTGATTTCCGTTTACTACCTGCACCTGTGCAATGACATCAGCGGCATGCTGTGGTGCCAGGGGAAGCTTTACCCTCCGAGCATCCGCACGTAAACAGATATATATGACACGGTATGTCTGGGCCACCCATCTGAATATGTTTAAATGAACTGACTCATGTTTAAGTCAAGCAACAGATTTACTGTATTTCTCTACAAAATATATTTGCCTAGAGTGGCTCATTCAACAGTCATCACCACAGATAATGGCTTTTATTCAGTAATCAAATTTCAGAAAGTGATACGGCTTTAGAATGGTGCCTGGAGCCTAGCTTGGAAACTAGTTCATTCTATGTCCTAATAGATACCTGTTGAATAAATAAATTTCTGGGTTTATTAATATATATCAAACACTTGCCACTTTTTTTTTATTACTTTGACTTTTAAACAAGTATCTCCAGTGCATTAAAATTCCTTAGTCTCTTCTACTATTATATTATACTGTGTGATAAATTCCCAGCTTTGTTCAGACCAATTTGTTACTATAATGGAAGAGAAATTATTGGAACCCAAGGTTGAAACCCTGCATATTGTTTGAACCACATGTATTCACAGGATTCCATTTCCCTTCAGAGACCCTGTATATGTAAACTTGAAGGCAAAACTGAAGGAAGAATGATATCTTCCTAATTCTCTTCAATACCATACAATAGTCAGTGCTTAGTTCTTAGCAAGCACTGAGCTCATTGTGCTGCGGGGGCCACATCACACAGGGTCCTCCAGAGTAGACAGATACATTCAAAGCAGCTAGAATGCAGTGCTCCAAGTCATGAGAGCATTCATAACTGCTGTGACTTATGGAAATCGTTAAAAGAGGAACTGCTCTGGGTAATACATACCACTAACTGCGGTAGATTTGCCTGAACACAAACCATCCCCCTTCTTTTGGAAACAGCACCTCGTTCTCCTTGGGAAAACTATGTAATGCATGTGCTTTGGAGCCATTGGTTTGTTTGAGTCTTGACTCTGCAGCTTATTAGCTGTGTGGCCCTAGACAAGTTACTTACCATCTTTATGCTCATAGCTAATCATCTGTAAAATGGGGATAATAGTATTATGGTTCCAACATTATAAGGACAGTACATGGATTAATTGAGCAGCTACTACAATTGCAAGTGCAATTAGAACAGTATATGGCACGTGAAAGTCTTAGTCACTCAGTCATGTCTGACTCTTTGAGACCTCATGGATTGTAGCCCGCCAGGTTCCTCTGTCCATGGAATTCTCCAGGCAGGAATACTGGAGTGGGTTGCCATTCCTTTCTCCAAAAGATCTTCCTGATCCAGGGATCAAACCCAGGTCTCCTGCACTGCAGGCAGATTCTTTAGCATCTGAACAAAATAAATAAGCACTATTTATTTGTTAGATTATTTGGTAAATAAACAGACAGCATCTTTCCTTTGCATTCCAATTTTGTGAGACTTACATATTCCCTTGGCCAAGGAGTAGCACTGCATCTAAGCCAAAGAAAACTGGCTCACTGTTAATAAACACTGATGTCAGAGTTATCTTGTTAAATAAATCTATGGTTCTTTAGGGTGGCTTCTCTGAAATGAATTTTTACCATAATGTCAAACGCCCTTTCAGAGAGTGTTACTTTTGTTTTCTTTCTTTTCTTTAACTTCAGAGACAAATTTACCCCATGCTGTAGTGAATTCAAAATCATCTTTATCATTTTCTTGATGCTCTCCATTCTTTCCCTCCCTTTTTATAACTTTTGAAGCTCAATCGAAGTGCATTGAAAGAGGTTCGTTCTGTCAATGTCACCCAAGAGATATTCTTCACCAGCTCCTGCTACAGAGTTCTCTCTGGAAACCACAGAGTTGCCCAGGCTCCTAGTGGTAATCAGTATTTCCCTCATAATGACAAGATTGACCCATTTGTGTGTCTTATGTATCTTTCTTTACAATAACATATTATGTTTTTAAAACCTTTTGAAAATTCTCTATTGGATTGTGGATCTTTACCTTATCAGGATCTATAAGTTGTTTATATATTAGACAGATTATTTTTTTGGTCTATTATATAAAATCAAAAATCTCATATGTAGAAGTCTTAAAATTTCTACATAGTCAAATTTTTTGATATTTTATTTCCTGGCTTTTGAATTTTGGTCATTTTTAAGAATCCATTGCACACTCGAGAGATGTAATGCAAATTTTTCATATTTACTTAGGGTAATTTTATGGTTTAATTTTTTTACATTTAAATGTTGAGCCATTTACAATGTCTTATGGGTTATGATGCCTATCGATTTGGAGATATTTGTGAAAGAATTTTGTCCTATTTTCCTCTAGTGCTTTGATGTTTTCACTCCAATCAGTGATATAATTTTGATCCATTTTGCTGCACATGCCTGCACAGTAGACCTACCCCATTAACTGAATAGTACAGGAAGCATAACTCAAAGATCCACTGCTCTGAATGACAAACATTTTTAAATACTTTATTGAGGTATAACATACCATAAACTTAACTCGTTGTAAATGTACAATTCAATGACTTTAGAGTTGTTCAACCATCTTTATATCTTGTAAAAACCTTTTCATTCATTTAGTGACATTACTTTCTTTTGAATTATCATACACTGAAATGGACTAATTTTGGTGTACATTCTCATATATTTCAACATATGTATAGAGTTGTGTGTGGGCTTCCCAGGTGGTGCTAGTGGTAAAGAACGCTCCTGCCACTGCAGGAGTTGAATCCCTGGGTCAGGAAGGTCCCCTGGAGAAGGACACGAGCCACCTACTCTAGTATTCTTGCCTGGAGAATTCCAGGGACAGAGGAGCCTGGCGGGCTCCATAGTGTTGCAAAGAGTTGGACACAACTGAAGCGATTTAAAATGCACACAACCATAGAGTTATGTAACCATCCCTGCAATAAGGAGTAAGAATATAAAAAGATAAAAATGTAAAAAGTGAGAGTAAAAGAATTTCAATTATTGTAAATTTTCTGTATCCTTAGCAGGCTGTGAAAAGTTAAGTATACAAATGTCTATCAATAGATTAATCAATAAAATCTCTGCAAAGTAGTAATCAAATACATAAAATAGAAACAGAAACTAAACATTGTTCAAACAACACCCCTCCAAAAAAGAGGAGCGCGGTAGTCTGAATGTTTGTGTGGCCCTCACATGCATATGAGGAAATCCTAATGACTAGTATAATGATATTAGGAGACAGAGACTTTGGAAGGAAATTAATTCATGAGGAAGGGTAGAAACCTCAGGAGTAGAACTAGTGCTTTCATAAAAGAGATGTCAGAGGGTGCTCTCATCCCTTATAGACTCATCATCAGATCCTGACCGGTCTTGGTCTTCTAGCCTCCCAAATTATGAGAAATAAATGTACCACCCAACCTGTGGTATTTTGTTATGGCAGCTCCACTAAGACGGGTAGGAAAAGGAAGATGGTAATCAAAAGCTGAGGCAACAAAATAAATGAGAAAATGGGCCTAAATCCAAGCCCATCAGCTGTTACATTTAATGCAAATGATTTTAAACACACTACTTAAAACACAAATATTGTTAAAAAGAGGAAAATAACATGAATCTACTATGCTTTCTACAAGAAACTTACTTCAAATAGATAAACAGGTAGATCAAAAGTAAAAAGATAGAAGTATATGTACCTTGTCAACATAATCAAAAGAAAACTGGAACAGCTTTATTAGTACTGGATAAAATAGATTTCATGTATGCGTGTGCATGCTAAATTGCTTCAGTTGTGTCCGACTTTCTATGACCCCATGGACTGTACCCCATCAGGCTTCTCTGTCCATGGGGATTCTCCAGGCAAGAATAGTGAAGTGGGTTGCCATTTTCTTCTCCAAAATAGACTTCATAGTAAAAGTAACTACCCAGGATAAAAAGGGATATGTGTGTGTGTGTGTGTGTGTGTGTGTGTGTGTGTGTGTGTGTGTGTGTGTGTGTGTGCGCACACGCGTGCATGTTCAGTTGTATCTGACTTTTTGTGACCCCAAGGACTGTAGCCCACCAGGCTCCCTGTCCATGAAATTTTCCAAGCAAGAATACTGGTGGGTTGCCATTTCCTACTCCAGGGGATCTTTTTGACCCAAGGATCAAACCTATGTTTCTTGTCTCTCCTGCATTGGCAGGATACCTTACCACTGTACCACTTGAGAAGCCCTTAGAAATGGGATATTATCTATTAATAAATGGGTTAATTAACCAAGAATATATAACATCCTTAATGTCTATGTATCTATCAATACAGCTTTAAAATGGGCAAAGCAAAATCTGATAGAAAAGGAGAAACAGATTACTGTCCATGTATTGTTGATACCCTCAATACTTATTTCTCAGTAACAGAACTAGTGGACAGAAAATAAGCAAATGTATTTAAGGACTAAACACTATCATCAATGAACTAGG
The DNA here is from genome assembly GCA_007570785.1 of Antilocapra americana. Taxonomy (NCBI): domain Eukaryota; kingdom Metazoa; phylum Chordata; class Mammalia; order Artiodactyla; family Antilocapridae; genus Antilocapra; species Antilocapra americana. The sequence goes on from ML660247.1 coordinate 6,958,295, forward strand.
TATAACATTAACAGACATTCTAATGAGGAACAGTGGAATACATAGTCTTTTCAGGTAAACATGGAACACACCCTGAGTCATCAAATGAACCTTTACACATTAAAATAACTAAATCATATAAAAATATTTTCTCTGGGAATTCATTCATACAACATTTTCATAATCTTATAAATTCTCAGAGTTCCATGTGCAGTCACTTCCTTCTACAAAACTCAAGCCCCAAAAAATCAATTATTTTTCTGTATCTCAATAAACTTGTCTTTTCTGAACATTTAATGTAAGTGGAATCATACAAAATGTAGACATTTTTGCTTAGTTTCTTTCACTTAGCAAAATGCTTTTGAGGTTCTCTCATGTTGCAGAGTGTTTTAGGATTGTTTTTCTGTAATTTTATTGCATAGATATACTATATTTTTCATCCACTCATTATGTGAAGTACTTTAAAACTATCTTCATCTTTTTTGTTATGAATAATACTGCTGTGAACATTCACATATAAGTCTTCCATAAACATATGTTTTTATTCTCTTTGTGTAAATTCATAGAAATGGAAGTCTTAGGTCATTTAAAAAGCTTATGCTTCATTTTAAAACATATTGCAAATTGTTTTCCAAAGTGACTTCACAATATAACATTCCTACTAGCATCATATGAAGGTTCCAGTTTCCCTGCGTCCTTGTCAATCCTTCATTTTCCACTTTTGGATTATAGCATCTCAGTGGATGGATAGGGATAAGAAACTGTTTTCTAACTTGCATTTCCCTAATAATTTATGGAATTGGGTTTCTTGCTAAGTGGTTTGTAAATATTGTAAAATGTTTAAATCTTTATCCATTTTAAAAATCGGGTTGACTTCCTATTTTTAAGAATTCTATACATATAGACACAAGTGCTTTGCCAGACACATGATTTGCAAATGTTTTCTCCTAGTCTGTGACTTAATTTTCATCCTCTTAATGGTGCTTTACAAAGCACAAAATTTTAATTTTAAAGGTGTTTATCTTATTATTTTTATGGTTGTATTTTGATGTTGTTTGCCTAAGAAAACAAGGTCATAGAGATGTTCTCTTATGTTCATTTTAGATATTCTACAGGTTTAACTTTATGTCTGAACCACAGACATAAAGTTAAACCTATAGAATATCTAAAATGAACATAAGTCGGGGCTGGTGCATCGAGATTTCCCGGGGGGGAGGGAGGAAGGAGGGGGGAGGGAGGGGTTTCTGGAGGGGGAGCATATGTAAACCCATGGTGATATCATGGCATTGTATGGCAAAAACAATAAAAGGGAGAAAAAAAAAATAAAGTAATAGGTAAAGTAAAAAAATCTCTAAAAAAAAAAAAATTAACCTTTGTATATAGTATAAGATGGACTTCCCTTGGGACTCAGACAGTGTATAATCTGCCTGCAGTGCAGAAGACCCAGGTTCGATCCCTGGGTCAGAAAAACCTCTGGAGAAGGGAGTGGCTACCCACTCCAGTATTCTTGCCTGGAGAATTTCATGGACGGAGCAGCCTGCGGGCTGCAGTTCATGGGGTCGCAAAGAGTCGAACACGACTGCGTCACTAACACTTTCACTTTAAGACTTTATCCTATGAGGTAAAGATTTATGTTGACCTTTTTTGATGTATTTGGATATTCATGTTGCATCACTATTTAATGAGGTGGTTGCCCGTTCATCGTTGAATTATCAGGGCGCTTTTCCTAAAATGTGTTGGCTCTAAACATAAATGCTAATTTGCAATTTTTTCCATGTATTTATATCACTATTTTAAAAATATTTTACATTTATTTTTAATTGAGGGAAATTTCTTTACAATGTTGTGCTGTGTCTGCCAAATAACAACGCAAATCAGCCATAATTGTACACACATCACCTCCTCTCTCCCATCCCTCTAAGTCATCACAGGGGGCGAGGCTGGGTTCCCTGTGTTATAAAACAACTTCTCATCAGATCTCTATCTTATACGTGGTAATGCATACATGCCAATGCCACTTTTTTCATTCATCCCACTCTGTTTTCATTCATCCCACTCTGTTTACTGTTGCTTCACGGTAAGTGTTCAAACCACATATCATAAGCCATTCCATATTTTCTTCTCTTTCAAAAAACATTAAGCTCTCTTGAGTCATTTCTATTTTCACATAAATGTTAGAATCAGCTAATCAGTTTCTGCAAGATCTTTTCTAGTATTTTTACGGAGCTGCATTAAATTTGTAGAACAATTTGGAAAGAATTGTCATTCAACCAATATTTACTCTTTCAATCTATGGGTAGGAGAGCTCTCCATTTATTTTGATCTTTAATGTCTCCAAGCAATACTGCATTATTTTGTTAAACTTATCCTAAGTATTTTATTTTTTGCTGATTTGGAATGGAACTATTTATTAATTTCAACTTCAAATTGTTTATTGCTGCATATAAAAGTACAATTGGTTTTTGCCTATAAATATTTTTTGTATCTTTTGACTTTGTTAAACTTGCCTATTAGCTTTACTAATTTAACCATATATTCCTTAAGGTTTTCCAAACATAAAATAGTGCTATTTGTAAGCAAAGACAGTCTTATTTCATCCTAACCTATCTGGATTCTTTTCAATAATTTTATTTGGCAAAGAACCTCTACTACAACATTGAAAAGAAGAGGGAGAGTATACATCTTTTTTTTGTTCCCAGTTTTAAGGAGAAAGTATTCAATTTTTCACCATTAAATTTGATATAAACTATAGCTTTTTCATAGATTCTTTTTATCAAGTTGAGAAAATTTATATTTTTTAGGTTCCTGAGACTTATTGTTATGAATACCTCGTGTGCTTTATCAAATGCTTTCCTATGTCTACAGAAAGAATGTTATTCATCCTTTATCTTATTAATATGATATAAATAACATATAACAATGGCATAAAATGATTTTAGGTGTTTCTGAGTTCAGTTTGCTAATTTTTTAAACAAAATTCTTATTATAAATCAGTTGTACAGTGAGATTAAAACCTTGTGGTATGTTTCCACATTATTGAATTCTACTGAATAATTTGAGTCTTTACTTCCATCTCTAAGATAATAATTGTGTACATTGAAAAAAAATCAGGTCTATTATTAATTATACACTAACAGTAGTTCATTTTATGCTACCATGAAAGAAGCATACAACTCACATGTGTGAAAATGTGTCCATTGACATAAACCATCCTTTTTCACTGCCTTAAATATATTAGAATAAGCTTAGATCATGATTTTGTTCTCTAATAAGGTAAAGCTTCCATCCTTCTAACACTGAAACACTTAGTTCAATCTTATTTTTCCCTTGTGGAAAAAAGTGTAGATTTTACTACCTACTCCATCACTCACCCAGTTTATAGTTTATATAATGTTTCTGCTTTTCCACAATACTTCATGACAGTCAATTTAAAGATCTCATCACCTGAGGTATTCTATGTTTGCAGCTTGTTGTTAAAAAATTTACTCAATAAACCACAAGTGGGCATAGAAGCCAGGGATATGCACTTTTAAAGATTAAACACCAACAAAATGTCTTGCTCATATGAGTCCTTCCTGTTACCCTACTCTCCTATCTTTTTCTCCATAAACTATATTTTGAGGTCTGCCAAAATCTGAATAATCCCCGATTTTGGTTATCACTCTTAAGTTCAAACCAAATAGCTACTTATGGCGTAATTATCTGAATATTAAAAATGGGTTATAATTAAGAATCTAGACTACGACTTAGAATTTTGAGCAGCACTGCAGTGTTATCCTGGAAAAATGACACTGCATCTTGTAGTGGGCCATAAGGGGAGAGGGGAGTATTGGCAGAAAGCCAGAGTTTTGTGTTCACTTCAAGAGCAGAGGTGATTTTTAATGCTTCAACATCATTCATGAAATATTATATATATAATTTGTGCTCACAATAACAAGCGTGCTCTCCAAGGAAACATTAAAATAAATAGCTTCTTTAACTCTTTTGTACCTTGGTCATATCTTATTTTGATGAACCCATAAAAAGGGAAGGTAAGATTGATGTTGGACAGATCAGCAGGGCAATCATGTAGTTTATTACATATTTATGACTCTGAAAGATCAAAGGATGTTTTTATGCATATAACTTGGCAAATGTATTTTGCCACGTTCAGATATGTTCCAAGTAACTTCAGTGGGGAAGTGAAAAGATCTGGCGCTCTGCCTGTGATGCTATTTGGCAAGACATTGAATGATGGTGGGATCTGAGAACATAGTAGCATGGTGTGACACGTATGCGTGTACACACTGTACATATGTATGCAGACATTTGCTGGTATATAGGAAAAGTGTGACTATATACACACTCTATATAAATATGTTAAACTACATGATCAGAGTAATTAGATGAAATATTGGTATCAGTCTGTACCAATAAACTATACGTTTGGAAGGACTCCATCATTCTTCGTGACTATAATATTTTTAAGGAAACTGTAAGAAAATGTTAGCATTAATACCCTACAGATTTTAAAATGTGTATTTATTAACAAAATTCTGTGTGCTTTTAGTTAGCAGTCTAACATTTTGAAGGATGTGCAACTTGCTTCCCTTTACACTGTAGGGGGAAAGGTGAGCCAAAGTAACACATGGCTCCTGCCCCACAGACCAGAAACTCCCAACCTCTCAGAGACCAGTGACCTCCACTCTCTCCCATTCCTGCCCAGCATGATTTCCCGCAGGTATGATGTGTGTGTTGCCTGTGTCTTTGTTGTGGGTTGAGTCAGAGTGGATGTTCCTCTGTCATTATAAAATCAATTATGGACCTGGGGTGTATCATACTAAGTCAGACAGAGAAAGACATATATATGCTATCACATGCACAGAATCTAAAAATACATACATGAATTTCTTTGCAAAACAGAAACAGATTCAGAGAGTGAACTTCTGGTTATCAGGGGGAGGTTAGGGGAAGGGATAGATTGGGAGTTTGGGACTGACATGTACACACTACTGTATTTAAAACATAATCAACAAAGACTTGAATCTTCCCAGCCCAGGGATTGAACCCAGGTCTCATGTAATGCAGGCAGATTCTTTTTTTTTTTTATTGTTTTTGCCATACATTGTCATGATATCACCATGGGTTTACATATGCTTCCCCTCCGGAACCCCCCTCCCTCCCCCCTCCCCCCCCACCCCCCACCCCCTGGAAATCTCGCTGCACCAGTCCCGAGCATCAATCCTGGGCTGGCAATCGACTAGACACATGACAGTTAACATGCTTCAATGCACTTCTCCCATATCATCCCACCCTTACCCTCATCCACAAAGTCCACGAGTCTATTCTATACATCTGCGTTCCTTTTGTTGTCTCCCATGTTGGGTTCTCGTTACTGTCTTTCTAAATTCCATATATATGTGTTAATATACTGTATTGTTGTTTTTGCTTCTGGCTTACTTCACTCTGGATAATGGGCTCCAGTTTCGTCCATCTGAGTAGAATTGCTTCAAATGAATTTTTTTTTAACATCCTCTCCAGCATTTATTGCTTGTAGACTTTTGGATGGCAGCCATTCTGCAGGCAGATTCTTTACCACTGAGCCACTGAGGAAGCCCCAACAAGAACCTACTATATAGCAGGTAATAATAATCAAAACATCTGACAGAGTCTCCACTAATAAATAAATAAATAATTAGAATTATCAAAGAAGTCTAATATCCCATTAACAAAGATGCTTTTAGTTTAAAATTAGAATTTAAAAAGAACCTTTGATTAATTTTTCCTATATTCAAATCTTCTGAAGTATCAACAAATCATTAAAATTATATGATCCCAGGTTTCCTCAAAGTATGGTGCAAAGAACCCATGAATTTTTAGTTTACTCTGGGGAATCACTTTAAAAAGAATGCCTCAAAGATATATTTGGGAAACACTGGGTTAAACAGCATTACATGGGTTTCCACAGTACAGACTATATATCCCTGGAAATCATCAGGAGATTGCTCTAGCTTTTCCTCCAAATAATCAGACTCGGTGATTCCTTTACACGTTGCATCAGGAGCATTGTGATAAACATAGCCTGGTGAGCATGATTATCTGACTGGGCTGCCATTGCAATAATTTACGGTGAACTTACCATTGACTGTTGCATACTCAACAGTCCTAGTTACTTTACTTAGTACCTATCTAAATATTCTTACAGTGGTCTATAGATGAGGAAAGTAAAACTCAGAGAAGTTGAACAAATTGAAGTTAAAGTTTATAGGAGCACATGGCTAATTACAAAGTCAAAATTTGGCCCAGGTCTGTCTAGGTCTGTCATATCTTAAAAGTCTTTAACTCAAGAAAAAATACCATAACTGTGTATGGTGATGAATGTTTATTAGTTCATTCACAATATATAAAAATATCAAATAATTATGTTCTATACCTAAAACTAATGTAATGTTATTTGACATGTATTCCTCAATGGAGAAAGAAAACAATATTAATATAAAATCATATCAAAGAAAGTTTATCATATTGAAATATTTTTTTCAAAGTGTGAGTAGTCACTAGATCAGGCATGATGAGAAAGCACCATTCCATCTACTGTCATGTCCTATATCAAATCACACATTATTTGTTGTCAGTTGTCAAGTATTTCACTTCCAGACATATTGCTTTCACAGTTCATGCTCCAAGTATTGGCTTACATTTGCAAAACATTAATCCTCAAATAATCAAAAGGCAAATATTAAATACTGATTATAAGTAAGATATTTTACCTTTAGACCCTGTGACTGCAGGCTATTATACCTATTTTGGGATCTAAATTTCACTAAAGCAAGGTGACTTGGTCATTTATTTATCTTGACTTTTCCTACTGAGTATGTTAGGAGAATAGTTGAGAAGAAAATATGGGGTGGCAACTGAGCACTGATATTTCTTGTCTCGTTTGTGAAAGTGAGAGTCACTCAGTCGTGTCCGACTCTTTGCGACCCCATGGACTACACAATCCATGGAATTCTCCAGGCCAGAATACTGGGGTCGGCAACCTTTCCCTTCTCCAGGGGATCGTCCCAACCCAGGAATCAAACCCGGGTCTCCTACATTGCAGGCAGATTCTTTACTAACTGCACTGTAAGAGAAGTCTCCTTTGTGAGAGGTTTGCAAATTAGCTTGCCCCAAAGCATTTATTGAAGTTACTCTCCTTTCCCCATTGTGTGTTCTTGGCACCTATGTCAAAGTTCTTGTTGATCATAAATGCATGGATTTATTTCTGGCCTATCTATTCTGTTCCACTGGTCTGAATGTCTACTTTTATGCCAGTACCATGTTTTGATTGAAGGTCAAATGAGAAGAGGGCAGCAGAAGATGACTTGGTTATATAGCTTCACTGACTCAATGGACACGAATTTGAGCAAACTCCAGGAGATAATAAAGGACAGGGAAGCCTGGCATGCTGCAGTCCATATGGGTCACAATGAGTCAGACACACTTAGCAACAGAACAACAAGATTTCTAGAGACAATTTTACTTCTTCCCTTTGATTTGTATGCCTTTTTTTTTCCCTTATCCAATTACTGTGGATAGGACTTTGAGTATTACATTGAATAAAAATCATGAGAGTGTGCATTATCATTATGTTTCTCATCTTAGAGAAAAAGTTTTTAGCTTTTCACAATCAAGTCTGTTGTTACTTGTGAGTTTGTCACATATGGCCTTTATTATATTGAGATGTATTACTTCTACACCTAACTAGTTGAGAGCTTTTTTATCATGAAAGGATGCCAAATTTTGTCAAATGCTTTTTCTCCATCTGCTGAGACAATCACACAATTTTTATCATTCATTTTGTTAATGTTGTTTATCAGATATATTGATCTGTGTATATGAAGCATTCTTGAACCTCAGGGATAAATCCCTGGTCATGGTGTGTAATCCTTTGAAGTGTTTTTGAATTTGTTTTGCTAGTATTCTGTTAAGGATTTTTGCATCTGTATTAATCAGGATATTGATATCAAATTTTCTTTTCTTGTAATATCTTTATAGATTGAAACCACGATCACAGACAACTAACCAATTTGATTATATGGACCACAGCCCTGTCTAACTCAATGAAACTAAGCCATGCCATGTGGGGCCACCCAAGACTGATGGGTCATGGTGGAGAGGTCTGACAGAATGTGGCCCACTGGACAAGGGAATGGCAAACCACTTCAGTATTCTTGTCTTGAGAACCCCATCATTAGTATTAAAAGGCAAAAAGATAGGACACTAAAAGATGAACTCCCCAAGTCGGTAGGTGCCCACTGGAGATCAATGGAGAAATAACTTCAGAAAGAATGAACGGATAGAGCCAAAACAAAAACAACACATAGTTGTGGATGGGACTGGTGATAGAAGCAAGGTCCAATGCTGTAAAGAGCAATATTGCATAGGACCCTGGAATGTTAGGTACATGAATCAAAGCAAATTGGAAGTGGTCAAACAGGAGATGGCAAGAGTGAACATCAACATACTAGGAATCAGTAAACTAAGATGGACTGGAATGGGTGAGATTCAGATGACCAGTATATCTACTATTGTGGGCAGGAATCCCTTAGAAGAAATGGAGTAGCCATCATAGTCAACAAGAGTCAGAAATGCAGTACTTCAATGCAATCTCAAAAGTGACACAATGATCTCAGTTCATTTCCAAGGCAAATCAATCAATATCACTGTAATCCAAGTCTATGCCCTGACCAGTAACACTGAAGAAGCTGAAGTTGACCAGTTTTATGAAGACCTACAAGACCTTCTAGAACTAACACCCAAAAAAGATGTCCTGTTCATTATAGGGGGACTGGAATGCGAAAGTAGAAAGTCAAGAAACATCTGGAGTAACAGACAAATTTGGCCTTGGAGTACAGAATGAAGCAGGGCAAAGGCTAATAGAGTTCTGCCAAGAGAACACACTGGTCATAGCAAACACCCCCTTCCAACAACACAAGAGAAGTCTCTACACATGGACATCGCCAAATGGTCAACACTGAAATCAGATTGATGTTATTCTTTGCAGCCAAAGATGGAGAAGCTCTATACAGTCAGCAAAAACAAAACCAGGAGCTGACTGTGGCTCAGATTATGAACTCCTTATTGCCAAATTCAGACTGAAATTGAAGAAAGTGAGGAAAACCACTAGATGATTCAGGTATGACCTAAATCAAATTCCTTGTGACTATACAGTGGAAGCAAGAAACAGATTTAAGGGACTAGATCTGATAGACAGAGTGCGTGATGAACTATGGAAGGAGGTTCGTGACACTGTACAGGAAACAGGAATCAAGACCATTCCCAAGAAAAAGAAATGCAAAAAGCAAAATGGCCGTCTGAGGAGGCCTTACAAATAGTTGTGAAAAGAAGGGAAGTGAAAAGTAAAGGAAATAAAAAGATATACCATTTGAATGCAGAGTTCCAAAGAACAGCAAGGAGAGATAAGAAAGCCTTCCTCAGTGATCAATGCAAAGAAATAGAGGAAAACAATAGAATGGGAAAGACTAGAGATCTCTTCAAGAAAATTAGAGATACCAATGGAACATTTCATGCAAAGATGGGCTCAATAAAGGACAGAAATGGTATGGACCTAACAGAAGCAGAAGATATTAGGAAGAGGTGGTAAGAGTACACAGAAGAACTGTACAATAAAGATCTCATTGACCCAGATAATCACGATGGGGTGATCATTCGCCTAGAGCCAGACATCCTGTAATATGAAGTCAAGTGGGCCTTAGGAGGCATCACTACAAACAAAGCTAGTGGAGGTGATGAAATTCCAGTTCAGCTATTTCAAATCCTGAAAGATGATGCTGTGAAAGTGTTGCCCTCAATATGCCAGCAAATTTGGAAAACTCAGCAGTGGCCACAGGACTGGAAAAGGTCGGTTTTCATTCCAATCCCAAAGAAAGGCAATGCCAAAGAATGTTCAAATTACCGCAAAATTTCACTCATCTCACACACTAGTAAAGTAATGCTCAAAATTCTCCACTCCAGGCTTCAGCAATACATGAACTATGAACTTTCAGATGTTCAAGCTGGTTTTAGAAAAGCAGAGGAACCAGAGATCAAATTGCCAATGTCCACTGGATTATTGAAAAAGCAAGAGAGTTCCATAAAAACATCTATTTCTGCTTTATTGACTATGCCAAAGCCTTTGACTGTGTAGATAACAATAAACTGCGGAAAATTATGAAAGAGATGGGAATACCAGACCACCTGACCTGCCTCTTGGGAAATCTGTATGCAGGTCAGGAAGGAACAGTTAGAACTGGACATGGAACAACAAACTGGTTCCAAATAGGAAACGGAGTACGTCAGGCTGTATATTGCCACCCTGCTCATTTAACTTTTATGCAGAGTACATCATGAGAAACGCTGGGCTTGAAGAAGCACAGGCTGGAATCAAGATTGCCAGGAGAAATATCAATAACCTCAGATATGCAGATGACACCACCCTTATGGCAGAAAAAGTGAAGAAAAACTAAAGAGCCTCTTGATGAAAGTGAAAAAGGAGAGTGAAAAAGTTGGTTTAAAGCTCAACATTCAGAAAACTTAGATCATGGAATCTGGTCCCATCACTTCACAGCCAATAGATGGTGAAACAGTGGAAACAGTGGCAGACTTTATTTTGGGGGGGCTCCAAAATCACTGTAGATTGTGATTGCAGCCATGAAATTAACAGACGCTTACTCCTTGGAAGGTAAGTTATGACCAACCTAGACTGCATATTAAAAAGCAGAGACATTGCTTTGCCAACAAAGGTCTGTCTAGTCAAGGCTATGTTTTTTCCAGTAGTCATGTAGGGATGAGAGAGTTGGAGTATAAACAAAGCTGAGCACAGAAGAATTGATGCTTTTGAACTGTGGTGTTGGAGAAGACTCTTGAGAGTCCCTTGGACTGCAAGAAGCTCCAACCAGTCCATCCTAAAGGAGATCAGTCTTGAGTGTTCATTGGAAGGACTGATATTGAAGCTGAAACTCCAGTGCTTTGGCCACCTGATGTAACAAGTTGACTCATTTGGAAAGACCCTGATGCTGGGAAAGATTGAAGGCTGGAGGAGAAGGGGACAACAGAGGATGAGACGGTTGGGTGGCATCACCAACTCAATGAACATGTGTTTGGATAGACTCCAGATTTGGTGATAGACAGGGAGGCCTGATGTGCTATGGTTCATGGGGTTGGAAAGAGTTGGACACGATTGAGCAACTGAACTGAACGAAAACTGTAATGAAGGTAATGCTAGCCTCCTAAAGTGATTTTGAGAATGTTTGTTTCTCTTCAACTTTTTGAAAGAATTTGATAAAGATTTGTATTTATTCTTTTTAATGTTTGATTGACGTCATCAATGAAGCTATCATGTCTTGACTTTGGGAGCTTCACTCATAGGTTTTTGATTACTGACTCTATCTCCTTACTTGTTATTGGTCTATTCAAATTCTCTATTTGTTATAATTCAGTCTTGATAGATTGTATGCTTCTAAAAATTTCTCTAGGTTGTCCAAATCTGTTGGTATGTAATTGTTAACAATAATCTCTTATTTGTATTTCTGTAGTATCAATTATAATGTCCCCTCCTTTTTATGATTTTATCTATTTAAGCTTTTTCTGTTTTTTCTTAGTTACTCTAGGTAAGAGTTTGTCACTTTTGTTTTATTTTTTAACTGCTCATTCCAAAAAAAGAAGACTCTCAGTTTCACTAATCTTTCCTTTTGGTATTCTAATCTGTGTTTTAATGAAATAATACCTTTATCTTATTCCATATATCAAATCATCACAAATGGAATAAAAAATTACTGTAAGTTCTGTAACTATGAGACTATTAGGAAAAAAAAAAAAACAGGAGAAAAAGTTAACATTTCTCTGTGCAAAGATTTTGGATGCAATCCCAAAAGCAGAGTAATAAAAAAAAAAGTAAACAAATGGGATTGCATAACTGAAACACTGCAGCACAGCAAAGGAAACTTCACTAAAGTGAGTAGACAACCTAGAGTGAAATACTTGCAAACCTTATATGATAAGGAGATAATATTCAAAATATATATGGAACTCAAACAGCTAAATAGCAATAAAACAACAATTTAAAAGTGGGCAAAAGATCTGAACAGAAATTTCTTCAAATAAGACATACAAATGGTCAATAAGTGTGAAAAGATGCTCAACAGCATTAATGATCAGGGCAATGCAAATAAAAATCACAATCCCATATCTGTTAGAAATGCTATCACCAAAAAGACAAAAATTAGTCAGAATTGGCACATGTGGAGAAAAGGGAAATTTTATACACTGTTGGAAGCACATAAATTGGCAGTCATTATAGAAAACAATATAGAGGGTCCTCAAAAAATTAAAAATAGAATTACTACATAATCCAACAATCTATTTCCGGGTATATATTTATAAAATGAAACTAGTAGCTAAAAGAGACATCTGGACTTCCAAATCCATTGCAATATTACTCCCAATAGCCAAGATATGTAAACAATGCACGTGTCTGTTGATGGATAAAGAAGTAGAATGGATAAAGAGGAGATATATTACATTATAATTTTATTATATTACTTATTTCATCATATATTTTTGAAATGGAATATTTTCCAGTCTTGAGAAGGAAGGAAACCCTATCTTTTGTAACAACATAGATGAGACTTGAGGGCATTTTACTGCTTGAAAGACAAATATTTTACAATCTCACTTATATGTACAAATAAACAAAATAACTCAACTCACAGAAGCAGAGAGTAGAATGGTAGTTACTAGAAACTGGGGGATGGGTAGGGGAAACGGAGAGGTGCTGGTCGAAGGAACAAAGTCACACTCATGTAGGATGAATGTCCAGAGAGCTAGGACACAGCATCATGACTATATTTAATAATACTATGTTCAGTGAACACCAGAAATATGCTAAGAGAGTAGATTTCAAGTACATTTGTCACACAGAAAAATTGTAACTATGTAAAGAGGTGATATGTTAATTAGCTTGACTGTAGTAGCTATTTATACTTATATCAAAGCATTATGTTGTACACCTTGAATAAATACAATTTCAAATATATATAAATTACAAAACTGCAAATAGACCTGCCGTATGACCCAGCAATCCCACTGCTGGGCATACACACTGAGGAAACCAGAATTGAAAGAGACATGTGTACCCCAATGTTCATCGCTGCATTGTTTACAATAGCCAGGACATGGAAGCAACCTAGATGCCCATCAGCTGACGAATGGATAAGAAAGCTGTGGTACATATACACAATGGAATATTACTCAGCATTAAAAAAAATTCATTTGAATCAGTTCCACTCACGTGGACAGAACTGGAGCCTATTATCCAGAGTGATGTAAGCCAGAAGGAAAAACAATACAGTATACTAACGCATATATATGGAATTTAGAAAGATGGCAGCGAGAACCCTGCATGCGAGACAGCAAAAGGAATGCAGATGTATAGAACAGACTCATGGACTCTGTGGAGGAGGGCAAGGGTGGGATGATATGGGAGAATGGCATTGAAACATGTTAATCATCATATGTGAAATCAATCACCAGCCCAGGATTGATGCTCGGGGCTGGTGCACTGAGATTTCCCAGGGGGAGGGAATCGGGAGGGAGGCGGGAGGGGGGTTCTGGAGGGGGAGCATATGTAAACCCATGGTGATTTCATGGCATTGTATGGCAAAACCAATAAAAAAAAATTATAGGTTTCTGATGTGCAACCACTTGTTTTGTGGAATAAAGTTAATTTTAATGTAAAATAAATAAATAAATAAAAAATGAAAAACAAAATTTGCATGAGATTTCAAACTACACATAATTATATGTATAAATCTGAAGCCTAAGACTTTTTTTTTTTAAATGAACTCAGGGTCAAAATTTGTCACTTGACATGCTCAGTTGCTCAGTCATGCCCAACTCTTTGTGATCCTATGGACTCTAGCCTGCCAAGGCTCCTCTGTACATGAAATATTCCAGGCAAGAATAATGGAGCAGGTTGCCATTTTCTACTCCAGGTGTGACCCTGGGATCAAACCTGCATCCATCCCTTGCATCTCCTGCACTGGCAGGCAGATTCTTTACCACTGCAGCATCTGGTGAGTACTTGCCAGTTATTGTGTGATTAGAGGTAACAGCAAGTCCATATTTGAAATAAAAATACATTCTTCAAATAAGTTAGGTAAGTATCAGTATTTATGCTTATAGTTGAGCTTCACAAGCTTGAAAAGGATGAATAAATTTCTGATTAGGATTTTATACAACTTGATTGACCCATAAAGCTGAAGAAAGTGAATACAAAAATGTGCTAATATATATAGAAACTGCCAATACCATGGAGGGAAATACCAGTATTATGCCTGAGCCGAGGCAATTTGGAGTTTATCACTGCATGAAAGTTGCTACCGTATATGTACATACACATGATATATTTAATGAATGTGTGTGTGTGTATATGGTATGTACATAATATGTGCTTCATACTCTGATTATTTGTAGAATTATTGAATTATAAGAAAAAAGGCCTAGAAAGAAAAAACTTTTACTATTTGATGTGAGAATGTGAATTGTTCTGAAAAAATTCATAAATATAAATTTGTGGCCAAAGGTTTATCCAATATGTATATAGGAACAATGTGGTTCAAAATGTATGAAACACATTTCTGTGTCTTCACAAAATTAATGTGGCATTCCTATAAATAAAAGTTTGAACTGGAAAAGTGCTGAATTCTTTTAAATTTATATGAGTTAAAATCATATTTTTAAGTAATTTTTTTCTTATGAATCTTTCCTAATTTTTTAAGACTGACCTGATCTCAAGTTTGTCAGATTTATCCACTGAGCACCACTAATGGATCTTTTAAAATAAGATAGAAGCCTAGGCTTCAATCAGGAAACCCTGATAAATGCTTCAGGTAGACATATTTTATCTAAATGATTTTTAGCAGTTGAGGGAGCATAATCACTTATAAAAAATCCAAATCTTAATTCTGTTTTCATGTCTTTTGTGCAGTAGAGAACACACTCCTGTAAGAGGGCATCTCTTAATAAAGATTTAAGAGTCTTTCTAATAAAGATTTGGAGCCTTTCCAAGAGAGATCAGTTCAGGCCAGGTATTCCTGACTTCAACAAGAGCAGTGGGGATATTGCGCTCTTTAAGAAGTTGAACTCTGGGATCAGACTGTCTGGGTTTAAATCCTAACTATTTATCAGGTTTGCAACTTGGGTGACTTATGTAACCTCTCTGTGTCTTAGTTTCCTTATCTGTAAAATAAAAATAATAATACTTCTTACCCATGCTGATTATTATGAGGATTTAATGAATACTAAATGTCAATACCTAGACCAGTGTCTGGAAAACTGTATTATAATTGTGTCAAATGAATATAAAAGTTAATTGCAAAGTTCTCCAGATAGTGCCACTCTTGGCCACTTCTCCATCATGGGCCCATTAAACATTCATTGCTGCTGCTGCTGCTAAGTCGTTTCAGTCGTGTCTGACTCAGGCTCCTCTGTCCCTGAGATTCTCCAGGCAAGAACACCAGAGTGGGTTGCCATTTCTTTCTCCAATGCATGAAAGTGAAAAGTGAAAGTGAAGTTGCTCAGTCGTGTCCTACTCTTCACAACCCCATGGACTGCAGCCTACCAGGCTCCTCCGTCCATGGGATTCTCCAGGAAAGAGTACTGGAGTATGTTGCCATTTCCTTCTCCAAACATTCATTGAGTGCCTTCTATATGCTAGATTCCATGTTAGATAGTTTCCCTGCCTACAGACGAGCAGGAACCTTATACTCAGGACTGCTGTTATGTTGCGCACTTTTTCTGAAATCTGAAACTCTTAATCACTGATGAACCTATTTGCCAGGCAACAGTGGAGATGCAGACATAGACCAGACTTGTGGACACAGTGGGAGAATGAGAGGGCTGGATGAATTGAGAGAGTAACATTAAAACATGTATTACCATGTGTGAAATAGATAGCCAGTGGGAATTTGCTCTATGACACAGGAAGCTCAGATCCAGTGCTCTATGACAACCTAGAGGGGTGGGGTGGGGTGGGAGGTGGGAGGAAGATTCAAGAGGGAGGGGACATGTGTATACCTATGGCCAACTCATGTTGATGTATGACAGAAAATACAACACAGTACTGAAAAGCAGTTGTCCTCCATTTAAAAATAAATATATTCTAAAAAAAGAAGTGGAGAATAGAGAAAACAAGAAAAAGCAGCACAGTGGAAAAACTAAGGAAATCTGGATAAACCGTAGACTACATTTGGTTAATTAATTTATTTACTAATAATTTGTCAACATTGATTCACTAGTTTTGGCAATGTGGATATGCTAATTTAAGATTTTAATAGTAGAGGATATTGGGTGTATGGTATGTGAGCACTTCCTTTACTGTTTTCACAATTTTTCTGTTAATCTGAGACTTTTAATGTAAATGTTTATTTTTAAAAGTGCCCCTTTCTACCTGAAAGTCATAGTCATCAAAATTATCTCAGTTTCCCAGGGCCTCAGAATGGTCAAACTCCCAAACAGGCAAATGATTACTTTTTGTTCCACTTATTTTCAGATGGAACAGAATAATTCAAACAAAAATCATGGTCGTTGATGCCATTTTAACACTCTCCTCTGAATTTTTAATGGATAAATAAATGAAACTAGATATTGCTTTAAAATTTTAAGAGCTGACATGTACTAGGACTTTATTATACGGTTGACTGTGCTAAATCCTTTCCAAGGATTAGTTCTTGAGGACTATTCAAAAGCCTACGTGGTAAATATTTTTATTGCTTATT
The DNA here is from genome assembly GCA_007570785.1 of Antilocapra americana. Classification (NCBI taxonomy): domain Eukaryota; kingdom Metazoa; phylum Chordata; class Mammalia; order Artiodactyla; family Antilocapridae; genus Antilocapra; species Antilocapra americana. The sequence goes on from ML660247.1 coordinate 6,975,070, forward strand.
GCTCTTATATGAGAAAACCATTTGCATTTGTATCTGCACTGAGCTTGCCTTGGGATGGTCCAGCTTTAATTCAATGCTATGCATATAGAGTGCTTCCTGGTCTCCTTGAACTGAATGACTAAATGGCTGTTCAACAAAGTGCCTCCACTGCTTCCTGGCAAACTGGGTGGTCATCGCAACTGGGTATGCTACACCTATAACGGAATCAGCACAGTCATTCATAAAAGAACGAGTTCACAATGCCATTGGTGTTGCTCACATACAACAGGCATTTATCTAATGTCTGGGGTGTGCAAAGAGACAGCAGTGTAGGGTCTACTTATTTCCGAAATTTTAAAAGTGTGATAAATAATCTGCAGGCCAGTGCAGGAGACACAAGAGACTGGGTTGAGAAGTTCCCCTGGAGTAGGAAATTGAAAGCCACTCCAGTATTCTTGCCTGGGAAACCTCATGGACAGAGGATCCTGGTGGGCAACTCCTACAGTCCATGGGGTCGCACAGAGTTGGACACAACTGACCGTGCATGTACAAACAAAAGCAAAAAAAGAGACAAATCACTTGACTAGTTTTTATCAATCACCAGCCCAGATTTGATGCATAATACAGTGTGCTCAGGGCTGGTGCATAGGGATGACCCAGAGGGATGGAATCGGGAGGGAGGTGAGAGGGGGGTTATGGAAGGGGAACACATGTATACTCATGGTGGATTCATGTCAACGTATGGCAAAACCAACACAATAATGTAAAGAAAAAAAGTCTTTCTTGAATTTGTTACAATAAAAAATAAATTTTAAAAAATAGAAAAAAAATTAAAAAAAAGTTTATAGTCAATCTTAGTTGGCTCTTCAGAAAACTCCAGGGAGAAATGACAACATTTAATGAATTCATAGATGTGTTAGAAGCAGGGCAATAGCATAGGGCCCCACGTTCATAAAGATCCTATGACCAGCCTAATGTTCTGCTGTTACCATCATGAAATTCTTATTGTTTTTTGAATAATGGCCTCTGTCTTGTCATTTTGCACTGGGCACCACCAGTTATGTGGCTAGTCGTGTTCATCAGTTTTATGTATGCTTTACTTGAATGAAATCTCAGGTGCTGCTTGTGAAACTGCATGCCTCAGTGTAGCCTCACAACTTACACTTGCTAAGTCTTCCTTAAGAAGACACAGTCATTCTTAGGAAAGTAGGTTTACCCAAGTTCCTTACATGAAATGTTTCAAATCAAGTGGGTTAAGTAAAAGATTTCGTGCTAATCTTTCTTTCTATTGCCTCTTTACAAATCCTGAATCCAGTGCCCTGGACAAACAAAGCATTGGATGTGCAGTGGCATTTTAATTATAGATACAGACACTGTCAAAAAATTAAAAAAAAAAAACAGAAGAAAGTTATCAATGCTCTGCTATAGTACTACTTACCTACTCTAGAAATTGAAGACCCAAACAATTGGCCTATGATCACAGTGCGTAATTCTCGAACTGAAAACCTTCCAAGAGAAAGAATAGTATTGAATTATGTGGTAGAAACACCCTAAGACCATTTATTTACCTGTGACTTAATACTCACCAGAGCCAGGCAATCTCTGATCTCCAAATTTAAAAACTGATGAAAAGAAAATGCCATTTATTTAAGAAACATGATAACCAAACCTTGATGAGGGACTAATTCACACAGCTTTACACACTCCAAGGGAGTCTGATCATAGTAGTTTTGAATTAAGTCAGGCAAATTCTCATTATGCTAATGAAAATGTTATTGTTCCTCCTTTTTATTTCCTACTGAAAATCTAAGATCTTTAACTTAAAGGGCTATTTTTTCCCAGTCTGTCTGTAGTTCGTACTCATTAAGTCCTGAGATAAGAGAAATCTATTGAGAAACTCATTAGAGGAAATATCTTCCTTTAATGTGGATATTTTTTGAATGATGCTGGTAATGCAAAGCACCTGAAAAACTCACCTTTTTGGAACTACCTGCTAAATCAAGGAGATTAGGAATAGGGTTGAAATCTCTACTTTCAACTGGACCAGAGGATTACTCCTCATTTTAAAGAAGGCTTTATTTTTTATTTTATTTTATTTTATTTTTTTAGAACATTTCCCATCTTCTTTTATTTTATTATTTTTGTTTAAATTTTATTTTTTTATTACCTGTTTCTTCAAATATCCCCACTGCCTTCTTGGGTCCTCTCTCCTCCTCCGTGAGATCCTGCTTCCATCTGGGAAAATCCATGGCCCAAGCCTTGTTCTGGTAGCTGAAGGTCCCTAATGAGGGTGGCAGTAACCTTCCAACCTCCCTAGAGATTGCCTTGACCACATGGATACCCCCAGAGCATCCTAACATGGGTGTCTTCTCCCCTCTGTCAAGCTCTTTTGTTTAGTTCAGCACCTTACAACAATTAGAGAGAAAAAGCCTCACTGAGTTGTTTAGATGTTATCTCTGCCACAGAGAAATTTTCTGCAATACAGGCTATACAACTTTTTCTAAACTAAAATTAATTGGCAGAGAATCTGCTGGTGTTTGAAAGAAAATAATAGGAAACTATAAAAAGATTTTCTTGGGGATTACAATAGAGTAATTAAAAAAATTTCTGTCCTCTTTTTCCCTCTCCTCTATTTACTATAATATCACCTATATGAGATTTTTTTAAAGTGCCAACACAGAATGAAAACCAATTTAATTCATTAGTAAAAAATATATCCAGACAGTACCAGGTGCTGTTCGTAGCAGTTTGTCTGTTGAGCATAGCTTTTATTTCTGGTTTAAACTGCCAGATCCACTCCTAGACAGAGAATCTCCTGGGCTGCTCTTTGCAAGTGGATGGTCACTGATAAGGTCACGGGTTTGAAGAGGAATCTCGTTAATAAGCTGGACAAAGCCCAAGATATGAATTCGTTACTAGAGGTGATGAGTAATGTCAATCAGATTTGTTTTCTTGAAAGTTTGAATTAAAAGATGCAAAAGGAAACAGATTTGGGGGTATCTGAGAGGTCCCTAAAGAGACCTAGGGAGAACTAGGCCTGGTGGCCATACTATTCAGGAAAAGGGAAAAGGGAAAGGATGGACAGCTGTGGGAAGAGTACTGGACATGCAAATAACCCTCAGAGACCAGAGGAGAACAGTAGTTCTTACCATCACAATCGCATGGTGCAGCAGGACCGTCAGCTCTTTATGTTCCTCCATTCACTAAGACCTCCAAAAAAACCAACGTAGAAGAAGCTCTTTTAATACTCTATCCCTCTTACATGAGCTTGTGAACCTTTGCTTTTAAATGTTTGATTATTTAACCAGGGCACTGAGAAATAAGATGCGAGTGGAATCTTTGTCCACGTTTCTTCTTTTGCAAGCAGACACTTTACCCTCCGAGCCACCAGGGAAGCCCTCTTGAGAAACACAGAAGGAAAATAGATACAGACCCACTAATTTCCTACTGGAAACATGGTATGTATCATACTATCATCAAATTTGATTTTTATACAACCTCAGGAAATAGGTATAATTATAAACATATCAGAGGAAAGAAAACTAAGAACAGGAATGTCAAACAATTTCCCCAAAGTAATTGGGAGTCTAACATTTAAACAAAACTTTTTTTCCTTTTCCAAATCCCACAGTCTTTTCAGCATACAGTGTAGTTAAACTGTAATTACATGGGCAATGTAAAAAGAAAAGAAGGAAAGGAGGAAGGGAGGAAGGGAGAGCAGCAGTTTTAATATCTACTACTGCTGGACACTTTTATATGTCACATCATTCAGTCCTCACAACCAAAATGAAAAGCAGAAGTGATATATATGTATGTGTATAAAACATATACACATGTATACGTATGTGTGTATTTCATATACACATATATGTATGTATGTATATATATATAATACACAAGAAAACTGAAGCCTATCAAAATCACACAGCAAAGAATGGAGCCAGAATTTAAGCAGAGCCAAAGTGATTCCAATACTTTCTTCCACTAACCTGTGATTTTATTCCTGGAGAACCACACACATCTGAACAAATATAGCTGATAATTCAGTAGAAAATCAAGGACAGTGTAGACTTTTGTATGTATGAAGATCCAAATTCAAAAGGGTAGATTTTGATTCAAGTATTTGCATTCAGTCCTATCTAGTCCCTCCTTCTGGGATCTCAATAATGATAAATAGAGATAAACATAATGATATATATGCATGTGTGCAAAGCTGTGTTATAGCATAGATACAAATAAATGTAATACGTGTTACATATAAAATGTAAATTTGGATTGGGCCATCAGAAGACAATTTCAGCACTCTTATGGAATCTGAAAGCACTGAGAAGGGTTGATCAGGAAATGATGGAGGAAACTGTGCCTGATGCTCAGAGGGGACACAAAGAGCAGGACACAAAGAGCCAGTCTACCTAGCAGGACCCCCAAGATGCTGCAATACGGAGACAAAAGGCACAGCAAAGACTAAATTAAAATTTGCTTAGTACTTTTACATGGTATGGTGAGTGAGTGCTAAGTTGCTTCAGTCATGTCTGACTCTTTGCAACTCTGTGAACTGTAGCCTGCCAGGCTCCTCTGTCCATAGGATTTCCTAAGCTAGAATACTGGAGTGGGTTGCCATTTCCTTCTCCAGGGGATCTTCCCAACCAAGGGACTGAACCTGGGTCTCCTGCATTGCAGACAAATTCTTTACCAGGGAAGCCCACGTGATATGGTACATTTTCCTTAATTTTCTGTAAAATGGGCATGTTTGATAGTATATGTTTAATCTAATGTTTGTTTGAGGATAACTAGGTCTGTTTCCACTCATTAATAAGAGTTATAATGACCATCAGCAGATGAATGGATAAGAAAGCTGTAGTATGTATACACAATGGAATATTACTCAGCCGTTAAAAAGAATACATTTGAATCAGTTCTAATGAGGTGGACGAAACTGGAGCCTATTATACAGAGTGAAGTAAGTCAGAAGGCAAAACAACAATACAATATACTAATGATATATATGGAATTTAGAAAGATGGTAACAATAACCCTATATGCGAGACAGCAAAAGAGACGCAGATGTATAGAACAGTCTTTTGGACTCTATGGGAGAGGGCAAGGGTGAGATGATGTGGGAGAATGCCATTGAAACATGTAAATTACCATATGTGAAATCAATCACCACCCTAGGTTTGATGTATGGTCCAGGGTGCTTAGGGCTGATGCACTGGGATGACCCAGAGAGATGGAATCGGGAGGGAGGTGGGGGGAGGGGTTCTGGAAGGGGAACACATGTATACCCATGGTGGATTCAGGTCAATGTATGGCAAAACCAACACGATAATATAAAGAAAAAAATTAATTAATTTTAAAAAAAGAGTTATAATGACCAAATAGATGAGAAACAGATGTTATCTATACACCTAAATCTTTAAGCCTGATGTTTGTGTGAATCCATCCATAATTGTACATGGTGAAATTTGTACACTTTTTAGTTCACTAACTTTTATATACATGAAGCTCTCTCATTAAGTCTCAGCAGAGACTCCTATTGTTAATAGAATGTCTTTAAGTGTAATATTCTTTTGAATTACAATGTATCTTGTTCTCCTATTTCTGAATGGATATAGATTTTTACTGAAATAATCCTTCAGAAAGAAGCTAAAAATGTTTTTGCAAAATGTGCAACTCTCTCATGATCAGCCAAATTGGGGATAGGAAAAGGGTCTCCCAGGTGGCTCAGTGTTAAGGAATCCACCTGCCAATGCAGGAGATGTGGGCCCAATCCCTGGATTGGGAAGATCTCATGGAGGAGAAAATGGCAACCCACTCCAGTATTCTTGCCTGGGAAGTCCCATGGGCGGAGCAATCTGTTGAGCTGTAGTCCATGGGGTCCCAAAGAGTCAGGCACAATTTAGCAGCTAAATAACAATTCTTTAAGTACTTAATTGACACTTGCTACAACCCACTAACGTGTTGGTATTATTTAGGAGGGAAAACTGAGGTTTGAGGGGGTTAGGGAAACAAAAACATATACCTAATATGAAGAGAGTCAGGATTCCAGGATGATCAGATCAGGCTCCCAATGTAGTACTACTGAACTACCGTTACTGCTACTAAGCCCTAACCTTATGGTGGAAGTTTCCACCTCCTGATGTTCAGCACAGAAACTAAACAATAAGATGAGGAGTCAGTTAGGTAGTTTTGCATTTCTAGGTTTATACTAAGATTGAAAACCATAGTGCTGTTCTACCAAAACTAGTAAATAAAATAATGTGTGTTTATAACATCTCACTCGCCACCAAAATTTCAGCTGCTGGAGCAGTGCTTGGCACACAGCAGGGACATCATAATTACTTACTGAATAAATGCATGAACAATTCAGAGAACTCTTGATCGAACCTTTCCTTTACTTGCCTATTTAGCATAATCAAGAAGATTTTGAGCCACTTATTAATGTTGGAAATGGAAGTTCACTCCAGAGAATAATGCTTTTGAAAATAAAGAACCAAGTTACTTTAGTGTGAGTCGCAGAGCCTTCTGTCCCTCTGCAGCCAGTTTATTACTAAGCTTACTGATTAGCTGATCAGTAATTCATTTAATTACTAATGCTATTTACATATTTGGACTATTACAGCCACTAAGCAGTCCTGCTACTCTCCTGCTTCCTCTGTGCTTTAAAGTAAAGTAAGAGGGTTAAGAAGTGAGAAGGTAAGTAGCAAATTAAGCTAAGAGATGCATAAGGCAAACCAGCCAGAAGGACTTGTAATGAGACATTACACATGGGGTGAAAGGAATTACAAAGAAGTGAGTGAAAGATGGGTCACTTCTCTACAAGGACCTTCTAAACATTGTGGTAGTGTCTGTATAAGTGCATATCTATACACCAATATAACAAACCATGGGAGCTTGGAAACCTGATCATACATTCAGTGACTGCTGCTGCTGGAGGAAGCCCGCATGTCCCCATAACTCCCATGGTAGTGGCTGGCAGGAGGGGAGGAGGGACAAAAGAAGTTTTAGCATCTTTCATCTCAGTGAGTGTTGTTTAACTGAATTTCGACAGAAAATGCTGCACTTCCACTAAAAATTAGCATGCACTCTCCAGAAGGAATAAAAAAAGGTATAAATTATGTCTGATTGAACAAACACAACTCCAGTGTTGAACAGCCAGTCAATGGAGAGGGCAGGGAAAGGCAATGGAGCAGGGTAATGTGTAATCTCACCAGTCAATGGACTGTGGGCAGGCCCCCGTGGCCCAGCACTGGAGGTGTCAGGGAGATAAATAGCAGAGTGTCCTCCTCAAAAATATGATTAATACCCTCCTCGGTCCACTGCTAAAGATGTAGTGGGTGCAGCTGGTCTGGACAGCAGTTGCGTAGAGAGAAAAGCCGGGACAATCTCAGCAGAGCAGAGAGGGCAGAGGAGGACAAATAGCCACGGGAGAGGGTGTGCTGAGGCCTGACAGCGAGGAGGGGGCTGAGCCGGCCGGACGCTTCTTAATCTGAAGCTTAAGGAACACTCAGGGCCTTCGAGGGATTTTCCTGCAGGCCCAGTGGCTAAGACTTCGCCTTCCAAGGCAGGGGTGCTGGTTCGATCCCTGGTTCCAGAGCTGAGGTCCCACATGCTTTGCAGCCAAAAAACAAAAGCATAAAACAGAAAGGATATTGTAACACATTCAATAAAGATTTTTAAAATGGTTCACATTAAAAAAAAAATCTTAAAAAAGAATACTTGGGGCCTTCTAGGCATGTGGATCTGAGTGCCAGAGGCTATGATCTCAAGGAGAAAAGACAAACCGAAACTGAATCTTTGAGGACGTTTTGTGCCTTTCCACAAAGGGCGCATAACCTTGAAGAACTGTGGTATTCGTGGAATAACGACTGTGTGACTGACACTCCCTTCAGAACTTTAATTCTCACAGATAAGTATGAGGACATGGGGTCAATGTCTTCTTCAGATGGGAACACTGACGGCCAGGAAGTTAAGTGACTTTCTCAAAGTTATGTAATTAACAGATGGTAAAAGGGTGCAGTTCTCAGAGACTTTCATTTGCTTCACCAAACTAAACTGACATTCTGGGGGAAAAAAAAAATTAAAGGACACTTGATACATTGTTCATCTCTGGTTGTTTACTCCAGTTTCACCCAACATCTCTTTTGTCCCTTATTTCAAAGGGTTTTGACCAGTTTTTTACTTTTGTGATGTTTCTCTTTCTTTATATACAAGGATGTCAACAAAAGATTCTCAGACATTCACAGTTATATGCACACATACAATGAGTAACCATAGTAAAAAGGAAACTGTTATGTTCTAACATCTCTAATTTTACTGGTAGAAGTCAAGGAACCTTTCTGCCCTTGGGCATATATGACTCTCACGTTTTCTTCATTAGATGATTCCTTTCATCTCAATGGTAAAGAATCTTCCTGCCGAGACAAGACTCACAGGAGACACAGGTTTGATCCCAGGTTGAGGAAGATCCTGTGGAAGAGGAAATGGCAACCTGACCCAGTATTCTTACCTGGGAACTCCCATGAATGGAGGAGCCTGCTGGGCTGCAGTCCACAGGATGGCAAAGAGTCAGTTACGACTCAACAGCTGAGCATACATACACACACTCCCTCATGGTCAAGATATTACAATGTTAATAAAATCACCAAAGAAGTCTTCTTACTATACAAAATTAGAATATTGTTACACAAAAGAAGTAAACTCCTAGTTGTAAAATTCAGACTTAAACTTAAGAAAGTAGGGAAAACCACTAGACCATTCATGTATGACCTAAATCAAATCCCTTACGAATATACAGTGGAAGTGACAAATATATTCAAGGGATTACATCTGATAGACAGACTGCCTGAAGAGCTATGGATGGAGGTTTGTGACATTGTACAAGAGGCAGTGATCAAGACCAACCTGAAGAAAAAGAAATATAAAAAGGCCTGAGGAGGCCTTACAAATAGCTGAGGAAAGAAGAGATACGAAAGGCAAGAAGATAAAAGGAAAGATATTCCCATTTGAATGCAGAGTTCCAAAGAATAGCAAGGAGAGATAAGAAAGCCTTCTTCAGTGATCAATGCAAAGAAATAGAGGACAACAATAGAATGGGAAAGACTAAAGATCTCTTCAAGAAAATTAGAGATGCCAAGGGAGCATTTCATGCAAAGATGGGCTCAATAAAGGACAGAAATGATATGGACCTAACAGAAGCAGAAGATATTAAGAAGAGGTGGCGAGGACACACAGAAGAACTGTACAAAAAAGATCTTCATGATCCAGATAATCATGATGGTGTGATCACTCACCAAGAGCCAGACATCCTGGAATGTGTAGTCAAGTGGGCATTAGGAAGCATCACTAGGAACAAAGCTAGTGGAGGTGATAGAATTCCAGTTGTGCTATTTCAAAACCTAACAGATGATGCTGTGAAGTGCTACACTCAATACACCAGCAAATTTGGAAAACTCAGCAATGGCCACAGGACTGAAAAAGGTCAGTTTTCATCCAATGCCAAAGAATGTTCAAACTACCACACAGTTGCACTCATCTCAACAGTATGTAAACCATGAACTTCCAGATGTTTAAGCAGGATTTAGAAAAGGCAGAGGAACCGGAGATCAAATTGCCAACATCTGCTGGATCATTGAAAAAACAAGAGAGTTCTAGAAAAACATCTACTTTTGCTTTATTGACTATGCCAAAGCCTTTAACTGTGTGGATCACAACAAACTGTGGAAATATCTTAAAGAGATTGGAATACCAAACCACCTTATCTGCCTCCTGAGAAATCTGTATGCAGGTCAAGAAGAAACAGTTAGAACTGAACATGGAACAACAGATTGGTTCCAAATCAGGAACAGAGTATGTCAAGGCTGTATATTGTCACCCTGCCTATTTAACTTATATGCAGAGTACATCAAGAGAAATGCCAGGCTTGATGAAGCACAAGCTGGAATCAAGAATGCTGGGTGAAATATTAATAACCTCAGATATGCAGATGACACCACCTTTATGGCAGAAAGTGAAGAAGAACTAAAGAGCCTCTTGAAGGAAGTGAAACAGGAGAGTGAAAAAACTGGCTTAAAATTCATTCAGAAAACTAAGATCATGGAATCTGGTCCCATCACTTCATGGCAAATAGATGGGGAAATGTAGGAAACAGTGAGAGACTTTATTTTGGGAGGCTCCAAAATCACTGCAGATGATGACTGCAGTCATGAAATTAAAAGATGCTTGCTCCTTGGAAGAAAAACTATGACCAACCTCGACAGCATGTTAAAAAGCAGAGACATTACTCTGCCAACAAATGTATGTCTAGTTAAAGCTATGGTTTTTCCAGTAGTCATGTATGGATGTGAGAGTTGGACCATAAAGAAAGCTGAGTGCTGAAGAATTGATGCTTTTGAAGTGTGGTGTTGGAGAAGACTCTTGAGAGTCCCTTGGACTGCAAGAAGATCCAACCAGTCCATCCTAGAGGAGATCAGTCCTGGGTGTTCACTGGAAGGACTGATGTTGAAACTGAAACTATAATACTTTGGCCACCTGATGTAAAGAATTGACTCATTGGAAAAGACCCTGATGCTGGGAAGGATTGGGGGCAGGAGGAGAAGGGGATACAGAGGATAAGGTGGTTGGATTGCATCACTGACTCTATGGATATGAGTTTGAATAATAAATTATATCCACTTGCTTTTTTATGATTAAGAAATACATAGATATATAGATCTTTTGTAATCAAATTAGCAAAACTGCTATGAACCCTATTGCCTTCTTGAATATTCATGAGGATCTGAAGACTCCTATCATAAACAAATTTATTTAACTTTATTTAACTTGGCATTTCTAGCAGTCACTTGAGTTTGTTTGTTATTAATGTGTACTTCTAAAAATCCCACAAAATAACATTCTATAGATCATTGCTTAAGGAATAAGTCTTATGTCTTTGGGTATAGTTCCATTTTAGAGTGGATATAATGCAGTATAATAGACACACTTGAATCTGCTTTTCCTAATTCCTAATCTTCTAGATTATTGCAGCGACAAAATATTTTATTTGCAGGAGTTGTAATAAAATGCAAAATAAATGTACTTTAGTCACTTAGTTCCTTTAAAAAATATCTAAAATGTTCAAGAGGCATTTTAATTAAAGAGTAAGTCAACTTAGTTTCTAGGAATTGAAGTTCTGTGTGTCCCATATATACACATGCACACCACACAGATAAAGACAATGCTTTTTCAACATGATATAAAAATGAATTATCACTTTGGAGCTTATAGGGAGAATTTATTTATTATGGTATAGTATTTCATATGAGAAGTTTACAGAAACATTATCAAAATAGTTCAGTGAATCTGTCTTCTTATCCAAGTGATCGTTTAACCTGGGCTTTTAATTTATGAATGTCCTAGGAGCCTAGAAGTGACAGACTCAAAGTTATACAGCTGATGGGTGGAACAACTTTGGCCTAAACCCTTACTTTGATGCCTAAAGGTACGTTAGTTTCTTGTCTTATGTTTAAGTGCTGAGAACATAAGGTGCCCGCATTGACTGGCTTCTGAAGCTCCTTAAGGCATTATTTCTAAAGACATTGCACCATTTGCTTTGATGTGTTCTTAGGACCCAAGAAGTACTGGTTGAAAAGTGTGTTAGCTACTCAGTTGTATCCAATTCCTTGTGATCCCACTGACTGTAGCCCACTAGACTCATCTGTCTGTGGAATTCTCCAGGCAAGAATGCTAGAGTGGGAAGCCATTCCCTTCTCCAGGGCATCTTCCCGACCCAGGAATCAAACCTGGGTCTCCTGCATTGCAAGCAGATTCTTTACTGCCTGATCCACCAGGGAAGCCCTTGTTGAAAAGTAAATCTTAAGTCATCCCCTAGTATTTTGATGTGACAAGATGGACATGATTCCCAAAGACAAATTTAACATTTTTGCAGAAGCTTTACAAATTAAGTGAGGTAGAAAGGCCTGACTGTTATCTGAGTTATTAAAACAGAAACAGAAATAGATACTTTAAGGCCAGTTAATAAAAAGGGACCCATTATTTGACTTTTGCAAATGATTTACTTGATCTTCTGTCTAAATAACCCACATGTATTAAAATGGCTTTCTGTATTGATTTATTATTATATTTTTAGGACTCTAGGAGGGGTTCAGTATATGGAGCCAGCACCATTTTGTTAAGCAGATACTTCATACTATATTGGGAATGAAGAAAACAAAGGAAATCTGACATCATTCTTGTACTTTCTTCTCCTGAATACATAATCTCTTTTTAAATAAAACACTAAATAAATTCATAGACTCAGGACCCACGTAAAAACTAAATGCTTTCAAAGCCCTTGGTTAATGAGGAATCTTTTAAATGTCACATCTACAGTGCAAATTAACCAATATTGCATAGCAAAAATCCCTCACAAGAAATCTGGTCAATGGTTTATGACAAAAAAATTAATGCTTTCTGTCAAGAATAAGGGTTAAGTTTAGTATTAATCATAAAATGACCTTTAATTGCCAAACAAAAGCACTTTGTTATTTCACTACAATCCTGAACTCACCCTGAGCATTGAAAAAAAGTCATAATTTGCTTAGTATAAATGTATTAAAGTATTAAGCCCGCTCTGCTACTCAATTAGTAAACATGTCAAGGGGTGGGTGAGTTATTCATGGTTCAGAGGGCCAGCCCCTTTTCACAGGGAACTTTTTTCACTCTAATGAAATGATGGATAATCTGGAAGTAGGTGCTTTAAGAAGATATTAATCATTCTCTGTGGTGATGTTAATCATGCGTCCCATCGTCTCCAGATGCTGTGGATCACCTTCCTTGGAGACAAAGGGCGCCTAAGCCAGGAAAGTCCTTTTGATCACCTTTCTACAGGGACCCTCACATGCAGCTGACATTGAAGACAGCTTTAGATTTCAGGCCATCCTTAAGATAAAATGGCACGGACAGCACAAACCTGCATCAGCTGATTTCTGAGAAACCATGGTCTGGGGTCTCTCTCTAGTCCCAATTATTTACATTTTCACATTGCTCATATGAGAGTAGGAAAGGACTTACCTATAAGAGAAGATGGAGGCCCATCAAGTAAAAGCTATAAACATATGTCCTGGCAAACCGCTTTTACAGGCTGGGTTTCTAATCTTACAAAATGTTAGCATTCCTCAGGTCAGATTTAGCTCTTAAAACGTCTCTGATGTCTCTTGGAGTTAATGAAACATTGAGCCTCCAGAGAGACTTCTGGCCAATTAAACATTTTTATGACCAATGTTTTTCAAAGGGAAAAAATGTTAAGTAAAATCCGAGGGCACATCTGATGAGGCTAAAATAGCTCCCATCACAGACTAATTTGGAATGCTTCATAGACCCTAGTGCCTGAGGAACAACCCTGGAAGCATTCCTAAAGCTAAAAGGCTGTTCCATGTATTAATAAATTGCTTCAGAAAGATAAAACCAAGAGGAACAACTAAAGGTCCTGTCACTGTGCAAAAGTATTAAGGACTCTAGGGTTTGGATTGTATCTCCATGTAAAGAGGCACCATTTTCTTAAATGCACATGTGCAGGGCAAGGTCTACAAATGGACATGAAGATGACTAATGAGGTTATGTGATCTCTTTTGGGGGTAAAATTCTACTTGGAGACAAGTGCTCTCCTGATGTTGGCTAGTAATACTCATACCACATCACTAAATGTTTGATGTCCACATGTGAGTACAAAAGAGCTAAAAACTCACTTCTGGTCTTCTGAAGAAAACTAGCTATTTTATTCTTCACCCAAATTTAGCCCTCTAACCACCCTCCCAGATGTAGTTGTTCAAACTGATTGATGTATGGCAGTAGCCACCAAATTAGCAAAACATGACCACATAGGCGCATCTGTCACTTGCCTGGTGATTTACTTATTGATTGGGCTTCATAACTCCAAATACACCCACCACCATTTTAAGTCACATTCCCCTCCTCTTTGCTCCAATAGGTCACTTAAATTCTGTTATCCCCTACAGCGCATTCATCTCAGACCTTCAAATTTTCAATAGCTAATTGTTAAGATTTGGATGATAAGAGTTGAATGTCATTTCTCATAACCTCATTTCCACTAAATCTTTTCACTGGCTTCAGCAAGTTTTATCTAGATTTTCGCTCTTGGAAAACATTCCTGTCTAGTCCACGTATCTGGTGAGCGCCCTCTACCTCTGTCCACCCTTCCTTTGATGTCCAATGCAACGAGCTTTCAAGCAAGGAGCATTGTTAAAGAATGCCTTTCTGTACTTTTCCTGGCTTGCACTGGGTTATAAAAACAAATCATCCACTCTGCAGCTTGGAACCCTCTAAACAAACATATGGTCTCAGAGGTCAGCTGGTCTCACTAACATTCCTACTTCTTGGTCATCTCCTCCAAATTCTTGCACAAAGCTTTTCCACTTCTTGATTTCATTCCCCCTTTACCCAGCCTCTTTATTGAAAAGAGAAAGGCCCTCAAAAACATGCTGAATATCATACTGCCTTCATCCACCAACAAATTTGTCCTTTGCCATGTCCTTCCCTTTTGTCTTCTCAAATGATGAAGTGTTTTTCTCTCCCTATTAAAAACTCACTTGTTTGAGCTCTTAATTTTATTCCCTGTCTTTTCTTCTGTGACTGCCCTCCTGTACTCAAGCTCTCTTGATCCAGAATCTTTAAATTATCTCAGACTATAAATAATTCCAAAGCTCTCCCTCCCTAAAATAAAAATGCTTAATTTATGTCAAGCCCTCTCAATGTCTCTCTCTTCCAATTACCATCTAAAATTCTTGAAAAAAGAGACTATACTACTAAAGCCTTTACTGCTTCACCATCTGGCATTTGACCTCACTGCTATATTGAAATTTTCATTCCTAAGGCCATCAGCAACCCTCTAATAAATATTGAGAGCTTACTGGTATTGACCTAGGCACTTGGGATACGGCAATGAAAAAAGCACTTAGGAAGAGACTAGTATTGCAACACTTTGTATTTTATGCTGCAGTATGGTTAAGTGTAATTAATATTTTAATTTACTTTCCAGATATCTTGAGTTTCTGCTTCTACCATTTGCATCGTATTTGCAAACCTTTCTGTATTCCATCTTTGTGTGTTAGTCTGAAACATTAATGTTCTCTGGAGTAGGAAATGGCAACCCACTCCAGTATTCTTGCCTGTAGAATACCATGGACAGAGGAGCCTGGAGCCCTACAGTCCGTGGGGCTGCAAAGAGTCAGACATGACTGAAGCAACTGAGCACAAAAGCACAGAATTTATGGTTTATTCCACTGCTTTTTACACCCATGCATTTATCAAGTTAACGTTATCCTTTTTCAAGTGTCCAGTGACCATCTACAATATATGCTGATTTCTCCCAAGTCTATTGGCGTAGTCTAAGCTCCTCCCTTCAACATCTTTAGACCTATGCACTTCCCCAGGTCTGGATTTCTTCATGAGATAGACCTAAATTTCAGCATTCCCAAACTTATCATGTCACTGTCTCAAAATCAGCTCTTCCTTGTTTTCCTAACTTAACTGTGGGACATCAAAAGCTACTATCATTGAAGTTAAAACCTGAAGGAGCATCCTGATTTTTCTTTCCTTCAGTCCTGTCCAAATCTTTGCGACCCCATGGACTATATAATCCATGGAATCCTCCAAGCCAGAATACTGGAGTGGGTAGCCTTTCCCTTCTCTAGGGGATCTTCCCAACCAAGGGATTGAGCCCAGGTCTCCCGCATTGCAGGTGGATTCTTTACCAGCTGAGCCACAGGGAAGCCCTTCCTTCTCTTAGGGCTACCTAATAACTAGTTCTCAAATATTTATTTTCTTAATATTTTTCACTCTGAACTAGAATTTCAAATCCTTCTGCTCTACTTTACACCCTTAAATAAATTTACTATTGATATCTCAAGTCACTGTTTAGAAGTTATTGAATGAGTGAATAAGCCCAATTCAACATAGCATAAAACAAGCTTTGTGATAGCGATCCTATTAACCTTGCCAGCATTATCTTTGATCACTGCATGACCTTTTATATTTTAGCCAAAAAGAAATATTTTTTCCTGTATATACACATGATGCTTTTGATCATTTTTCACCTTTGTGTTTTTGCTTACTCTTTCCTATCTGCTTCTGTGCTACGGAAGAAGCTTGGGCAGTGTTTCTTTTTCAGTAGGTGGGGGAATGAATCAAACAGGAGGTCATATTTGAGCAAAATCTTGAAGGATCATTATAAGTTGAACATACAATAACTAGGGAAAAAGTATTCTGGAAAATACTCAGTTGTGTCTGACTCTTAGTGACACCATCTGTAGCCCATCAGACTCCTCTGTCTGTGGAATTCTCCAGGCAAGAATACTGGAGTGGGTAGTCAATCCCTTCTCCAGGCAATCTTCCTAACCCAAGGATTGAATCCGGGTCTCCTGCATTACAGACAGATTCTTTACCATCTGAGCCCACCAAGAAAGCTCCATTATGGAAAAGTCCACATACAGAAAAGGGAAATATGAGAAAATCAGAGATAATTCTTAAAGGTTTATATGAATATGCAGGGAATTATGGGAGATATCAACTAGATCTTACTTTTTTCTGAAAAGTTAGTGACTTTCTTCAAAAAAGTTGGTGTCAGAAGGGAGGGATAAGTTAGGAGTTTGGACTTAACAGATGCACACTACTGTATATAAAATAGTTTAAAAGATGCATACTACTGTATATAAAATAGATAAACCACAAGGACCTATGGTATAGCACAGAGTCAGGTGGTGTTGGCAGGCACACAGTTTCCCTGGGTTAATCCTCCCCTAGCAACTACTCAGGCATGCTTAGTGCTGGGACACTGGTGAACCAAACATAACTACATAGGCATCCTCCCTTATTTTTCTCTTGCCTGAAATATCCACTCTTGAACAGTACATCTCCCCAGAAGGTCTAATGATGATATTACTGATAGCTCAGTTGTAGCCTTGTCTTTGTATGACCGGGCATGTTCAGGGCCAAAACTACCCGTGATGGGGCCGTTTGGACTCCTGCAGTTATGTAGAAGCAAGGGCTGGGGTCCACCCTTCACTAACATTTTTAGATGACCCCTACACGTAGCACAAGCACACAAGCATTAGCCGTTCTCACTCTATGTCCTGGGTAAACACACTTGCCACATGCCACTTCCCAGGTTGTATCTTCCCCAAGAATCCCTGAACTAAAACAAGCAGCTCATTTTCCCCAAAGTTGAGAGTATCCAGCGGCAGTGGACTGCCGGTCACGTCTCCTTTAAGGTCTTCTCACCAGGAGCGTGCATTTCATTACTCTTTCCAGTCACAGTCAGTAACCATCAGAAACACAAAAACACACCTGCCACAAGAGTAAATATTAATATTTGGATCCGCTTTAAATGCATAAGGAGAAAAAAAAAAAATCCGAAGGACCTCACAATTTGCAAAACTATCTCATTCACGATGGAGTCAGCACTTCTGTCTATTCACTTGAGCCGTTGTATTTTCCCAGCATCAAAATGTTATAGGTTATCAATACACCATCAATTAAAAGCAGCAAATAAACACTACCACATTAAACACCCCTTTATCAGTAAATGCCTCCTTTGATTGAAATTAAACATTTATATTTAAAATATAAAATAACAAACAAACAAAAAAAAAAAACCCTATCTTTGGACATCCCTCGTGGCTTAGTGGTTAAGAATCTGCCTGCCAATGCAGGGGACACAGGTTCAATACCTGGTAAGGGAGGATTCCGCATGTTGCCAGAGAGCAGCTAAGCCCATGCTCCATGACTACTGAGCCCCTCGCTTAGTATTTGAAGCCTACGAGCTGCAACTCCTGAGCCCTTGTGTCACAGTTACTGAAGCCCTCATGCCCTAGAATCCATGCTCTGCAACAAGAGAAGCCACTGCAATGAGGAGCCCTCACGCTGCAGTGAAGAGTACCCCACACACCCCAACCAGAGAAACCTGCGTGAAAAGACCCGAAGCAGCGAAAAAATTAAAAAAAAATTTGTAAACATTTGTAAAGAAGCCTATCTTAGAACTGTATTTTTCTTATACACAGGCAGAAAATTAAGTAAAAGAGTCATTCTCAAGTTAGCAAAGTTCTAACTCTTAAAGTTTCCTATAATGACTTGGCCTAAAGACTCACCATATTTTTCAGATGTTACTTTTCAGAGTTGAAATAACTTCATAATATCTTGATTTTTTAAAAATTGATTTGAAATTGAGCTTTGTATCATTGGCAGTCGTTGGCAGGAACATTGGAATCCAGATACAATACAGGATCATGGTTTCTAATAACTTAATTTTCTCCTGCTATAATCAATTATGTTTGTGTTTTTAGGTCAAGATAAGTCAGTGGAAATAAGTATTTTTTTCCACAGATATTCATCAAAATATAGACTATCAAAACAAATTGCATAATATTGAGGATATGGAAAATAGTATTTTTGGAATTGCAAATATAATTTGAAACAAAACCCCAAATTTACTAGTTTGTATTCATCCTTGTAAGTCAAGCAGATATGAAAAAGGCTCACTGGTTGAGTAGAATTCACTGTAGCACAACTCATCTCCCTAAAGATTTGGATAGGTCACAGGTCAAAGGATGTCCTCCAAAATTCTTTAAACAAAGATGTTCCTTAAACTTTTCACATAATTTGCTTAAAACTGGGGGTGCCTCAGCTCCCTTATACCAATGGTAAAATAATATTCTATTTAATTTTTTCTTTGTATATTAAGAAATAGGTTTATCTTGTATCACCATTGAATAATGGAGGTGCCATCTAAGGATACCCTCTGAGGTCAAATTTTCAAGGACAAATTGCAGGATGCTGAAGGACCCACAATTGGCAAAGGTCCATCTAGTCAAAGCTATGGTTTTTCCAGTAGTCATGGATGTGAGAGTTGGACTATAAAGAAAGCTGAGCACTAAAGAATTGATGCTTTTGACCTGTGGTGTTGGCGAAGACTCTTGAGAGTCCCT
This sequence comes from Antilocapra americana, assembly GCA_007570785.1. Classification (NCBI taxonomy): domain Eukaryota; kingdom Metazoa; phylum Chordata; class Mammalia; order Artiodactyla; family Antilocapridae; genus Antilocapra; species Antilocapra americana. The sequence goes on from ML660247.1 coordinate 6,994,026, forward strand.
TGGACTGCAAGGAGATCCAACCAATCCATCCTAAAGGAAATCAGTCCTGAATATTCATTGGAAAGACTGATGTTGAAACTGGAACTCCAAAACTTTGGCCACCTGACATAAAGAACTGACTCATTGGAAAAGACCCTGATGATGGGAAAGATTGAAGGCAGAGGGAGAAGGGGACAACAGAGGATGAGATGGTTGGATGGCATCACTTACTCGATGGATGTAAATTTGAGCAAGCTCTGGGAGTTGGTGATGGACAAGGAGGCCTGGCGTGCTGCAGGCTATGGGGTCACAGAGAGTCAGACATGCTGAGCAACTGTACTGAACTGAACTGAACTAAAGGATCTACAGATCTATTGTGAACCATGCTGGCCTTGTCAAAGGACATCAGGCACTTCTTGGGACCATTTCTGTAGCAAAAGGAAAACAGCTTGATAAAACAATTGCCCATATTTTTTACATATTTTTGGAAATCAAAATATTTTAGTCACTTTACTGTCAACAGCATACCTGCCCAATTTCCTCCTGTAACCAACTTCCCAACTCAATGTTTAAGCCCAATGCTCTTCTTGACACTGTTGTTTTTGTTTAATCTCTGAGTCAAGTCCAACATTTTGTGACCCTATGGACTATATCCTTCCAGGTTCCTCTGTCCATGGGATTGTCAAGGCAAGAATATTGGAGTAGGTTGCTATTTCCTTCTCCATCTCTTAACATTACCATGTCCTACAATCCATTAGCATAATTTTTATTTGCCATGACTACTTACATCCAAGGATTACTTACAAATTCAAACTGTAGTTAGGTAAACTAGACTGAGAAACTGATTATACTTTTGCACTGGTATTTGAAAATATATACTCTTAGATGTATCCATATTCATTGTCCAGAGACCTGCTGATTGAGCTTGGTAAGTAAAGGAAAGGTAGCAAGGCATGATGAAAAGAGGCAGACTTTGTAGTGAGATTTACTTAGATTTAAATTTTACTCCATCACTTGCTATGTGGTTGAGTTTAGGCTGGTTATATGGCCTCTCTGATGTTCAGTTTCCTCATTGTTAAAACAGAGATAAGCATTCTTATAAATGACTGATTTATGCCTGTCCTGGGGTGTCTGGTCAATAATTTATAGCTGTTGAATTTTTACAGAAATATAGGACAGGGGATGGGGAGTATTAGTTACATTCTACTGTCTTCCATCAGGTTACAACCAGAATTTTTTTTTTTTCATTTTTAGGGCCCTCTGTTTAAGGAAAGGGGCTTTGATGGATGAGTAAATTCACAAGAAGAGAGTAGGAAATCTAAATTATGCACTGTGAACAACAGCTTGGAGAAGAGAATACATCACAGAGATAGGCAGTTTTGTAAAATAACTGCAGATCTATAATGTATGAGAAATTTACAACTATCTGTGTGATCCCAGAGAGCAAGACTGGATGGGAGAACTACTTAGGCAGATTTAGCTCAACATAGGAGAGAAGTGAAATTCCAACCAGTGAACTAGGTGTGCTATGAGATACATCTGTTCCAATAGAAGCTGGCTAACAATCTGGTCAGGGCACTATCATCTCTATAGTGTGACTTGTATGGGCTTCTGAGGTGGTGCAGTGGTAAAGAATCTGCCTGCCAATGCAGAAGACACAAGTTCAATCCCTGGGTTGGGAAGATTCTCTGGAGTAGAAAATTGCAACCCACTCCAGTATTCTTGCCTGGAATATTCCAAGGACAGAGGAGCCAGTGGGCTGCAATCCACAGAGTTGCAAAGAGTCACATGTCTGAGAGATTGAGCATGCATGCATATGGTTGGAATTAAAGTGAATTAAATTATTTGATAGCTAAGGAGCTGTCTTATCCAAAGAATCTATTTTAATGCATAAAGCATTACATAACTTAAAATGAGGACTGTGTTTCACACTAAGAAATAGAGTTCTATCAAGTATAATGAGATAATAACCACAAGACCATTATCATATCCTCATTCCCTGGTTTCCCCAAAGTCCTTTGTCACTTAGTACTCTCTCTTCCATCACCAAGTCAGTTTATACTCACATAATCTGGCTCTAATCCATGTTTTCAGTCTCATATTTTGCTTCCTGCTCATCCTGGGTGTAACCACATCAAGCCATCTGTTCATATACAAATGGGCCATGTCTCTCTACTCATACCTCTGTCCACGCATCCTGTGTCTCAAGTTTGCTCTCCTCCTTACAATCTCTTTTCTCCCCATACCCTAGCAGTGATTTTAGGAACATGACTCTTTATTTAGAAATACCAAGAGGTCCTTAAAGCCAGGACATGTCTCATGTCTGTCAATATCTCAAAAGACTGTATGTGAGGTTTTTTTGATAATAACACAGTGTTGATTTATCCCAAGCATTTTTATTCAAAATAAAGAAAAATTGAAAAAAAAATCTTTGTTCTCTGTAGGGATTTCCAGTCATTGTCAGTTGGGCTACTATACAACTAGATATTGTTACAGCAAAGTTTAAAGACACAAAAGAGATAAAAGATGTGCAGCTATTTTTTAAATAAAATATAGACAATATAAAGACATTTCAGGCAGCAGTTTACTGTAGATGATAATTTTCAACATTTCCCAGAAAACTGTGACCACAGGCCACTCTGATTGATGGGGTCAGGCTCTGACAGAGAATCTGATTGGAGCTCCTCTTGGCTTTGACAAGGATGCCTGCACTCTTCCAAATTAGACGAGGCCTCTGCTCCCTGTTGGACACAGTCAAAGCCCACCCTGCCTGTTTAAAGAGACAGTGATTTTAGTTAAGCTCCAGGACAGACTTTGAGGATACGAACAAATCACTTTTCCCAATATCCTTCCCCCATCCCCCTTCATCCTTGCACTAGGAAACAAAGGTTTGGGGAAAGTTGAATATACTCAGTGTAGTCCTTGCTTTCTGACCGTCTGCTTATTGATGATGACATGAATATCTGGCAAGCTGTACCAATTGTTTCCAGGTTATTCCATTTCTAAATTACTTTTCTCAATGAAGTGAAGGCAAAATTTCTTTGAAGGTCATAGATGCAATTTACAAATACTTCCTCAAACTGTCAAGTCAACCAGCTGATCTTAACTCTATGGAGTGATTTAAACTGCAAGCTTGATCCTGCCTTGACCTTCACCTCCTCCGGGGGGATGTAGGATCCTACTTGTCACATGCTGTTCACTGAGATGCCATCTTCCTTTCGCCTCCCAGAATCGATTCTTTTCAGCATTTATCTGAAACCAATCCTATTTGGTTGCTGCCCGATTTTCGTAGCTCCTTGGTTTCCAGTTCCAGATGCTAGCTGAATTTCTCTTATGAACGGTCTCTACTGGAGATGCCCACCTGCCTTTGGGAGTTGACACTGATCAGTGTTGTCTTTTGACAACGCATGGGTTCCTTTTTGCCAGGGCTCTACTTCACCAAAGTACACCCAGGATTCTGAGGTCGTGTCATCTTTCTCTTCAGCCAATCATTATTATGTAATTTTGGGTGATCGTAAGGGAATTGAGTGAAGGCACTGATGATTTAATCAATAGTATATTAATGAAAATACTGGCTGTGAGTCTACTATATAAAAGATACTATACTAAGCACTGAGAAGATAGAGCCCCATAGAAAGAGGCTCTCCATAGAGAGCCCCTAGAATACGAAAAAGCTGTGTTTTCCCTCATATTTATTTAAACGTTAATATACCCTTCAGAGAAGCCAATGGCTACCCAGTGTTGAACACTCCAGTGCTCTTGCCTGGAGAATCGCAGAGACGGGGGAGCCTGGTGGGCTGCCGTCTACGGGGTCACCCAGAGGCAGACAGGACTGAAGTGACTTAGCAGCAGCAGCAGCAACAGCATACCCTTAGTGAAAGTAGTAGTCATTAAGTTGTGTTCGACTCTGCAACCCCATGGTCTGCAGCCCACCAGGCTCCTCTGTCCATGAAATTCTCCATCCAGGCCAGAATACTGGAGTGGGTTGCCATTCCTTTTGGGATCAAACCCAGGTCTACAGCACTGTAGGTGGATTCTTTACCATCTAAGCCACACAGGGAAACCTAGTGAAGATGGTATCATTACTTAAATTTCTTCTTTTCTTTAGGCTAAAAAAAAATAAGTAAGGACTGCTCAGTGGTGTCATTATCTCCACCTGGATATGCCTTGTATCCCTGCTCCACTGCTCTGGTTCAAGACAATTAATCCTAATATCCAGCCCTCCTGTGGTAATTTCTCATCTTGGCAGGTCTCTTTCTGTAATGACTAAAGGGGAGTGGCTGAGTTCCCAAAGCTTGCCCTGAGCCAGATGCATGCTTCCTTCCAGACATGAGCAGCCTGTTCTGGTCTCTCCCTGGCTTTCTTCTTTCTCCTTCTTGTCCTTCCTTCCTTCCTATCAGGTCCATAGTAATTTCCCAAAGCTGTTGGTTAGAAAATTTGAAAGGGACCTGACTCAGTGGTAGAGAGCCCACCTGCCAATGCAGGAGAGAGGCAGGTGTGATCCCTGGGTCGGGAAGGTCCCCTGGAGGAGGGCATGGCAACCCCCTCCAGGATTCTACCTGGAGAACCCAATGGACATGGGAGTCAAGGGGTGAAGTCTAGGGATGTCTCAAAGTCAGACACAGCTGAGCACACAGACACACTGACCTGTAAAGACACAAGTCTTTCCTTCCTCTCCTCCCTGGCTCCATTCTTCCTGCCTGCCTGCCTGTCCGCCTTCCTTTCTCACTTCCTCGTTTCCTTCCTCAGTTCCCCAAAAACAGTTTGACTTCAAAACACAAAATGAAAATAAAGCAAATGAGTCGCACAGAAGCCTCCTCCAGATTTTGCACAATGAAGAGCTTTGGCTGTAGCCCCCCTCTAACCAAGTGTAATTAGGTGCCTGACAAATGGCAGGTAGCAGCAGAGATGGAAATAATCTCTATTATACTTTTCTTATTCAGAGAAAGCACTTCAGTGTCCTAATTTTTTAGCCCAATTCCAATTTCATGTTTATGAAAAGCTAGCCTCTGCCACTCCCCAGCAATCTGCTTATTGAGCATACTTTTCCGCAAGCATAATTATATCCCATCCCATGATATGGCATCCTTTTATTTCATTTTCCTCTCCATCTCCTGCTGCGGTGACTGCCATCATAACACTTCCTGCTCTGACCAAGAGAATAGGTCATTGATTTTTTTTTCCCCTAAAGCCAGTACCACTCTGTGAATTGGTCTTGATCCCCAGAGACAGTGAGTGTAAGAGAGAGAAAAAGGGGGCGAGCATGATAACACAGCCATAGGACCCTGGGTCAAAGGTCCCCATCCTCTCCAACATAGCTACATTGTTTCCTCCCTCCCCGAAGCTATCTCCTCTAATGACAGATGCTACTCTGTGAGTGCTTATACTAGAAATTGGATGTCATTTATGTGTGGGCATATGATTATCATATGTACACATGAGCTTTAGCCAAGATCTGCATTTGGAAAGCAGTAAGCAACAAGGACAATATCCATTAGTCTATAATTTTGAATTTTTTTTCACCAGCTTAGACAGACTGTGCATCTTTTATTCACATTGGAGATAGCGTGGACAGATTGAATATTTACCAATAACTTTGCAAACCAATACTCTGTGAAGCTATATGGCATTCCTAATCCGAAGGTAACAATAAGGACAGGCTGCTGAGTATGTGGTAGGCATAGTACTCACTGCCTCTCCACTCTGTCCCCATGATTCTGAGACTTGTACAAGCTTAGAAACAATCAGTTAATTAATTATTGAGTGAGCTCCTATTCCATTTCAAACTCTCATCTAGGCACAAGGAATACAGTGATAAGGAAAACAGAGAGCACTGTGTTTCCAGGAAAGAAAGAAAGGATGCAAAAAGATGACTTCACTTCACGATTTTAATATATTTGTATGTGAATTTGATTTTGCTGATATCTTCAAATAATCACCATGGTTTGACTTGAATGTGAAGAATATACTCTGAGTATACTTTGGATTTGGTTTAATATATCTATCTCTCTGGCTATATTTTGGGTATATGTATCTATATACTCGTTTCTTATTTGTAAAAACATTGGAAACTAGTTATTTCTATTTTAGAAAGTGGAGAATCCAAAAGGGAACATTTCCAGACATTTCTGTGGTAGACTACTACCATTAGGTAGAAAACATTAGATTTGTATCCTCCCCTTGTCTTGTCTCTGTGTGTTTTTCCTTTATTTCGCTTATTTGGTTTCACTTTTGATCCCCATAAAAATCAGCATCAATCTTCAAGATATATTTTCCCAAGAATAAACAACATATTCCCCCTTTGCACTGGCTTGTTTTTAATTAGAAAAATGACATCCATTCCTCTATGCTTAGAAAGGTATTGTTTGTGAGTTGTCTAAGTCTTCAATACATCAAAGATGCTCTGCACAAAGAAATATGACTGTTATAATTACTCTGACATTATAAACACAAATTATTTCATGTTTATATAACATCCTTTCCTTCGTCTTCAAATTTCTTAATATTTTCTCAAATTTGTCAGACTAAATTTACATTATTTTCTAGTTTACCTTGAAAAATAGATAACTTTTTCCTCTATATGATTTTTATGACTAGAAAAAATTTCATTTATAGTATATTTACTACCAAACATGTTTAATATAAGTTTTCACCTTTAATTTGAATTATTTTGAAAATGTAAGAAGTAATTGTGTACTTTTATTTGGCTATTAAATTTTTTGCACATGTCAATTCAATTCATATCTTAAGCTGAAAATCTTAAGTGTTGAAAATCAAACTATGGATTTGGAAATTGCTTATTTAATAGATTACTTAATAGACTATTACAGCTGTTATATATGGTGGTGGTGGCTTACTTGCTAAGTCATGTTCAATTCTTGTGACCCCATGGACTGGAGCCATGCCACGCTCCATGGGATTTCCCAGGCGAGAATACTAGAGTGAATTGCCATTACCTTCTCCAGGGAGTCTTCCCAACCCAGGGGTTGAAACTGGGTCTCCTGTATTGCAGGTGATCTCCTGCATTGCAAGCAGATTCTTTACCACTGAGCCACCAGGGAAGGTCATGTGTATGTATTCATAGGTACATGTGATTCAAGATGATATGCTAAAAATCTGACAATGCAAATCAGAATTAAATAGATTAAAAACTGTACCATTATAATTCATAAATTACCAAAACCTGGAAGCAACCAAGTTATCTTTCAATTGGTGATACATAAATAATTTATGTTACATCCATATGATGGGATATTATTTAGCACTGAGAAGCAATGAATTATCCAGCCATGACAAGACATGAAGAATGTTAAATGTATTTTACTAAGTGCAAGATAACAGACTGAAAAAGACTACACACTGAATGATTCAAATTATTTGACATTCTGTAAAAGGCAAAACTATGGAGGCAGTACAGGGATTAGTGGTTGCTGGCAGCTACAGGGGAGGCAGGGAGGAATGAATAGGTTCAGTACTGGGTGTTTTTAGGGCAGTGAAAATATTCCATATGAAACTGTAATAGTGACTACATGTCATTATACATTTGTGAAAACCCAAAGAACTATGTACAAACAGAGTGAACCCTAATACAAACTTTGATAAACACAATAATGTTTAAGCCTCTCTGCATCAGTTGCAACAAATGTACCATTCTAAGGGCTTCCCTGGTGGCTCAGCTGGTCAAGAATCCGCACGCAATGCAGGAGACCTGGGTTCAGTCTCTGGGCTGGGAAGATCCCCTGGAGAAGGGAAAGGCTACCCCCTCCAGTATTCTGGCCCGGAGAATTCTATGGACAGTATAGTCCATGGGATCGCAAAGAGTCAGACATGATTGAGTGACTTTCACTCACTCACAAAGCGTGAAATAGTAACAGGGGAAGTTATGTGTTGATAGCGGGGGGGAGTGCATAAGACGTCTCTGTACTTTCTGATCAATCTTTCTGTAAACATAAAGTCTAAATCTTTTAAACATGAAGTCTATCAATAAAATGAAAAGCAATTCATGATATCTGGTAGAAGAAAGCGTCACAGTATTGTACTTACTACTTATATAAATTTAGAAAATCTGTAAATTGAGGATAAGAACCAACTGATAGAGTTGCTATGATGATAAAATGACATTATCAATGTCATATTCTTAACATGAACTAGGTCATGAGCTACAGTACAATCTCAGTAAATACTAATTATTCTTATATAACTATTCAAATAGCATCAAAAACAGATTCTACCACCAACAAATATTCCTAGTAGGTTCACAATGCCTTTTGAACTGTCCAACTTTTGGCATTCTACTGCTCTGACAAATAACCACAGTACATGTACCCTCCTCAACAAAAGGAAACAGAAGACCAATTTTTTTCTTTGACTTCATTTTGAAAAATACATTCTTGTCACAAACTGACTGGACAAAGTCCTGCTATCTGTCAGCAGCACTGCTTGGGGGAAAAAAAAAGAAAGAAAGTCTGATGTTCTTTTTAATGTCACAGACTCTATGGATATCTTAATAAGATATTAATTCCAATCCCAGTATCTCTGCTAATGTCATTCTCTATTGAGAAGTTCAGAAACAGTAAGAAGCAAGACGTAACCCACTAGATCTTGTGCTCAGCACAGGGAAAACTGAGCTATTCAAGTGCTATACGGAATCTCTTCACTGAATGTAAGTTTGAAAGGCAGTGTTGAGTTAAATGATTCTGTTACACAAAAAGAATGCCCCATTTCATTTGGAGCAAACTTTTTTTTTTTTCCTGTGGGATGCATTCAACTTTATTAACAGGGAAATCATTCTTTATTATGAACACAGACCTGAGTGTCATAGCATGAAATAACTACAGTTTGCCCAACTCTGGTA